>CM031920.1:1569678-1935854 GCA_018703695.1 Prunus fruticosa | reverse complement strand
ATTAAATAATAATAACCTACTCATAATTTCAAATATTAAAGTGGCGTGAGTTTTTGTTTTTCTAGGGTTTGGGGGTTTGGGAATTACTTGAAGTGGTAAAGGGGTATTTTTGGAGGGTAGAAGGGAAATGCAAAACGATGAAATTCTGATTATGATTCCTTTCTATCCGATTTTATTCCTCTGTTTGGGGGAACGTTATTACCATTTCTTCGGTCGTATTGATTCTTCATTATTCTTCATTATTTGAACAAAACACGTGGGAAGTTAAATGGAAATTGCTCACTTTCTTCTATCATTCTCATCACTGAGCAGATGCTGTTTGCCAATCTTGGAATAAAACCATAGAGATTAAGTGTAACAACAAATACCTTTGACAATGTCACATCAAAATCAATGAGGAATCCAACACAGTAACCCTTATCGGTACTTTCTTGTTGGTACAATCATCATAGCAAACAAAACTAGATCTAAAATGACAAATGCCAGCGTTAAATATAAATACTTTCTGGATTGTACTTATTTTGATATAGCCGATGGGTACTTTCGAGTTCTACTTGAAAAGTCTGAGAAGAGATTTCTTCTGAGAAAATCTTTTAAGGATTATTTCATGCAAAAAATATTGAGTGTCTGTCAGGCCTAAACAGATACATATTTTCCCACTGTTCCTGAACGTTACGAGGGGTAGCCTTGAAAGGATGTGTGCATTTTTTAAATCAAGGACATTGGGACATGAAAAACTCACATATATATAGACACACACACATCTTATATATATATACATTACTCTGCTCAATAACCTATTATTAAATATAATAACATTGTCCAAAGTAAAATCAAAATGCTGGTACATCATGTTTACCTTATTCTAATTAACACATAGAGAGCTTAATTATTAGTTTGAATTTATTTTTAAGAGTAAAGGCTAAACTAGTGAGACAGTGTATTATCATAGGCAGTCCCTTGTTCTTGATGACTAAACCTATCTTTTATTTTGGTAAGGCTGTGCGCCACTCGAAACAATATTGTGGTAATGTTGATGAATGGTGACAGAGAAGGCACTTGTGGGTTCTCAGGCATTTCCCATTTATTTTCTTCCATGCATCTCTATCATGTCCTTGGATGGTCCTCTTAGCTATACTTCATAAACATTTACCTCTTCATGTAACAGAGGATTGCTGAGGGATGCATCCCCCTTGCTCTTGTTCTGCCCGTTAATTCAATCAATTCAGTTACGAATCAATATTATATTGAGATCTATATTTAAGATTTACTTGGTCCGTATTAAGAAAACCTAACCAGGAAAGAAGATTACTTACAATATTTTCTAATCATTGTGAGCTGAACTATCAGAGACATATTATGCACAAGACTCTTCATCTCTTGTTCAGAAAATCAGCAATCTCTTGGCATTCCTGATGAATGAGTTGGTGGAGAAAATGAAAAAAACCAAAATCAGTGAAACTGATGATGAAATGCATCCAATACCGAGGTACTCTTCCAGGGATGGTATAGGTGAACGCTTACCACTTGCCTCCACTTAATAATACTTTACAAGAATCTGCCCACTAACAAGTCTAAAGAATAACTTCAGCGTTCAACCATAGATGAAGATATAAAATGAAAAAAGGACAGGCCTAGTTAGGTTGAGATCATTTTTGTTCTACTGAGGAACACTCCACTTCCATCATTTCCTCCCTCAATTCCATGAGCAATTGCATAGTGTTGTAGTGTAACTTGGAAGGAGAACTTCATACACTCCTAAAGCTGTCAGTTTTCCCCAACATCCCACCTGAGTTGAAGACATTGATGAGAATTATCTAGACACTACGAAGCTAACCTTTTCTAGACGAAGGTTCTTATACGAAAACTAACTAACCTATCAACGGCGTTGGTGAAGGACTTTAGCTCTTCGAATGAGTCATAAACAGCTCCCTAACTTTGGTCTATGATCTAGAACCAGTTGACTACTTTAGTAATCCATATTCTAAAAAGATGTGTAGTCAGGCTGAAATTTTACCCCACAGCACACATGAAACATCTTACTGCTCATCTTGTGAATTTCAAGTGCTGTGTGAGGCCCAGTATTGCGTTCCACCACCTGAAGTCACACATCAGAAACAAAAAGGCAACAATATTAATCATTTTTTTGCTTTTGTAAGAGACCATGTTCCTTAATGATATATTCTTTTGCTTTCCAAGAAGATATTGATTGGTTGGTTTTCTTTTTACTTACATGGATGCTTCCCTTAGATCTTTTTGCAACTTTGCTTGACCATGTTAAAGTTGGAGTTTAGCCAATTCAATTAAAATGGTGTTGATGTGATTTCTTTCTCATAGGCGTCTATGTGCCCTTTGACATTGAACCACCGCACTCTTCTGTGTGATGAAAGCTCCAAAGCATGGACCGCATGCCTGGCAAGGTTATTGTCCAGATTCAGATATTGGAATCCTCTGAAAGAGCTACCATAGATGAAGCTTTTGATCTTCATCTAATATATTTTTACCTTCTGAAGCCAAGGTCCAGGCCTCAAAAGTTCAAGCATTCCTTTTACATCCTAAAAGATGGCTCTCTTCTTTAATGTACCCTCTATCCATTAAGCCACCAAATAAATCTGAAATAAAGATAAGTTATGGGAAGTTTTTACAACTTCAATGAAATATACGACAGCTTAATTCCGCAACTAATATATATTTACCTTGTGACACTTTGTAGCCCTGCTGCCTAAGGATCTTAAAGTACAAGGCAGTGGTATAGAGGTCATCTGTTAATGCTTATGCAGGGGTTGTTATTTTCAACAGATGCTATTGTGTCGAGGGTTTCCTTGATTTCCTTTTCAAAGTGGTTCGTGAGGCCTAGTTTTGTGATGCTGTCAACTAGCTCTAACTGAGCTATTGAATCTTCAGTTTCAACAAGCATCATATTCTTAACATCTTCTATGAGCTTCTCAAACTGCCTTTTATAATAATCTCCCTGCACTCAGTTAACATACGCAATATTAATTATCATTCATTAATAAATATCGAGAAATTAATAGCTATATCAGGAAGTTAATTTGGAGGAGAAAAGAAAACTCACATGGGGTATTTGCTGTCAAGTAGATTCAAGGAAACCATGTTTCTAAATATTTGGCTTGTAATTGGCAGATCGTCTTTCGTGTTGTGTCAAGTCGTAAGAGGCTTGGGATTGCATTCGGCATTCAAGAATTTGCTGCTCATCAGCTTGCAAAGCGTGTTCTAAAATCCCACGATGGAACTTGGTGTATGGAAATCTTTCTTGGAGAGGTTTATAGGCAAAGGCACGACAGTTTATGATTTTTACTTTTATTTTTTTGGGTCAAAATTCATGATATTATATGACGTCATGTTTCATGGCCATATAGCCTAGCATCCCACGTGAAAACAGGACAACATTTAATACCAACAAATCTGATTTTTTTTGTTCATGATGTGAAATGTTTGCGTGGTCCCATAAACAGATGAACCTTCATGTACGAGCATGGATGTGTTTCATGGTGTGATGTAGGGCTGGCATTTTTTGCCAAAACAGTAAAATCTATCGAATCGAAACCGAACCGAATTGGTCGGGTTGGCATTTGTTACTCAAATTTCGGTTTTTGGTTTACAAATCGAATTGAACCGCAATAAATCGGACCAGCAACCGCTGCAAACTGTTGAGCTGAAAATGGAGGGAGGCAAAAGCCACAACATACTACGACGAGTTGACTGGCGCGGCGAAGGGGCCGGCAGATTCAAGCAAGGCCTGGGCTTCTCTTCTGCAATAAAGATTCCGGAAATCTTGTGGCCCGGTCTTAGCGCTGCCTTATTTGTCACCTTCCTCCAGCAAGTTCGTCAAGGCCTCTAGCCCGAAAATGGAGTCGGAGCTCCAAAAGCAAGCACAAAAAGAGAAAGAGAGAGAGAGAGAGAAGAGAGAGAGAGAAAGATTTGGAAAACCCCCATGTGCCCGGTTTAGCGCTGCCTTATTTGTCATCTTCCTTCCTCAGCAAGTCTGTTAAGGCCTGTAGCCTGAAAATGGAGTCGGAGCTCCAAAAGCAAGCACAAATAGAGAGAGAGAGAGAGAGAGAGAGAGAGAGAGAAAGAGAGAGAGAGATGGGGGCTAGGGTTGATGCAGGGTGAAAGGGGTGAACAGGGGGCGCGATTGTATGAGAATTTTTTTGTGGACAGGATTGTACTTGAGGAGCAATGGGCTCTTGTTATTCAAATCTCTCTTTCACAAACTCAAAGGGGATGCCTTTTGTTTTCAAGGTCAGTTCCACTATCTTTGTGTAAAGGCTAAGCCACAATCGAGGCAGGGTCAGTTTGTTTCCTTATGCCATATCTCTTTCACACTCTTTTTCATTTTTGGGTTGGATGTTGGAGTCAAATGTCACTAGAATTGGGTTTTGGGGTTCTGTTGCCGAGCTGATGCTAGACAGAGAGAGGGATGGGGGCTAGGGTTAGTGCGGGGACGAGATGAGGTGAACAGGGGGCGTTGGGTTTGTTGGCCTGGGGAGGGGTTGGGATTTTTTATGTTTATTTTTTAAAATTTATGTTATTTAATCATTTTATATAAAAAAATTTAGGAACTGGTTGATTAGTAGGGGTCTCCATAGGAGCACGTTATGTAACATCCCTACCCAAATATATTTATTGTTAATTAATAACAGATAAATTACAAATTTGCCCCTGAGGGATAGGGTATTTGGTTTATAATTGTAATGATTGGGGAAATGAATCATACTAGTATGTATTGTGACCGAAGACTAGTTCAGACACGAGCGTTAATCTTGCTATTGTAGCAAAGTTGTACCAAGAAGAACATGCCAAAGAAACTTAGTGGAAACCATCAATAATTCCAAAGGGTTTATTAATTAAAATCAGAAATCTCGTTCTCTCTCTCTCTCTCTCTCTCTTCCTCTACGTGCGTGCCACCCCCATGTCACCGTCACCCGACGTCCTTTGGCCTTCCACGTGCATAACCACCTTCATCTGCAGGGACCTACAAAAATCCCGCAATTTCTGACCCATTTTTCTCATTATTCCGTTCAAAGTTTCCGGCTACCAAATCTTGCGATATAGGTATGCCTTTTCATTCTATCCATGTGTTCTAGCTACTAGTTGGGGTCTGTTTAGGATCCATTTATGTGTTTTGAGTGTCAATTAAAGTGATAAAAGTTTTGGCCAATTTTGCCCATTTATTTCGGCCACCTCGGGCCACTTTTTGGGGTTGGTCTAAGAACAAAAGTTGTTCAACTCAAATGTCTTGATCATGTAGGTATAAGTCTTGACCGGAGTTTGGAGATTTTCCGATTATTCTTAATCCGTTTTGTGGGGCATAGTTCAATTGTCCTTCCTTGTCTGAAAATGTCCTCTATGTTGTTCTAGCACTACCTGGATGCTCTGAACTTAAATTTTGTTATCATTTCGTCTATCGAATATCTCATATTAGATGTTATCCAGTTTCCAGATGTTTTTGCGATCGACTTCATTTTAATATGTGTTGATGTAGGCACTAGGATCATGTAGGAATTCACTGATCGTGAATTAGAGCCTCGATGTTTCAATTCAATACCCTACGTTTGCGTAAATCCAATTGCCCCTTTATCTGCAATTCCCTTAGCGATCTAACCATTTGATTTCTGACCAAATTTGGGAGTGACACTTATCCTAAACCTTCTGTTAAGCCTATAGGACCTTTCATATCATAAAACGAAGGTCGTGTGCCCCGTGGTCTCTCTGACCCACTTGAAAGTTTGATCGCTCAGATTGACCGAGCGTCTTCTCGAGGCTATTCCAACATTCCAAACACGTAATTGAACCTTAGGAGGTCTTGTTTCTCGTGCATATACTTGAAAACCCTGAAAACTAGGATTTTAATTAAAAGTTCTCGTTTTCGAAGCATTTTATATTAATTTCGTACTCGGATTTTGAAATAGGTACTCCAACCACGCGCACACTGGAGGTGGGATCCTCTTAAGGTCAAGCAACGTGGGACTATCTGTGAATGGACATTGTTTTGAAATTACATTATTTTGATTGGTTAAATTGTCTTGCATCAAAAATGGATTTTCATGACTATGGAATGGAGATATATATGCGTCAACTATGAATATTTATGTCATCTTAGTAATTGAAGTTATGATTTATCGAAGAATATGGATTATATAAGTTGAGAAATTGTTATTCACCTTGTGATTATATGTTTGGGCAATATAATTATGTGTTGAGGTACTTATTGTTTGGTTATGTGAATATGGGATTGCACCATGCTAAGTACCCTCCTCTATTACTGGACCCACACGTGGCGTTGGATTATCCTTGTGCTGGGCATATATGGTTCTGTTGTAGTTTATTACACATGGCGTTGGATTATCCGACGTGTGATAAGGTTGCTTGACGCTTAGGATTTAGTTTTCAATTTAGGCCACACCTGGCGTCTGGAAATTTCTGGCCTTGTGCTTGGAAAGTGTTCATTCTCCCTGGACGCTACCCCTGGACGCAAGGTAGAAACTTGAAACTCTACGTACTAGCCAAACAAATTGATGTGATACTTATATATATATCGTATACCTCGTATACTTATGGTATTTGAGGTATGTACTTATAGTACATGATATCGTAGTATATAGATTTACTTAACTATTAATCTTAATATATATGGATAAATGTATAAGTGGAATATTCTAAATTTACTCTCACATATGTCGTTGTAAGTCATTGTTTTCGGTAACTTTTGGGTTGGAGTCAAAAAGATTTGGTTTGGATATGATCATATGTTCTCGGGAAAGTGAGAACATGTTGAGTTCACAATGATTATATAGATATGGTATCAATTGCATGTTTTTGGCATTATTTTCCAAACGGTGGGGTTAGTATGTTGTTTTGCAAACTAAATCAAATTTTGTTTTTGTCCACTCACATGCTTTTTGTTTTGCTCCCCCAAGTAGCAGTTAACCAAGTTTAAGCTCCGAATAGTCGAGTTTTGAACTTCTGAGTCTCAAGCTTTAGTAGGATAAGCTTTGTTCATTTCCTTTCCGTTAAACTTTGTTATCGTTTGAAACGCAAACTCTTGCAGATTGCTTTGTTATTGCCCGCACTAGGGTTTTATTTTTGAGGCCAGAGGCCATCTATGTAAACTTGTATGAAATGATCTTATGCATGCTGTAAGTCTGGTGTATATAAATTGTGTTTTTAACATGTTAAGAAATTTGAAAAATATCCATTTTCAGGGCTTTGCCGAAATTTTGTAGGAAAGTTCGTGTCTTTAGTAAGTGGGCCCGATATCGATAAGAGGTTGGAAGTTTCACCCAATTCCTCCTAGGTTTGAGGGAATTTGAAGGCGGGTCCTATCACATTAGCGATTTAACGATTGACCACACCTTAACTTAATCCGAAGAAATGAAATTGGACGTGTTGCAGACATAAGAGTGTCAATTGATAAAATTGACACATATAAGATCCATATTAGAACCACCCCAAACTTGAAGGGTGTCTTTTGTCGTTAGTCCAAAAAGTTAATAACCATGTTCCATGCATCAACAAAACTTGAACTAAAACGATCATCAAAGTTAAGAACATGAATATAACCATTGGTTTTTACATATTGATTTTGAAACAATATTTAGGTGCACTCTTGTTTACAATACAAACGTCATAATCATAAGCGTTCACGAATCATGATTAAACAATTATGGTGACCAAGGACGAAGGAAAATTGAGAAACGAGTACATAAGAATGACTCGTATGTGACAAAAATTCCACTGTCAGCATCCACATCAGTATTCCAAACCAATACAATTCAATTCTGACAGATGGCCACTGTACCATCAACAGAAAATTTCCACCGCTGGCTTAGATGTTATTGAAACAGAGTACGTAACAATGACTCGTACCAAACCTTATTAATTATGACATGAAAACGAAGGGGTCGTAAACAAGACTCTCACGTCACCCAAACCGATCCTAAGATCCCTTGCAATTTCCAATTTCCACATATACAAACTTTCAGAAATGTTCTTCAACTTCAAGCATGGAATTTAAAAATTAACAGAAAATCTTCAATCAACCGGATTTGATGAAATTAATTACAAGATCTCCGCTTATATGGTAGTCATCCAAAAGTATAACAAAATAAAAACACTACCCTAATACGCCCTAATGAAGTTTTATCTCGTCATCACCAAATTCTGTATCTATGTTTTATTTTTCCATCTAATAAATTAGGTGTCGAACAATTTTTCTCGTTTTAGCTACGACATATATACTATGCACATATCTTACTACGTCCTATTGATTTTCTGTCAATTAAGTTCTCTTGTTTCACTTTTGAGCAAATGTCAATTACGTTATTAGCAAAGCCAATTACAAATTTACATCAAACTTACTCATTTTGATTTTCTACCCTTCTAGGGGACAACATAAACGACACCGCCGTGGCTACCTCTTCTCTTTAAAAGAACGTCAAAAACCAGTAACACCGCCACCACGCCGTCATTTGGTGGGTTGGTTTTGATTTATAAACCCAACAAAAAAAAAAACAAAGATGATGAACTCAATCATATTGCATTTGGTGGTAGGCATTGTTGCAGGGTTCGCATTGGGATTGGTTCTAGGAATTGGAGTGGTCTGCTGCCTCAGAATCCGAAGAAGAAGGTGCAGAAGGATACAATCACAGAGGTCCATTTCAGCGCAAAAGAGAAAAAGCACCCAAATTACCAGTCAAAGGAGTGAGTAACAATGGCGTTGACTCCAGCAACACCAACACCACTGTCTCTGAGTTCTCCAACTTTGGCCAAGACTCGCCCAGAACTTCGGAGTGGACCAACATGCCCCTCTGGCTGGAAGGGCTCAGGAGAAAGAGCGTCGTCTCAGCTTGCGGCATACCCAAGTATTCTTTCAGGTCTGTATAATTATTTCTGTATGTCTATGTCTATGTATGTATTTTGTGGATTGTGGAGAGAGACAGTGATTTACTGGGGTTTTGTCGGCAGAGATGTACAGAAGGCGACTTATAATTTTACGACAGCTATTGGGCAAGGAGCGTTTGGACCTGTTTACAAGGCCCAAATGAGCACTGGTGAGACTTTTGCTGTCAAAGTTCTTGCTGCTAATTCCACGCAAGGCCGAAACGAATTTTTGGCTGAGGTAATTGGTACATTGCATTTGCATACCATTCATTGATTGATATAGTTTTAGTACATGTACATGCCTTGATTGAATTGTCTATGTATTTACGCACGTGAATAAATCTGTGTTCAGGTTCTTTTACTTGGAAGATTGCACCACAAGAGCCTTGTCAACTTGGTGGGATATATGGCAGAAGTGGGGCAGCATATGCTGCTCTACAAGTACATGAGTAATGGCAGTCTGTTTTCTCATTTACACGGTAACAACTCTCGTGAATCACAGTTTGTTTTTTTCTTCCACAACGCAACAACTCACATTATTTTCTAACATGGATAGCCACACATTGTATCGTTTAAAGCAATTCAATTATACTATTCAAGGTTCATTGAGTCAATGTATGACTGTTTCTGGTCTTCATGGTCATTCCCATGAAATTTCCTAAAACTTGAATTCATTCTAGCGATCGATAAGCCCGAGATCGATGTGATAATCACTTGTTACCAAAGTTTATGTCAAGTTCATTTTGATGGATGATAAAAGGACAATTTGTATTTCTGTTGTGCACATATCTTAGATTGTTGGGAAATGCAGGGGATAATCGCAAGCCATTGAGCTGGGATTTGAGAGTTGACATAGCTCTTGATATTGCAAGGGGATTGGAATACCTACACTATGGGGTATGCTTTCATTTTAGTTTCCAGGTCAATAGAACTGATTTGGAACTGCCTGCTTATTCAGCTCCATTCTCCTTATGGCAGGCTGTTCCTTCTGTTGTGCACCGTGACATCAAGTCTTCCAACATACTGTTGGACCGGTCAATGAGAGCCAGGGTATATGACCCTTTTTTTTTTCTTTCTTATTGTTAACAAATGTGGTATCAAAACACATGAAAGACTTAGTTGCAAAAGTTCAATACTAATTAGCCTTCAAAGAACTTGTTGCTAAACTGGAGGTTAATTACTCTTACCAAAAAATGTATAACTATTGTTTTTACCAAGCAGGTTGCTGATTTCGGGCTTTCAAGACAAGACAGGAGCCAACTTCGTTCATCTAATATCAGGGGAACATATGGATATGTTGATCCCGAGTATGTGTTGACAAAGACATTTACCAAGAAATGTGATGTTTATAGTTTTGGAGTGCTGCTGTTTGAAATTATTACAGGCAGGAACCCGCAGCAGGGCCTTATGGAATATGTGGAACTTGTAAGAACCGTCTCTTGTTCATTTGGCTACTTGGCCTTCACCTTCATCAAAGTTGCATTGTCCTTCATTTCAATTAATAATAATAATAATGCTGTAACATTCACATTCGATGAGTTTTCATGCTGATGGGTAGGCGACAATCGACACGGAGGATAAACAGGCGTGGCAAGAGATTGTGGATTCTCGTCTTGATGGAAGATTCAATATAGAACAACTCGCTAATGTTGCTGATCTTGCTTACAAATGTGTGAGTGGTCTGTCGAAAAACCGGCCTTCCATGAGGGACATTGTACAGAGCTTATCATGGATTTTGATGATGAAACATGACACGGAGAACTACAAGCAGACCTCAAATGATGCAGCTGAAGAAACCTACATTGAAATAGATCTGCTGGACAATCAGGATCCTTTAATTGAACGCTAGAGAGAGACAAGCAGACATCGAACTTAAGCTGAAGCCTTGCAATTGTATATTCAACTTTGTTCATTTTATGATTTCGATTGCTTTTACGGGAACGAGCCAAGCCTCTAGATTGTTGGATTTAAATGTAGGGACTCGTGTCATGTAGATTATTTTGCTTTCATTAAAGTTCATCTACAATAAAGACTTTGGGGACCTCACTTTTAATCCACTTGGACTGGACAAACTGATTTTCTGTATCAGCACTTCCATATTTTTCCTGTGTAGGGTGCTTTTATTTTTCCTTGCCAACCACCATTTACCAGCCCACTTTAGTGTTTTCTAAATCATGGTGAACATGTATTTTGTATTTTCTACATGGCACCATCACAATTGGACCACCGCTGTTAATTTCACTGCCATGGTTGGTCGGAGAAAAAAAAGTTGTTGGAGTAATTTTCTTCAAGGGTACAATGATGATTAAAATTGTCTTGAGTTAAGAGCACCAGGACCCCCACCTGATCAACAACTTTTCTTCCATAATGCAGGAAGACAGAGAACAGATGCTTATCAATAATATTTATAAAAAAAAATGGAAAGCAAACAACAAATGGTTTTAATTTTAATGGGAACATGAAATTTTGCAGTAAATATGCGGTTTGCATTAATCACCATACTTAGACGATTACCGTAATGTAGAAACGACATACTACCTGTTGGAATATGAACTTGGCCTTACAGAAGAGAATAAAGAAGTTGTGCTTTTCTTGTGGTTGAACAAAAAGCAAGAAAGCATTTTATCAGAAGGTAGCAACATGTCGCTGTGACTTTGTTCTGTTGTATTTTATTACCAGGAAATGACAACTTATCATGCTTCAGAAACTGCACTCAAGATACGCCACTGCCAAACTCAACAAATTATGATTGAATTTTATAAGAGTACATATGGCCAAGCCAGAACATAGCTAGATAAACGCCAATCAAACATATGTGATCCATGTAACAGGATCATAATTAAACTACCGAGACTTAGTTCTACTTCTGCAGCAGCCCCTTAGCCTTGAAGTAGTCCACAGCTTGGTCATATATTTGTTCAATGTCGTATTTGAAATCGAACCCCTCCTTGATAAGCTTCTCCGAAGAGAGGATCAACTTGGCCTTTGAGGGAAAATCTCCAAACCTGCAATTGCAAATGAGAGTCAGAATAACCATCTGAAATGGTGCAATAACTATTGAAGTTCACTGCAAGGTTCCCCAAAGACGAGACATGATTTGTTTTAAAGGGCATGTCCTTTGAATGTTACCTCCTAACTATTCAATTGTTTTAAAGCAGTAATATAGATATCTAGACGTTGGAATACTTGGAGTAGGGGCTTACTCAGTGGGGACTTTGTACTCAGGGTATCTTTCGTTGAGGAACTTTGCAAGCTCAGGAACACTGGTATTGACAGCGCAGCATATATACCGACCAGAAGCAGATTCTTTCTCAGCCAAAAATATATGAGCCCGGCAGACATCCTCCACATGTGTAATGGAGATTGAACCTGATAGTAGTTGCATACCTTTCAAGGCATGATTTATGAGGAAGTCATTTCCTGTAAAACATTAGAAGGAACCATCAGAACACTACCCATCTATCTGAGGTACTGTGCAAGTAGGTTTTTTTTTTTTTTTTCATTCTAGCTACAAGGCCTCAAGTCAAAGGAATATGGACGTGTAGCATATCCTGGCCTCTGGTTTCACACCTGTAATTAAAGACATGGCTAGGCCAATACTGCTGGGGACGTCCGGAGTGAGAGAAGAACCAGCCATAAGAGAAGGGATGACGGTGATGAGATCAATGTTGTTTTCTTTGGCGAATTTCCAAGCTGTCTTCTCAGCTAGTGTCTTGGAGGCAGGATAGCCCTGAAAATTTGAGACAAAGCTTTTGTTCAATCACCTAAGTCCATTGAGTTCAGTATAAGCCTACTGTCTTATTAAAGCTTAGAGACTAAAATGATTGGGCAATTTACCCAAGTAGGTGGCTTTGCAGTACTCAAGAACTCGACATCACTCCAATCATTCTCGTCTGTGACCAAACCTGTTCCATTAAGTGTGTTGATCGACACTGCAGCTGCTGATGATGTCAAAACAACGCGTTTAACTGTTTTGGCTTTCACACATGCTTTCAGAACGTTTAGCACCCCTTGAACTGCTGGTTTGATCATGTCGTTCTATATTTTGGAAATGGAAAAAGTAGCATTGACCTTAAGATGCAACACCCATATTGAATTTCAAATTTAATTAAGCAAGTCCAACAAATCTGTACCTCAGGGTCCTCGGAGGCGAAGTTGACAGGAATGGCAACATGGAAAACAAGGTCACAACCTGCTATGGGGGCATCAAAGCTCCCTTCATCAGTTAGATCAGCTCCTAAAATTTCTAGTTCACCCAAATCTTGTAGTGCTGTGAGGTGAGAGATCTTCTTCTGATTGTCTGCACCCAAATGGACAAAATGAATGAAATTCATGCCAGCATATTAAAATCTGAATCTGGCAACTAAATCTGTCTCCTTATTGTATTCCAACAGTATGTTCATATGACTAACTAAATCATTTTGTACACTTTCAGCTTCTTTGGTTGATTACTAACACCTCTACAAAATGGTGTGAACTATAACACCTTGGCATCAATCATTTTAGTCTCATCAAAGATACCCCATTTTCACGTTTCAGCTAATGTCATCACAAAAGGTATAGGAAATGGAATGAAGCTGGTTCCCCGGTTATATAGAACATCATAAGCAGAAGAAATGAAACTGGCCCCACAGCATTATATATGTTTTTCCCATTGTGATGATTTTACATATGGTTTCTGGGCATAACTTGAACTTGAACCCAAAAAAAGAAAAGAAAAGAACAGAACAGAACAAGAACTTGCAACAGATAAACTGTAGTAAAAGTTGACATTGAAAAGAAAAGGGGAAGAAGAGGAAGCCTAACCAGGGTCTCTGACAGTGGTTTTGACGGCATAGCCCTTCTCTAGCAACAGCTTCACCAGCAAAGATGCCACGAACCCTGTACCTCCGATCACACAGGCTGTCTTCTTTGAGATGGGTTGGGTGGCCATGGCTCTTTCAGTTGCTAAGTTTCAGAGTTCACTGGTGATTAGGACTAGGAGGAATTATGAGACTGGTATTTCTGTCAACGGATGTTTACTTCTTAAATAGACTAGACGCTGCTCATATCCATCTAATTGAATCTGGAGGAAGAAGGTGAGCACGTGATGATCTATGCACCACCAACTCAAAACACATTTTCTTCTTCTTTCTTACTGTTTGGTGCAGAGTCTCTGAAACAGACAACATATATTTCTTTGTTTGTCCAAGTCAAAGAGTTTTTTCCTTACCGCATAAAGTTTCACCTTTTTAAAAAAATTCAATTAACTACGTTAAAAGAAAAGAAACAACATAAGACTATTTTCATTTCGAGATTAGATTGAGTTAGATATTCAGGTGTTAGCTGGGCATTGGGCACCCGCACGCGCGACGTCGTAGCTACGAGAAGAATTACAGATATCACTTCTTTTTTTAATATTTTTTTTTGCGTCTGAAACCGACCTCACTTGTCAATCCGTCATTATTTTATTTTTTAATTTTTTCTCAAGATTGATACTAAAATATAATGCTTTATATTTGTTGTCTATATACAACATCGTACGTATATGATCTTCCTTGCAGCTTTGGCCACTGAACTTTATGCACCATAGTATACATTTACAAAAATAAAATACACAAAAAGAATACAATTGTTGGTGGAAATATCATAAATACTGGATTGTAATACAAATACATCATTGAATTTCAACTTGGTGTGAAGAGACAAAAGTCATGAGTTTCATGAGTGGAGATCAGTTGCAACAATGATTCTCAAAATCTTAAAAGGTAATGTTTTACACACTGGAACAAAGGTTATATTGAACAAAGATACAACAGCACAAATTCATAAGACAACAAGACCAGATCCAACAAGAGACACATACACATATTACCATAACTCTCTCCCCCTTCTTATTACAAAAAGTTCAGAACAGAAAATACGAGGAACCCAGCACAGATGTATGGTTTTTACCTAAGCTTCGTCCCCGGAGGCACTCCAGATCCATCACTTGGGAGTGATCCACAAACAGATTCACCTGAAAATTCAGGCAAACAAGAAGGATATAATGACATGCAACACATTTTCCCAATAAAGGAAATTATGTAAAAGTTTATGAAAGAGCATTATACCCTTGGACCATACTGTTTGACGAACCACTCTGATGTTCTCGGATTTGATGCTTCAAACATGGTCTTCTCAACACCAAGACGCCCAATGATCTTCGCAATTATGTCTGCCCGCATTGAATCAGCTTGTTCACAGACATCATCAGCATCAATCATTATCATGTCAGCCCCTGCTTCTAAGCATCTCTCGGCCCTTCTAATCAGCAGATCAACATCTTCAACAAATTCTGTGCAAACAGAGACAACAGTCATGCTATAAGTCATAACCAACAACCATAGAGATGATTCTACTACCTCTCCTTTCTGATCATATGTTCAGAGAAAATGTTAACATCACAGTCAAAAAACAATATCAGAAAGATGAATGGAAGAATGAACAATCATCACTCTGAAAACATGACTGCAGCAAACTTCATACAAGCCAAATAGTATCATCAAACACAAACCTGTGGCCAGAGGGTAATCATAGATATAGGACCAAAATGGTTCTTCCTTTTACA
Source organism: Prunus fruticosa (assembly GCA_018703695.1). NCBI lineage: Eukaryota > Viridiplantae > Streptophyta > Magnoliopsida > Rosales > Rosaceae > Prunus > Prunus fruticosa. Next base: position 1,920,361 of record CM031920.1, on the reverse strand, counting down.
ATTTGAAAAGTTTATGTAGTAGTGTTTGAATCCAAATAGTTTCTATATAGACTATAGTGCCTTATTCAGTAATATTAGTAATGGTCAACTCGTTTTCTTGGTATTATCCTGCCTGGACATCAAAGTGAAAACAGATACTAACATTACATACACCAGACAAATTTGATTATTTGGGGTTTCATCCATTTCCTCATAGATTCTACATTTCTTCACATAAGTTAAAGTCCCTTTTTTTCTCCTTTTACCTTCGACAGTTGTACCATGCTAGTTCTTTGCAGAAAAAGAGTGACCCTTTCTATAACAGCGGGACAAAAGAAAGAGAAGTGGCAATTTTCTCATTCAGTTTCTTCCCAACAACAAAATCTAAAAGTTCCATTCACAACTCTTCAGGCAATATCTAGTTATGAAGGTAAGCATATCAATCAAAATTTGTTTCAGGAAAGAGTGCAGCCATACCAGATGATCGTGGCCTCGGGACAACGTAGGCTCCAAATGCTCTATCCCCTATGGGAATGTCAGACTTGTTAATCTGGACTGCAAACTGAGGTTTCACTTTCAGGCCACCGCTCTTAATTAAGCGCACAAATCTCAGAAGAGTTTCTTCAGGAATTCCAAGAGATCCCACATTCAGCTCGATTGTGTCAAACCCCAAGCTCTTACACTCCTAAAGAAATCATAACAGGACATACTTATTTAAAGCCCCCAATAACACCACCCACAAATTTACAACACTGAAATAGTGGAATTCTTAAAAGCTTCTCACCTCCACATACTCTTTGAAAGCTGAGGGACCTTTGCGAAGCAAATTTTCAGCCCAGTCACCAGTGCTGACATATATGTCATGTTTGTGAGCAACATCAGTCACTTCCTTAATAAACGATTTGGGCATCAAGCTATGGGAACCTCCAGCAAACTTCAACCCATCAACGAACTGCCCCACGGACTCAAAAATATCCTGCCAAGAAATAACATTTCCAAATTACAACAGAGATGTTGATAACCCACATCATCTTCCACAATTACACATTGATCTTGAACCCAAAACACCCATATCATTGTCAAATCTTGAAAGAGAGGAATCTTTGACATTTCACAGCATGCAATGAGATCGGAGCAAGAAAAAATTGTAATCTACATAAAGATTTGTCAAACATTTAGAAGTAAAATGTGCAGCACTTTGATTTAAGTAACTAAAAAGAAAGGACAAAGCGATTTTGGGAATACCTGAAGGACGTTCTGGCTTAAGAGGGTGTAATGGGGGCCTCTGTTTTCCGTGACGCCATAGCTTCGAGGCTTTTCGGGACGGTCTTCGTTCTCGTCGAAGCACTTCCATCTGTACGCCGCCATCGTCTCCTCTAGAACGCGAGTTCACAGAATCACAGAGAGAAAATTGGAAAAGGGAAGGGAAAGACAAGTCCTCTCAGGGTGTTCCCTTAGCTTTCTGTAGAACTTTCATTTTGGAAACAGTTGATCGAGGAAACCAGTTCTTTCTAGAATAGTTTGTAATCATACAGGAGGCAACTGAAATAATCTGCCACGTGTCAAGCTATTGCATTTTCTCTTAGGTCCTTATCTTTTTTATTTTAGTTTTTCCTTTTCCTAAAACCGCCAAGTCTTCCAACGATTTCACTTAAGTATTGGTTTTCCAATGACTGCAGTCTACAGCTCTTGGACGACACATTTCTTTTCTTTATTAAAGCGATATTGAGAGGGGGACTCAAAACACAGAACCTCACATACAAACGATATTGAGAGGGAGACTCAAACACAGAACCTCGCATACAAAGATAACCTTGAGCATCGCATTTCTAGTTAGAACTCAATATAGCAGTTTACATTTTCTACTTGGATATTGAGATACTTGGGTCTCTTTAAGACTTGTCCAAAAATAAAACGAGAACTCTTTAGGCAAAGGGACTGATTGAATTGAAGGAATAATTTGAAGTATTGGTGATTCTTGTGAGTTGTCATACACGCAAGGATCAAAGTTAACCATTCCCACCTGCAGGTGATTGATACCCTGCTTTCCTTGCTCCCCATGAAAAGAATCCATGTTCAAAAAGAAACGAATAACAAGTTAAAAGAAGAATAAAGAAAAATGTGAAGACAAAAGAAGCTTTTACCCAAGCATCACAGCTAATTTCCCTCCTAATTTGTCAGATAGACAGATAAAATATGCATGCCTCCCCCTCCTTTATAACCTATTCCCCCTTCCTCTACTAAATAAACCCAGCAGAGGCAGCATCTGCCTATAAATCTCACACCCATCCCCTCCTCCTCCTTCAACCAATCCTACAAACATGGTGAGAAACATCACCCCTCTGGTCTGCCTCTCAGTCTTGCTTATGGACGTCGTGGCCGGGATACTTGGCATCCAAGCTGAAATTGCTCAAAACAAGGTACTTTACCATATACATACGATAGTTTTAATTGAAGAAAGGAAATTTAAGTTAATTTGATTGACTATTTTGAAATTACTTGGGATGAAAACAGGTGAAGCACTTGAAGGTGTGGATCCTTGAGTGTAGAGACCCAAGCTACCAAGCCTTCAAACTGGGGTTGGCTGCTGCTGTGCTTCTAGCAGTTGCCCATATCATTGGCAACTTGCTTGGTGGGTGCATTTGCTTCTGGTCCAGGGAAGATTATACCAAAGCCACAGCAAATAGGCAATTATCTGCTGCTTCCCTCCTTTTGTCATGGTACTTATCAACCCTAATTCAAATACCATAAACATGATTAGCCAAGCCCAAATCTAATCAACGCATGTTTGTTTTGCAGGATCACGTTGGCTGTGGGATTCTCACTGCTGATAGCAGGGGCTTTTTCTAACTCAAAATCAAGAAAATCATGCGGATTATCACACCGTCGCATTCTGTCCATCAGAGGCATCTTATGCTTCTTCCATGGATTGTTCATGATAGCATATTACGTCTCAGCCAAGGCCACCATCAGAGACCAAAACAGACCCCAACAAAAACAAAACCCTTCTGGTGCATAAAGTTTCCAATTTTCCCAATTGGGAATTCAAGCGTGTTTAATTGCATCTCACAGCATTTTTGTTTGCACCATTATTTTATCAGTTCGCAACTGTAATTTGAAAATTCAGAGTGGAAATTTGATATCATGGAGTTGGATAAGAAAATAAATAAACGATTGGAACACAATTTGTTTCTTTAAGTAGATCGAATATAAAATTCATAACAACAATCCAACAGATCAGCTAACCTCCCTAAATCACTCTATTTTCCATCTTTCTTTTTTTACAAAAGGGAATTGAGAGAAGCTCAGCTACCCTTCTAGTCGTCAGAGGGGCCAGATTTGCCGGTGCCAGTTTTCTTTGGCAAGAGCATGTTGTGGATGTTAGGCATAACGCCGCCGTTAGCGATGGTGACGGAGCCGAGCAGCTTGCTCAGCTCCTCGTCGTTCCTGACGGCCAATTGGATGTGCCTCGGAACAATCCTCGTCTTCTTATTATCCCGAGCAGCGTTCCCAGCCAATTCCAACACCTACAATTATTAAAATTTCACAAAATCAATTTATATTCACAACAACAAAATTAAAGACAAAATATCTCAAATTAAATGAAATTAGGGTTGAGATATTGACCTCAGCAGCGAGATATTCCAGGACGGCGGCGAGGTAGACCGGTGCGCCAGCACCGACTCGCTCGGCGTACTTTCCGGCTTTCAAGAACCGGGCGATACGGCCGACCGGGAATTGCAGACCGGCCTTGCTGCTACGAGATGTGGCCTTCTTGGCGGCACCAGAGCCAATTGATTTTCCTCTTCCGGCCATGGAATCTGAAAGTAGGATACGCGTGAGGAGAAATCTACGTCTAGGGGTGTGTTTGAAGTTAATAACAGAGGAGGGTGAAGTGGATCAGGGGTTTCTTAGTTTATATAGGGGAGCATAGCCGCTTGGGAAGAAAGAGAGCCAATCAAAGAGAGTCACGCGGATCGACATCTGTAGCCGGTCGTTTTAAAAAATTTGGACGGTTAGATGATGATGTTTAGAATTGGGGGCTTTTCGTGTGCTTCTGCGTTTGTGTGAAGCGGGAAATACAAATTTTGACGAAGCGCTCCCCGAAGTATTTCTTTTGGCTACGAGGAATCAAATTTGGATTTACCACGTTTAGAAAGAAAATATCAGAAAATTTTGGATATAAAAAAATGTATTTGAATTTTGATGTAAGCTCTTACGAATTAGCGAAATTTCATAAAATAAAATTAAAAAACTAACACTAAATTATTATCGATAATATCCCAATAATTCAAAAAAAAAATATGAAATAAGTGCCAATGACTGTGAAGATGAATTAAACTTTATATCGGCCCAATGCATGTCCAGTCTCTACAGTATAGTTTTGTCAAGTGACTAGCTGGTATTCCTTTTTTCTTTTTGTTTGGGAAAAATGGGAAATTAAATCAATTCAAATTCCAAAATAAATAAGGCTTATTATCACAAAACGTCCTTGACGTTCGCGAAATTATCACATTGCATCTCTAACGTTTTTTTGTGTCATTAATGGTCCCTAACGTTTAATCAGGTACTCTTAAATAGTCCCTCTGTCAAAAAAACGGTTAAATCTAGGGGTATAATCGTCAAATCAATCCAAAATTATTTTTTTTTTTTCCTTCCCTTCTCTCTCTCTCTCTCTTTCTGTTTCTCTTTTTTTTTCTCCTCTCTTTCCTCCTCTTTTCTTCTTCTTTTCCTTCGCTGTTTCTTCTTTCTCTCCCTTTTTTTTTTCTTCTTTCCTTCTTTGTTCCTCATTTTTCTTCTTTCCTTCTTTCTCTTTTTTTTTCTTTTTTCTCTTTTTTCTTCCTCTTTCCTTCTCTCGGGGTGGTGATTTGGGTGGCTAGAGTGCTAGGTTGGTGGGCTGTGGAATGGGGCAGGGAGAGACTTGCAGAGAAAGTACATAAAGGAGGCATTGTGTTTTTGCAGGTTTCGCTTGCTGTCTCTCAGAGTGAGACTGTTGTGTGGTGGTGGTGTGTGTTGGCTCTTTTCTTTCCTTTATTTTGTTGCACTTTTGTGTGTTTTCTTCTGTTTGTCTGTTTGTTTGTTTGTGTGTGTTGGTTGGTTGAAGAGAGACAGAGAGGTATCTGTATCAGAGATGGTGTGAATGGAGGACAAGACGTAGTAGAGACTGAATGCTTGCTGCTATGCGTTTTGAATGAAAATGTCAGGCATCTTCTATTTCATTGCGGTATGATTATAAACTAAACCATCACAGTATTAATGAAATGGCTAAACAATTTCCAATTTAGTTTTTTTTTGGGCAAAAATGATCCTTCAAGAATGACCGCGAATTACCATACAACATTGTAGAGAAAACATAGTTTTGGATTGATTTGACGATTGTACCCTTGGATTTAACGGTTTTTTTGACAGATGGACTATTTAAGAGTACCTATATTAACGTTAGGGATCATTAATGATACAAAAAAACGTTAGGATGCAATGTGATAATTTTGCAAACGTCAAGGGATGTTTTGTGATAATAAGCCAATAAATAATTATAAAATTTACGCAGTGCCAAAAATCACTATCAGGTTGTAGGGTGAAGGCTTGAAGTAAAATGTCGAAATGTCATGGAGACATAATATTAATTTACACAACGCCACGCTCGTAGAGGTAAAATACAAGATCATTATCATCCCACATCCATATATCAGATCAGCAGCAGCAAGCTCACATTGCTGGAACTGGTACAGAACAGAACACACAACTTACAAGTTTCAAGAAGCAACGAACGAGCTAAAATACCTTGGGCAGAAGAAACTTTCATTGCAAAGAAACTTATGCCAACCGGCTACCACCTTCGGAAGGAGATCATATAAACAACCCAAATCAAATCACAACTGTTCTTGCTAACTGCAGATTACCTAGAGATCATACAACAAACTACCCAACCAAATCACAACTATGCTTTGCTAGCCTATACAGACATAGGCTTTGAGTCTTCTTATTTGCTCTTTCTCTTCTACACCAAGATTACAGTGACCACAAACACAAAGACAGTTGCAGCTATGCATAACTGAGATAATGTAACTGAGAATTCAAGGACACTCAGCAAGATTACTGCAACATTATAATTATATCAAAGGCATCAACACCAATAACACAACACAAGTGACGGAAACAAAACTGACTAACATTGCCACATAAAAAACTTTAAATCCACATCATAGAGAAGGACAACACAAGGCAGTACTACACAGAAAGATCTAATGGACAGACACACTAAGCAGTTAAATGCTACAAAGTTCTTAATTAACAATTACTAAAACTTTTAAACATTTAATCCAATGTTCTAATGCTCAGATGACTTTAACGCCTCCAGAATCACCTTTGCCTGATCTCTCATCAACTCACTCCTCTTCACAAAAAGGTCCAATTCAGCAACATGAAGCTTCTTCCACTTCTCCTTCAGCTCAGCTCGCTTGGCTCCTCCTATCAACTCCAAGCCCTGCTTCACAACACCCTCCGGCAACCCCAGCTCTCTGAAACCCTTATCATACCCAATCACCTCACTCAAACTTTCAGAACCAATTTCCACCTTCTCGCACTCCTTTGGGGGCTCCGGTGAACTCAAAATCTCAGCTTTAAGTGAAGCCAAAGTCTTGTTGTTACCCTTCTGATTTGTCCTAGCCTTCCCATTAGACTTGGACTGTTCAGACAACCCACCGACCCCAATTGACCCTTCGCCGCTGCCCCATACCTTCTTCGACAAGTCGAACACCTTTTGGTCATGAGGCTTAACAGGATTATACTTCTTCCCTTTGGCCACATTCATCTCATACTTCTTCTTCAACCTACGAATCTTATCTTGCAATTGGGTCTTGTTCACATCGGCCTTCAACGATTTCTTGATAAAATCATGAAACGCACCCATATCAGAATATGGGTCCGCGCCTTTCTTCGTAGAGTAATCAATCATGCCTTTCAAGATCACTATCTCATCATCATCGCTCCAAATCCTCTGGAACAGCTTCTTCGAGTCGTCTCCACCTGCCTTCTTTGTTTCCTCTCCGGCATGGTCTGGCTCCTGATCCGGGTCTGGGATCTTCTTCTTGGGCCTCTTGGAATCCTTGGGGTCGCTCTCGCTTGGCCGCTTCGATCCGGCTCTTGCCGCAGGCGTAGTAGTAGCCGAGGCCTTCGATCTGGGCTTCTTGGTCTTGGGCGTCTCTTCCATTGGCTTCGAAGCTATCGGTTTTACCACCATATCCTTATCCAATTCCGAATCGGATTCGGACTCGGACTCTGAGCCAGAGGATGAAGACTGCGGCTTTGAATTGACAGTAGCCGAGTCCGGTTTCTTCGGTGGTGGTTTCTTCTCAGCAACAGGAGTGGGTGCTGCCTTTGGAGGCTCGGGTTCCTCGGACTCGGATTCGGACCCGGATCCGGATTCTTCCTCTTCTTCTCCGTCTACTTCTTCTTCGGACGAGGCTACCTCTTCTTCCGAAGAAGAAGCAGCCGGAGGCTCATCGAGAGGAGATGGGCGCTTGGGTGCCATTGAAGAGACGATACAGCAGGGTTTTGCGAAATTAGGGTTTCTAACTGGGAATTGGGTTTGTGTGTGCGAAGGAAGGAGTAAAGAGGGTCCTACTTCGAAAGTTGGGCTAGGAATCTTGGATGCCGTCGTGTTATAGGGGGAAAGGTTAAGGACTTTGGAAAGTAGCAAAACATATCAGGACCGTTGGATTTTAAATTTGTTACTCCCTTATATTTAAGTCAAGAATGAAGCTAAAAAAATCTCTCTTAAATAAAAACAGATTTATTAGAAATAACTTGGAAGCTAATCCATAATTCTTCTGATCAGGGTAAACTTCTTATCTCATTCAAATTTTTACTCTCATATATATATTAGTTTATTGGCGCACGATGGTGCGTACGCAGAAACGCACGCCAATTATCGAAGATTTTGACGTAATGTTCTTAGAGTGAAGAACTCACCTCTTATGTGGCATATATTATTAAGCAATAGATACTGAATATTTGGACGTAATGTGCGGAGAAGGACCAAATCACCTCTTATGTGGCATATATTATTATGTAATAGATTAATACATGATCCAACTCATGTTTAGACGAAAAGAGAATTCAAATTTGGGTGCAACGAGAGCCTCTAATGGTGAGGAATTGGAATTCAAATCAAGAATTGAATTTCAATTATGGAGCATTTCTATGTTTACTTCACATCAAGAAATTAAAAAGTAAGTGAGGTTCACACAAAATTAGGAATTGAATTCTTGATTTCAGATGATTCACTCTTGGGTGGGAGGTGATATTTCTTTTTTTGATGAAATGGGGGGATAAACCCCAACAAACAGCTACAAATTAGCAATAGAAATCTAACGAGAGCGAGAGACCCATAAGAGGTCATCAACCAAAACATCATTAGCCCACGCAGGAGCATTATCAAAATAACAAATGCCTAGGTCAAGGTTGTAGCTCCACCTAGCAAGACGTCTAGGCAAGACAATTCTTTTTCCCTATATATATGATGTAACTGATAGTTCTCAAATTGCCTAAGAAGAGTGCAGCAATCATGAAGCAAACCAGTAAGTGGATGAAACCAGATACATCAGTTTGTTGGATGAGTTGAACACCAAGAGCTCAGTCCATTTCAATAATGAGCCTATTGATACCTTTATCCAAAGCCATTTTAAGACCAAAAAATAAGCCCCACAGTTCAGCTTCAATTATTTGGCCCTTTCCCAAGTTCACAACAAACCCCTTAATCCATTCTCCAGCATAGCCACGAAGAATACCACCAGCACCAATATTCCCAGAGGTAAGTTTGCAAGAACCATCCACATTGAGTTTACCACTCCAATACTAGGAAAATCCCAAGCCAAAAAAATCTAAGTTTTCTCCCAGCTATATTACCACCACAAGGAGCCTTACTCCATTCAGAGATAGCATATAAGATGATTTGCCTAGTGTTAGAAGGAACAGCCTCAGCAACATTGAAGATAGATTGGTTTCTCCATTTCCACAAATACCAACAGATAAACACAAAAACAGAGCACCAAGAAATATTCCCAAACCATCTAGCCTTGGAAAGGATATTAGCCTTTAACCAAGGTTGGAAGTAAGGATAAAAGAAATTATTTCGTTGGTGGGGAGGCAAGAAAAACGCCAAATTTCTTTGGCTTTTGTACAATCTCTAAGAATGTGGAGAGCAGTTTCATAGGGCCAATCACATATAGAGCAGGAAGGGTCAGTAGCTAAATTCCTCGTAACTCTCTGAATCATTTGACAGGATTTTATCTTGGTAGACAAGCCAGAGGAAGACTTTCAACTGGGGGGAAGGTTCAACTGCCATAAAACCTTCCAAAAAGAGTCATTCCAAGAAGAGTCTCCAAAGAGCAATTGATATGCAGATTTAAACAGTGAAAACCCCATTGGCTGTGTGTTTCCAAATCTGCGAATCTTGTAAAGTACCAATAAAACCAACAGGAAAATTAAGAATTCTTTCTACTACCTCAACAGGAACAGCAGCTTTCAATCTCTCAATATCCCACCATCCATGCTTAAAGAAGCTTGAAACGGTGCAGTCCAAATCCAGCACATCACCAATTCCCTCATACTCCATCAAAGGTATGTCATACAACCACTTGTCTGTCCAAAATTTCACTTTATCCCCCATCCCAATTCTCCAAGTCATCCCCTGCGTAAGCAGTTTGGAGCCATGGAGAATTCCCTTCCAAGTGGCAGAACAGGAGTGTCTATTAATCAGAGAATTGTCCAAGATAGAGCAACCTTGCAAGTACTTATCCTCATAAATTTTGGCCCTCAAGCCCTTATCTTGAGCATGTAGTCTCCAACCAATTTTACCCAGCATAGCTTGGTTCATTAACGAGGTTTTCTTCAGCCCCAAACCACCTTTATGCTTGGGTTTACAAACCAAATCCCATTGGCATAAGTGAACCTTGCTCTGCTTGGCACTACCTCCCCAGAAAAAGTTGCGATTAACTCGATCAAGATCATCACAGATGCTCATAGGTAATTTAGTTGTTTGCATTGCGTAGATAGGTATAGAAGATGTAACTGCTTGAATAAGAGTTGTCCGAACCCGCCATAGACAAGCACTTACTTTTCCAAGTAGCCAATCTGTTATGAACCTTTTCCACAATGCTAATATAAGTAGACTTGTTCCCTCAGTGATGATAGGAGAGGCATACCTAGGTATTTTCCCAGATTGTCAGTCAAAGGTGAACCACATATAGCACTTATTTCCTTGGCAAGCTCCTTGCAGGTGTTTGGAGAACATAAGACTAGAGACTTAGAAAAATTGAAGCTCTGACCCAAAGCCTTGCAAAACAAATCTAAACATCTTTTCATGATCCGAGCATACTTTGGGCTAGCCTCAGAAAAAAGGATTAGATCGTCTGCAAAGAAGAGGTGAGAGACAGAAGGCCCAAGATTGGGAAGTTCGGATAGGCTTCCAATTCTTTTTGCAAACAGAATCTGCAATCATGTGGGACAGTTTCTCAATGCATAAAACAAAGAGATAGGGAGAGAGAGGGTCTCCCTGTCTAATACCACTTTTAGGGATGAAAGGGTCAGTTAATTCACCATTAACACACACTTGATCCTGTACCGTAGAAATACAACTCATGACTAATTGGATAAAAGGCGAAGGAAGCTTCAACTCCATAAGCACCTGTTCAATAAAATCCCAACTCAATCTGTCATAGGCCTTAGATAAATCAATCTTCCAAGCAACAAACCCTTTTTTGCCTTTGGACATCCTGAATTTATGCATAAGTTCTTGAGCGATGAGGATGTTGTCAGTAATATGTCTACCCGGAACAAAGCTAACCTGGTTAGGGCTAATCAAACTAGGCAGAATAGGCCTTAGACGAGCAACCAAGATCTTTGAAATTACTTTGTGAGAGTGCAAGAGAGACTTATGGGCCGAAATTGGATCATAGAGGTAGGATTATCCACTTTAGGGACCAGAGTAATCAAGGTGGAATTAAGACCTTCAGGAATCCTACACTCCCTGAAGCCTTGGTCGACCAACTTAAAAATATCATTAGCGCAAATATTCCATTGCTTCTGATAAAAGCAAGCTGGAAAGCCGTCTCTTCCTGGGGCTTTAATCCCCCCAATGCTAAAGAGACTTGCCTTAACTTCTTCCATATCAACTGGAGTTACCAAGGAAGCCAACTCTCCAGAATCAATAGAGGGAAATAGATTAGGGATCACAGACCTCAGGTTGGCACATGAGCAGGAGAAAACAAATCAGAAAAGTAGTGCATAGCCAAATTTTTAATACCATCAGCCTCTTCCACCCAAACTCCAGCATCATTCTTGAGTCTGTCAATTTTATTCTTTCTCCTTCTAATAATGGTAGACATGTGGAAGAACTTGGTATTACGGTCACCCTCTTGAAGCCACTTCACCCTAGATTTTTGCTGCCAAAAAATAGCTTCCTGGTCAGGATACCATTAAACTCTTCAATAAGCACAGTTTCCAAATTGTTAAGAAAATCGTTTGGGAGGTGATATTAATTTCTGGATAACTAACCTATTAGGAATTCATATTTGTTCCCATTATATTCTCACACAAATTTTAAAATGTCAAATTTGGCATCTACTTTAACCCAACAACGATGACATATTAGTAATTAGAACCACTCCCATCCCAATTCCATATAATTTAGTAAACAATTTCAAAAGGAATTCGGAATCTAACTCTCCTCAATTCATATGGTTTAGTAAACAACTTCAATATGAATCTTGAATCTAATTATCCTCAATCCAACTCCTCCTCAATTTAATTTCTCATAATCCATGTCATTATTGTCTTGACCAACTAAAATAACCCACATCTACAATAAATCATTGATAATTAAGTTGTGTATATTGAAAAGAGAGGGCTTTGACATTAAATACTAAATATTGCATAACTTTTATATTTAAATACTAGCTTTGTTAGTTTATGTACCAACATAATGGTACTAGAGTTCTATCATATTAGTTACATGATTTTGCCACTTATGCATTGACCAAATTTTTGGGTGAAATTCTCCGGACATACTCCACTAGCGACCGCCTCTAACGTCCAACTCGAGCAACATTTTCGACAGGCTGCTAGCGGCGGCCACTCCCTGAGCAGCGCCCTAATTTGTATTGGAAAAAAAACAAATTAACTAACATTGTCGAAATTTGAACCTTTGACCTTAAAGTTTACATTCACAAAACTCAACCACTACACTAAGCTTCAAGCTGTGATTTAGAGGACTCTAGGCAGCCGTTGATTTTATTCTTATGTTTTGGTTTTGAAACTCACTTGCGCATAAACAAACTAGCACTACATTTAGTTGCAATAACAGTTTCATTTTATTGTTAAAATATGAGAAAAGATTACACAAATATAAAGAACATCATGCATTGCATAATAGTCACTATTTGTTTGGCTTAAGAATTTTTACTTCACTTTCTCTTAGATTTTGCTTTTGGGATCACAAATCCGCCTACAAGCACACACGAACGAAACCATAAATAGTAGTGAAAATCAGTGTTTTCATTGGTATGTTTAGTGTCACGGCCCGCATGTTGAAGGTTCAACCCAACAACTATTGGGCCCTTCTAGAAGATTCATTTGTGAAGGTCAAGCCCAACAAGAGAAGCTCAAGGCCCGGCCCCGGATGGATCATTCTAGATCCCTTTACTTAATGTCTAGATTCAATGTATCTGTAAAGTTAGGTAGCAACGATTCTAGACCATTAGATTGTTTCCAATCCTAGCCCTCCATTTCAGGGGTTGGTGAGCTAGGAACTCTATATAAGGAGGGTTCCTCATTAGGAATCCTCACCCCACAACTTGTAAAGCATAGTAGCAATACAAGCAAATATTCTCCCAAACTCTCTCAAGTGTTCTTAAGTGTTCTTGAGCGTTCTTATCGTTCTTGCTCTTGTTCTTGTGTTCTTGCTTGGTTCGATCTTATTTTGCAGGAAGGAAGGCTGACTTAGCTTGTTCGAAAAGGCGATCAAGTCTAAGGCCGCACTGAAGGAAGACTTCAAGAGTCATCCCGTGACAGTTGGTATAGAGAGCTAAAGCTCGAATCATTCGAAGAAACATGTCGAAGAGCGGATCCGATGGGGAGGTTGATATGTCCAAGGTGACTCTGGAACGTGGGGGCAAATCATCAAAGAGGGAACGATCTAGAGATGTCGTAGCCACGATGGAGAAGCGGCTTTCCAAGATGGAGAGTGTTGTGGACGAGTTCGAATCAGAGACTCGAGGAGGATGTCCTTACGAAGGTGGGCTTCGAAGCTATGGTGGAAGAGCTTCAGGGCCAATTCAGGGGCCCTTAACTCCGCGCTAGACATCATGAAGCGAGATGTCCAAACCAAGCTGGATCATTTCATGGCGGAGCTTACTGCGCTTCGTGATGAGGTGACGGATGTGAAGGGAGACTGGGCCTTGTGCAAGGAAGCCGTCTTGAACAAGACTCGGACTTCGAAGGAACCAAAGGTGTTAGATGCCTTCAAGCCCAAAGCTTTCAATGGGAAGAGGGAAGCGAAGGAGCTAGACACATTCTTATGGAATATCGAAAGGTATTTCAAGTATCTGAAGATGGACGATGATGAGTCCAAAATCACTACGGCAACATTATTCCTCACTGACAATGCTCTCATGTGGTGGCGTCGTCGATCCATGGAGATCGACCAAGGTACGTTTACACTAGATACTTGGGATGCATTTAAAAAGGATATTATGCTGCATTTCTATCCAGAGAATGCCAAGTATGAGGCAAATGAGAAGCTGAGATGGCTAAAGCAGACAGGGAGCGTGAAAGACTATGTCACCACGTTCACCAACCTGTTGTTCGAGGTGCCTACCATGACAGACGAAGACAAGCTCATGTACTTCATGAGTGGCCTCCAGAATTGGGCCAAGCTGGAGTTGCAAAGGAGACATGTCCAGACCCTCTCCGAGGCAATTGCGCAGCGAGTCTCTTGTGGAGTTCAAGAAGACTGATCAAGGTGACTCAAAGTTCAAAGGCAAGAAAGGTAGTAGTGGGATCGAGGAGATAACAAGCCAAAGGAGGGTGGCAAGTCAGGCGACAAGTTGGGACACAGTTACAAGTCATTTGTGAAGAAGAATGACAAAGGTGACAAGGGGAAGGACAAGTCGAAGCTAGCTTGCTACTTGTGCGATGGACCGCACATGATGCGGGATTGCCCGCAAAAGAAAGCCTTGAATGCCATGAACCAGGAGAAGGAAGAGGAGGCCAACAGGGAAGCAGGAATGGGAGCCATTCACCGCCTCAATGCCCTACAGGCCAAAGTCCCCAAGCCAGAGGTTCAAGCTAAAGGCGTGATGTATGTCGATGCCATGATAGATGGCAAGACAACCCGTTGTCTGGTGGATACGGGTGCTTCTCACAACTTTATGTCCGTGCGGGAAGCAAAGAGACTTGGGTGCCGGGTCTCAAAGGAAGGAGGCAGCATGAAGACGGTGAATTCAACTGCCAAACCAATTGATGGAGTAGCTCATGGTGTGGAGCTACACATTGCTACTTGGAAGGGAGTAGCCGACTTCTCCGTGATCTCGATGGATGACTACGATGTCGTGCTTGGAATGGAGTTCATGGACAAGGTAAAGGCATTTCCCATTCCATTTTACAATACTATGTGCATAGCACAGGAGGGAGCGATGCCATGCATGGTGCCAGTGGTGAGGCAACAAGGCGAGTCGAAACTCTTGTCAGCCATGCAGTTTCCAAGGCTTGGAAGAGGGCGAAGAGACGTTCCTTGCAACTGTAAGGATTGAGGCAGTTGAGAAGGAAGTCCAACCATTCCCTAGAGCTGTAGAAGCAGTCCTTAAGGAGTTTGCGGATGTCATGCCAAAGGAGCTGCCCAACACTCTACCACCTAGGAGAGAGGTGGATCATGCCATTGAGTTGGAACCGGGTGCTAAGCCCCCTGCCAAAGCGCCATACCGGATGGCACCTCCTGAGTTGGAGGAATTGAGGAAGCAATTGAAGCAGTTGTTGGACGCGGCTACATCCAACCGTCCAAGGCCCCTTATGGTGCCCCAGTTCTTTCCAGAAGAAGAGGGAGGGAACACTGAGGTTGTGCATCGACTACAGGGCGCTAAACAAGGTGACCATAAAAAACAAGTATCCAATCCCTTTGATTGCAGATTTGTTTGATCAGTTGGGAGGAGCGAAGTACTTCACCAAGTTGGATTTGCGCTCAGGATACTATCAAGTGAGGATCGCACGGGAGACGAACCGAAGACCGCATGTGTGACGAGATATGGGTCTTATGAGTTCCTTGTCATGCCGTTCGGCTTGACTAATGCTCCCGCAACTTTTGCACCCTTATGAACAAGGTATTCCATCCTTTCTTGGACAAGTTTGTTGTGGTTTACATCGATGATATTGTGGTGTACAACAATTCTCGGAGGAGCACCTTGAGCACTTGTAGGAGGTGTTCCATGTTCTGAGAGAGAACAAGTTATATGTGAAGAAGGAGAAGTGCTCATTTGCCCAAGAGGAGGTGGAGTTCCTTGGTCACAAGATACGGGGTGGACAGTTGCTCATGGAAGAGGACAAGGTGCGAGCCATTCAAGAGTGGGAAGCACCAACCAAGGTACCCTGAGTTGCGGTCTTTCCTTGGATTGGTCAACTACTATCGAGGTTCATCAAGGGATATTCAGCCATTGCCGCCCCCTTGACGGACTTCCTGAAGAAGACAAGACGTGGCAGTGGACGCCACTATGCCAACGTGCCTTTGATGACTTGAAGAAGGCACTTATGGAGGAACCATGCTTGAGACTTCCTGATCTTAGCCAAGCTTTTGAGGTACACACTGATGCATCAGATTTTGCTATTGGTGGTGTACTCATGCAGGAGGGACACCCGTTGGCTTTCGAGAGTCGGAAGCTCAATGATACCGAGCGGAGGTATACCGTTCAAGAAAAGGAGATGACAGCCGTAGTGCACCGCTTGCGACATGGAGGCACTACCTACTTGGTTCTCAGTTCGTAGTCAAGACTGACAATGTCGCCACAAACTACTTTCATCTCACAGAAGTTGTCACCAAGCAGGCTAGGTGGCAAGACTTCTTGGCGGAGTTCGACTACAAACTTGAGTACAAGCAAGGGAAGACGAATGTCGTTGCTGAACGCCTAAGCCGGAAGGCCGCACTAGCCTGCTATTGTACAACCCCAGAGTTCTCTCATGCAAGAGGATACGAGAGGGCTTGTTGCATGATCCCCAAGCCAAAAGTCTGTTGGAGCTTGTCAAAGAAGGGAAGACAAGAAGATTTTGGCTCGATGATGGTGTTCTTTATGCAACAGGGAAGAGAATCTATGTCCCAAGATGGGACAATCTGAGGCGAGAGCTACTAAAGGAGTGTCACGACTCGAAGTGGGCGGGACATCCAGGCACTCACCGAACTTTGGCATTGATAAGTGATGCCTACTCCTGGCCACAGATGCGGGAAAATGTAGACTCGTTCGTGCGCACTTGCCTTGTGTGTCAACAAGACAAGACATTGCAGAAAGGCGGGTGGGTTGCTAGAGCCACTTCCTGCTCCATCGAGACCATGGGAGAGTTTGTCCATGGACTTCATAGTGTGTCTACCCAAGTCAGAAGGGTGTGGCTCTATTTTGGTGGTGGTCGCAGGTTCACCAAGTATGCTACCTTCATCCCCGGACAGACGGATTGCAAAGCGGAGGAAGCCGCACGCTTGTTTCTGAAGCATGTGGTGAAGTATTGGGGGATCCCAAGGAGTATTATCAGTGACCGTGACACTCGCTTCACTGGGAAGCTATGGACGGAGCTGCTCAAGCTACTTGGCTCACAGCTGAACTCTCTACCAGCTTTCACCCACGGGCAGATGGTAGAGCGGAGCGGGTGAATGCGTTGTTGGAGTTATACTTGCGGCACTATGTGAGTGCCAACCAACGAGATTGGGCAAAGTTGTTGGATGTTGCTCAGTTCTCGTACAACTTGCAGCGGTCGGAGTCGCAGGGGTCAAGTCCTTTTGAGTTAGCAACAGGACAACAACCTATAACTCCAAACACAGTGGTGTCAGGCTACACGGGGAGTAGCCCTCCGCATACAAGACGGCCAAGGACTGGCAGGTGACTAATGAGCTAGCTCGGGCTCAATTAGAGAAGGCAACTCGGAAGATGAAGAAATGGGCGGACAAGCACGGCGGGATGTTGTATTCCAACCAGGTGATTTGGTCTTTGTGAAGCTCAACCCATCTCAACACAAGTCCACTAGAAAGGTGCACAAGGCGTTGTTGAGAAGATATGAGGGCCCATTTCCTATCCTCCGAACCGTGGGAAAGCTGCTTCCGTGTGGAACTACCACAACGACTGAAGATTCATCCGGTGTTTGATGTGAGCAATCTCAAGCCCTACCATGCCGACCCGAGGAGCCAAGTCGTGGGGAGTCTCAACGAGCTCCGCCTTTGATGGTGACTTCATTTGACAGGGAAGTTGAGTGCATCATGGCCAAGCGTGAGGTGCGGACCAAGGGTGTACCGAGGTACTTTGAGTACTTTGTCAAATGGAAGGGCCCAAAGTCCGAGGGAAATTGGGAGAAGGAGGAGTCCGTATGGCAGTACAAGGACTACATCGAAGCATTCGAACGAGATGGGACAACCTCGACGACGAGGACGTCGCCAGATTAGGTGGGGGAGGATGTCACGGCCCGCATGTTGAAGGTTCAACCCAACAACCATTGGGCCCTTCTAGAAGATTCATTTGTGAAGGTCAAGCCCAACAAGAGAAGCTCAAGGCCCGGCCCAACGGATGATCATTCTAGATCCCTTTACTTAATGTCTAGATTCAATGTATCTGTAAAGTTAGGTAGCAACCATTCTAGACCATTAGATTGTTTGAATCCTAGCCCTCCATTTCAGGGGTTGGTGAGCTAGGAACTCTATATAAGGAGGGTTCCTCATTAGAAATCCTCACCCCACAACTTGTAAAGCATAGTATCAATACAAGCAAATATTCTCCCAAACTCTCTCAAGTGTTCTTAAGTGTTCTTGAGCGTTCTTATCGTTCTTGCTCTTGTTCTTGTGTTCTTGCTTGGTTCGATCTTATTTTGCAGGAAAGAAGGCTGACTTAGCTTGTTCGAAGAGGCGATCAAGTCTAAGGCCGCACGGAAGGAAGACTTCAAGAGTCATCCCGTGACATTAGGCACGCATCGAAGCGCGTGTTAGAGCGAGGCGAGAGCAAATCGCCTCAGGCATTGCCTTGTTTAGCTATTTGCACGCTTAGTATGCGCATTGACTGCGAGGCGTAAGAACGTGTGCGCTCTGCAATGTGAGGCGAAGCTGCGCGAGGAAGAAGATGACATGTTGAACCCTCTGTTTTTTTTCCATGACACGATTTAGTTGTGGGACCTTAGGGTTTTAATGAACTTGTGCGTTTTGGGTGTTGTTTTAAACTTTGTTTTTTTCTTTTGCAAAAGTTATTGTTTGGTTTAACAAATCAATCTCTCTCTCCTACCCAATACAATCAAATCAAAAAGACTTAAACCCCAAATTCATTCTCCTCAGCTGCATATCTATTAAGCTCTAACCATCCTTTCAATTTATGAACCAGCCTCCCTCTCAACTGTATGACCATTAGTGGTTTAGTTATAATTAGTACTTATATTTAGTTATATTTGATTGATTATTAAGCTTCAATGACAATTAGTGGTTTAGTTTAATTATATTGTATTATTTATAAATTTTTCTCAAAAGCCTCGCAAGACCAAAAACACTTTGCCTTCTCTACGCCTCACCTTTCAAAACATTGGCGAAAATATACAAGTATATAACAAGGCTAGTGGCAATATTCATGAATGTGAGTGAAGATAATGATTTCCTCCAAATAGCATCCACATAATTTCGTCTGATAAACTGTCAAATAAAGCTTACACCTTACATAAAAATACATCAATCCCTTTTTAGCCAATCTTTGCAATAACATCATTCAGGGAAGATACAGTCGCCGCATAGTACTTCTCTGCTTCTGGGGTGCTCTTTATCTTTGCTGCATGGTCCAACTGTCCCCATACACAAACACAAACACCAAAAACAAGAAAATTATATGAATTGAAGGTACATTATTTTCTACGGCATGTCACCAACATGTTAATTACTTGGTGACAAAAAGTTCAAGTATATATGGACTTACATTGTCAATGTCCTTGAAGAGCTTTCCAGTGAGTTCCTTGAGTGGCTCCTTCTCTGTTTTGGATTTGGCAGAAATCACAGTCTTGAGGTCATATCGGAGATACGAGGCCCTGAGACGAAGATCGTTCTGGACATAAGGCCAAGCCTTCTTGTCTATGTACTCCTTCACAGCAACAATTTCCTTGGCTGACTCCTTTGCCCTCTGTGCAGCCTGAGCTGGGGTCAAGGGTTGGAGGTAGAACCTCTCCTTCAATGGCAGGTCAAAGTCTCTTGCCTCATCCGAGTTTAGAGTTCCAGCTGCCATAACACCAAATTCACCTCCATAAGTTCTTGAACAAACCCAATAAACAATTCCATGCATTCCACATTCTTAATTTTTTGTTGGTCAAATTAAATTGATGTGTAATGTACTTGCATCCCAATCCAATGAATTGAATAGTTCAAATTATAAACTGAAATTTGTACCTTGCTAAGACTAAAAACAAGTGACAAGGACAAGATTAGGGCTTACGTAATCCGCCGGAAGGGGGTGGAGGTGGACCAACTTTTATGGGCTTAGCCTCTGCAAGCACAGCTTGGACAAAAGAACCAGAGGCCAAACCAGCGGCCACAAGACCAAGCATGGCTCTACGGCTAGTTTCAGGCTCTGCTGGCACTTGCTGGGCTCTAATGGCGAACCCGGACTTGGTCACAGCTAGCCTGTTGGTGCTGCTTGCTATGTTCAAGCGTGATGAGCCACTTAGATGAAGGCTGCCTTCCAACACAGCCTGGGATGAACCATGTAGGCCAGACATTGAAGCCATAGCTTGTGCCATTTCTCCTTAACCTCCTTGCCTTACCTTTCTTTCGGGGTTTTATTTCTTCTTAACAATGATCAGTTTCCAAGTGATGATGAAACAGAGGCAGAAATGTGGAAATTATATTTCTGGGTGCATGTGATTGGTGGTGGTGGATGATGTTTAGTTTTGTTCTATGCTTATGTGATGTAGAGTGATTTTGGGCAAGAACCTTATCTGACATTTTCCGGTTGGATAAGTTGGATATGGATTTGGCCAATTGGAGGTCGACAAGTGTCCCTCATTGCATTTTCTATTTGACAAGCTGGATAGTGATCCAACACGGACTCTGTCATTTTGACACGTGGACTCCATGAGATTATGACAATGATGTTAATACCATCCATCTAAAGTTTTTATTTTATTTTTTATGCAAAATTAAAAGGAACATTGTCTATTTCCAAATCAATTATGAATAGATGGAAATTTTATTAAGAAGAATAGAGAAGAGAGACCTTGGTTCAATGAATGAGAGAGACATCTCATCCATCCAAATAGTAGCATAATTATGAGTCATTTCAAACTGTTCGCATATTTGGAAGAATCAAAATCCATTTTCACAGAAACCACGAACTCACAAGCAATTTCTACAGAGTATTTGAAGTTCAAATTTATTTGTCCAAATTTCAAATCATGTATAGAAAATATGCGATATTCCTGATTTGGCCTAGTCAAGAAATGAAATTTCAAAACTCATTCAATGAATTTATAGTGATACAAATCTAGATTATAAGTTCGAATTATAAATCCCTCGTTCCATCATAAAAATATAAAATTAAAAAACAATTATGAAAACACTCCACCTCATTTTGGTTTTAAAATAAAGTTATTTATTTTTGAGATATTTAGTCATATACCCATTCTTAGCACTAATATTATAAATAAACCATACACCATTTAATTTCTATAAACAAATCCAAAAAAAAAACTCAAAAAATGATAGCTAGCCCTATTGAATTTAATTTTGATTATTAAATTAATTTGATGCCCTATTGAGTGTTTTGGGTTTTTTTTAATGAGATTTTGGAGTTGGGTTTGTTTTAAGAAATCAATGACAGTTTTGTAATTTAAAAGAAGTTAAAAGTCTTTTTATTATGTTGTAAATGAGCTTTGGATGTGTTTCTAAAGTCCATTTCATAAAAGGGTTTTTTTTAAAAATAATTTGGGCTCCTATATTGGGTATAATAGTGAATCTCCCATTATTTTTTTGGTCTTATAATGCTATTTATTTGCAACTTTGAAATTTAGGTTCTTCTTGTGATTAGCCTTCAAATTTGACTATTTATTTTTATGCAATAGCATCCTCAACAGTCTTAAATTGCAACACACATGAGGTGAAAAATAGGTACTCGATACTTTCTATTATTTGAGAAATTATTGAATCTCATCTTGTTCGTTTTTGTGACAATCTTCCTTTACTATTTTTCTACTTTTTAAGTTCATAATCTGTTAGTGTTTACGATTTCATGGGCAAATTGAGTAATGACTAGTTAGGTCTTTTTTGGGGGAAAAAACAATTCATCTACGGTGTAAGAAAAGTGTGGGTAGTACTAGTAAGTAGGGCTGGCATTTTTGTATCGCAATACTGTAAAAAACCAATCAAGGTTTTACCGCAATGAAGCCTTCATGTCACGAAATTCGACCGCAATATGCAGTTTCTTGGACTGATCGCAATTAGGATCGGCTTTGAGTTTTTGAGGGCCCAAGACGAATGTAAAGAATTAGGCCCTTCAAACTGTGTCACAATTTTTCATTTTAATTTTACTTATGTGCTATACTCAATAACTAAAAAGTAACATGTTCAAGTTAAATAAAAATTTATCATTCAAGATAAATAAATAATATCAATTCGAACTTTAATATGAAAAATTTAAAATCTAAGGCTAAGGCTATGACATGAGATTATGACAATGATGTTAATACCATCCATCTAAAGTTGTTTTTTATTTTCTTCCACAAAATTTAAACGAACATTGTCTATTCCCAATCCAATTATTATTAGATTAAAATTCTTGATAAAACTTTTTTTTAAATTTTTTTTACACATATGGAATTTTATTAAGAAGAATCAAAGAGACCTTGGTTCAATGAATCAGAGAGACATCTCCTGCCAAATAACAGCATAATGAGTCATTTCCAACTGATCGACATATTTGGAAGAATCTAAATCCATTTTCACAGAAACCACAAACTCACAAGCAATTGTTACCAAGTATTTGAAGTTCAAATTTATCTGTCGAAATTTTAAATCATGTATAGCAAATATGCGATATTCCTGATTTGGCATAGTGACTTGTGATCAAATTTAAAGTGTCGTCAAACCAAAATGAAATTTCAAAACTCATTCAATGAATTTATAGTGACACAAATCTAGGTTATAAGTCGGGATTATGATTCCCTCGTTCTATCATAAAAATATAAAAAGAAAAAACAATTAATGAAAATGTTCAACCTCACTTGATTTTCAAATAGCGCTATTTATTTGCAACATCGAAATCAGTTCTTCTCGTGATTAGCCTTCAAATTGGACTATTTCTCTTTTATGCAAGAGCATCCTCAACAGTCTTGAATTACAACACACGGGAGGTGAAAAATAGGTACTCTATACTTTATATTATTTGAGAAATGATTGAATTTCATCTTGTTTGCCTTTTGTGATAGTCTTCCTTTGTTATTTTTCTACTTTATAAATTCATAATATGGTAGTGTTTACGATTTCATGGCCATTGTTAGGGTTG
Organism: Prunus fruticosa; assembly: GCA_018703695.1. Classification (NCBI taxonomy): domain Eukaryota; kingdom Viridiplantae; phylum Streptophyta; class Magnoliopsida; order Rosales; family Rosaceae; genus Prunus; species Prunus fruticosa. Next base: position 1,897,616 of record CM031920.1, on the reverse strand, counting down.
GTTTAGACATGGTTGTGTAAGAGATATATTTTTTTTTTTGGGTGTGTAAGAGAAATTGAGTAATTACTAATTAGGTCTTTTATGGAAAAAAAATCATCTAAGGTGTAAGAAAAGTGTGGGTAAGTGGTGAGATTCAAAAGAACAAAACCCATAATAAAATAATTAACTTGGGCCCTTGGACTTGGCTGGTGGTCGTCCACAAAAACCCGGTTCGGCCCAAATAAAGACTAACGTCTTTGTTGAAGAGTGTGTTAGTTTGTACCGCCAGATCCAATTTCAAAATTTTCAGTCGCTCTCTCTCTCTCTCTCTCTCTCTTCCCTTTCTCTCAGACACACTTTTTTGAACTCTCGAGCCCTAACTTCCCCCCAAGTCCCAAATCGATTTCACTCAAAATCCAGTCTTAACAATCCAAGGTCTGAACGTCACACCGCTAACTGCCACCGTCGGCTCTATCAGATCGACGGCTGAGAACGGGACCTGATTAATGGCTTCTCGCAACCAGAATAGGGCTCCTCGGAGTCCTTTTACTGTAAGCTCTAATTTACGTGTTTATTTCATAGCAATGATCTTTTCCTTCTGGGTATGTTTGGTTTTTAAGAAAATGAAAGAAATAAAATTCTGTATCTTAGATTTTGTTTGCTTACTTGGGTAGCTGACGATTTTGTTGTTTGGGCGCTGAAGCAATGGAAAAAGAAAGAAATGAAATTGGGGTTTTGTTTACTTAGTTCTTTTTATGATCTTATTGATCCCCTTCGAGTAGAATTGTATGCTGCAATGTTCCAAATGGTGAATTTTATGGATCAAACACCTTTTTATGGTTATTTAGTTCATTTCGGTGACACAATGAGTGGCATCTTTATGTACAATAGCCTTGAAAAAAGAAGTTAATTTTTGTTTTTTGTTTGTGTAGAAAAAGAGTAGTGCTGATGAAGTTCCCGTAGACAAGCGCAGGAGGATTGAAACAAGAAAAACAGACGCACAAGGTAGCATGGGTCGCCCACGACCGCCACTTTCTGTTAGACAAGAGGCAGCACCTACCAGTGACATAGGCAGCACTGAGGGTTCTGAATGTGCCAGTGTTGAGTTCACGAAGGAAGAAGTTGAGGCATTGTTGAATGAGAAGTTAAAAGTGAAGAAGTTCGATCATAAGGTCTATTTCTTACCCAACTGTTGGCTGGTATATTTTAATAGGTTCCTACTTATTTTGAACTATGAATTGTTTTTTCTATAACGTTTTCTATTTCATTATGTGCCAGGGGAAAGCGGACCAGTTAGCTGATTATACCAAGAGGCTTAAGCTTTGCATCAAATGGTTCCAGCAGGTTGAGGAAGGCCATCTTCTTGAGGAAGAAAAGCTTCGGAATGCATTGAGTTCTGCTGAACAAAAGTGCACGGATACTGGTAATTTTGTATTCTTATCCGTGAAACTGTCTTGCTTTGTAGAATATTATGATCACATGAGAAACTATGTGGGTTCTAATGTGATTGATAAAAATTTAAGGCTAATTGTAAAGAGGAACAGATTTGTAAAATATGTGTTGATTTTTATTCTTAAGAGGTGGAGATGAAAAACAAGGTAGATGAGCTCAATGCCGCAAGTTCAAAGCTGAGGGAAGACATAGCTACTTTAGAAAAGAAAGTTGCGAAGGAAGAATCAGAGAAGTTGGTAAGTTTTCCAATCATGGCATTGTGCACTAATTTTGTGATATAATTATATGTCCTGCTAATTTCTTCAACTTTTTATCCTTCTATTCGTATTTTGTATTTTTAATTCTTTTGTTTGGCATGCAGGATGCAATTACTAGTCACAGAAGAGAAAAGGAAGCAAGGGATGCTGCCGAGAAGTTGCAAGCTTCTCTCTCAGTGGAGCTTGAAAAAGTCCGGGAGGAGAAATTAGTTGCTGAGCAAAGAGTAATATAAGCATATGATTTTGATAACTAATTCCCCTCTGGTTTTTCAAAATCTGCATTATGCATATGCCTAAAGTTGTTAAGCTCTGCAGGTTGCTTCATCTGAGGATTTGTATAATCGAGCACAAGAGTACAACAAGAGTCTACAGCAGTACAATAGCAAACTCCAGTCTGATCTTGAAACAACCACCGAATCTCTCAAACGAGTTGAAGATGAGAAAAGAACTGTTGTGGAGACCCTAAGCAATTCTAGGGGACACAATAAGGCATTGCAAGATCAGTTGACTTCACTTAAAGTAAGTATCTGTGCAGCATTCGTTTGTGGAGCATATTTACTGACTTTTTTTGTTTATTGAAAGCTAGTAACTGCCTAATTCAAACTCATTGTGGTAATGAGCATTGTATATTGAAATTGTTGGTCAACTTAGAGGCAGTTTGCTTGGGATATGACCCATTTTATTCAATTGTAATCCCATACTATAGCACACGCCCTTACTGAGTAACACACATCATTTGCATGTAGGCTTCACTTGATGATGCACTGAAGCAAAAGGAATCATTAGTAAATGAGCTCAAATGCCTTCGAGGGGAACTGCAACAAGTTAGAGATGACCGTGTTCGCCATGTACGAGAGATTCAAGATTTGAAGGATGAGGTGGTGAAGTATAAGGAATACACTGGGAAGTCATGTGCAGAATTAGATACCTTGACAAGAAAATCAAAAGCCGTAGAGGTTTGTATCAGATACTATTCTCATGATTTCATGCTGTGTCAGCTTTCCAATATTGCAGGCATGTTTTTGCAGGAGAGATGTTCATCTCAAAGGATGCAGATTGATACATTGAAGCACGAGTTAGAAGCCGCAAATGAGAAACTTAAGGTAATTTTAATGCTGTAGGGGTTGTAAAAATGTTGCTATATCTGTCTACTCATAATTTCATAACATCTATTATTTACTTTCTTCTAGATGGCCGATCTATCTGCTTCAGAAACAAGGACGGAATTTGAAGAGAATAAGAGAATTGTGAGGGAGCTACAAGATCGCCTGGCTGAAGCAGAGCTTCAAATTCTGGAAGGAGAGAATTTAAGGAAGAAGCTGCACAATACTATTCTGGTAGTTTTTTTTGTTCTTATATATATATATATTCTTTTTATGCTTACTCTGTTTCAAGGGTACTAATCTTCTTCTATAATAGGAATTAAAAGGTAACATTAGGGTGTTCTGCCGGGTGCGTCCATTGCTACCGGATGATGGCAATACAACAGAAGCCCCAGTAATTTCTTATCCTACATCAACTGAAACTCTTGGCAGAGGCATTGACTTGGTACAAAGTGGTATGGATATGTGTGCTTTTATGTCTTCAATCAAATGGTGTTAAAAATCTTCTAGAAATTTCACTTTTGTTACTTAGTTGTTTTTTAATCTACTTATACTTTAACTATTTGCAGGGCAAAAATATCCTTTTACATTTGATAAGGTGTTTCATCATGAGACTTCACAACAAGATGTTTTTGTTGAAATATCGCAGCTTGTGCAGAGTGCACTTGACGGCTATAAGGTACGTGTTGCGTCTACATATTGTTTTATGTCCTTTTAAAGAAATTACAGGTGCATTAGGATATGTTATGTACAAATGTTTTTAAAGAACTAAAATTTAAATGCATTATTGGATTATGTCTTTGGAATTTTAAGACCATTATAGTACTGCTTATACCCTCTTTGGTGGAATCTTTTCACATTTTATACATGCAGAGGCATGCAATAAAACGAGTATTGGCTGTCTTTTTGTAGGTCTGCATATTTGCGTATGGTCAAACAGGTTCTGGCAAGACCTATACCATGATGGGTAGGCCAGATGCTCCAGAGCAAAAAGGATTAATACCTCGTTCATTAGAGCAGATATTTCAAGCGAGCCAATCGCTTCAAGCCCAGGGATGGAAATACAGAATGCAGGTACTATAACTTGTTTTTCATTAGTCTACATTTGCAAATTATAACATTTCCTTCTAAACATATGCAGGCCTCAATGCTCGAGATATACAACGAGAACATTCGCGATTTATTATGCACAAGTCGATCAAGTGGTGCAGACTTGTCGAGGACAGAAAATGGTGCCTGTGGAAAGCAGTATACGATAAAGCACGATGCAAATGGAAACACGCATGTTTCTGACCTCACGATTGTTGATGTTTGCAGTATAAAGGAAATTTCATCTCTTCTACAACAAGCTGGAAATAGCAGGTATACTTCAAAATTTTCTGAATTGGTCTTGTGATGTTTCATAACTATGTGTTGCTTGTCCTTTTCACTGAAGATAGCATATTGCTATCAAACTTTTAATATTGCCTGCTAAGAAGTTCATTGAGTTTTTGCTGCTATTATATATGATGTGTTAGGTCTGTGGGCAAGACTCAGATGAATGAGCAATCTTCAAGAAGCCATTTCGTGTTTACACTGCGTATATCCGGCATGAATGAGGTTTGTATTCCTTGTGGCTGCTGTGATGATTGCGCTCTAAGAAATCTTTCATTCTGGTTTGCTCGTTCTATGTGTATCTGCTGATATGCTTTCTTGCCTTACTAGAATACCGAACAACAAGTTCAGGGGGTCTTAAACCTTATTGATCTTGCTGGAAGTGAGAGACTATCAAGGAGTGGCGCGACCGGGGAACGTTTGAAGGAAACTCAGGTCTTTCTTCTTGGAAATTCCCAATATTCTCCCTATAGATGTAACTATATGTGAAGACAGATTTGAATGGGTTAGCTAACACGTTTGTGAATAACAATCAGGCCATTAACAAAAGCTTGTCATCTTTGAGTGATGTCATATTTTCTTTGGCGAAAAAGGAAGACCACGTTCCTTTTAGGAACTCAAAGCTCACCTATCTTCTTCAGGTATAGTAATTTATGTGTTAGTTTGCTGCATGGCAGTTGTGATATTTCTAAGCAGGACCTAAAATACCATCTTTGCTTTCGTTCTTCATGGTATAAACAGCCATGTTTGGGAGGGGATTCGAAGACGTTGATGGTCGTCAACATCTCCCCAGATGCTTCTTCAGTCGGCGAATCTCTCTGCTCTCTTCGATTTGCTGCTAGAGTGAATGCCTGCGAAATTGGGATCCCTCGGAGGCAGACAACAACCACACGGCCGCCTTCAGATTCTCGCTTAAGTTATGGCTGAGATTGTTTGTATCTTTGTTTTACTGTGTGACTGCATTTGTTCGTAGCAGAAGCACGTTGTTGTTTGTAACGGGAGAAATAGGTTGGGTTGTGTATAATGGAGTCAGATTGGCTCCCTATCAATTTGTTTGCAGATCTTCTGCTTGAGGCCTACTTACTAATTTGTACTTCTCTTTGAGATCCCTCATCTTTTTTTTTTTTTGGTTTGTTTGTATGCTTATGAGTTATGACAATAAATATTTTGTGCTATATGGAAAATGTTCATCCCTTGAGGAATGCAGGGATTGTCGAACTTTTGACTTATCGTAATGAGAAGCCAAATAATCTGGTGCTATTTTATTTCAGTGAAAGGATATATACCCAAGTAACGAAACAAGACATTAGAAAAATCAGTGGACGTTTTTGTCGCAATTGCAAAAACAGCCTGTCTCACTTGCAAAAACAGGACATCAAAAAATGGTAAAGGAAAAACATAGTCCGGATTATAAAACGGAAGTGGGCCCAACTCTAACATTCATACCTATCCTAAATATATATTGTTGTCTTTTCTTGTAGTTTTTGGTCAAATATCTTCCTAATCTCATCTCATCTAGCAGCATCTAAATTATAGAGTCGTAGACAGGGCTATAGGTTGTCAATACACTCAAATACTAAAACGCCAGCCAGGCAGTCAGCAAGTGAAGAAACAGAGGAAGGAAAACAGAGATGGATAGTCAAGTACAGGAAGCGCAGCCCATAAAGTCCAGAGTCATTAAGGTTGATTCTGTGGATACTTGGGACTTGTATGTAACCCAAGCCACCAACCAAGGCTGCCCTGTAAGTTTCCTCAGACATCTCAATTTAACACAGTTCCATGTTCTTATGACTTTGTTGTTGAATTTTTAGTTTTTGGTTTAATTTGTGAGTTTGTTTGTCGTGTTTTTATTTTGTGGTCTACTTCGGTTGGAATTGGATATGTCGTAGATTGTTGCACACTTTACTGCTTCATGGTGCATGCCTTCGGTGGCTATGAACCCATTCTTTGAGGAATTGGCCTCAAGCTATTCGGATGTTCTGTTTCTCGCGGTTGATGTGGATGAGGTTAAGGTAATTAACTGAGCCTAATTCCTTGACACAAAAGTATGTCTAATTTTTGTATATGTATCCTAGAATCTTCTATATATTTGAAATTGACCTCTTCCAATGACCAATTGTCAATTGTGAAAGTGTTTTTGACTATAACAGCATATATATCTCTATCTTTTTCTGGTACTTGAGCTGCTAGGTAACATAGTCATCTGATATTGCTTATCTTCTTTGCTTATGCTTTGTTTGGATATTGCTTTTCATAAGACTTTGCTGTCTGGTACTCATAATCATTTGACAATTAAAGATAGGGACTAAAAACTCTTGAAAGGTTTGATGCAGTTTATGATGGTGATATGGATATAAATATCTCTCCTTTTTTTTGTTTTTTTTCTTAGGAGGTAGCGACTCGACTGGAGATAAAGGCTATGCCAACTTTTTTGCTGATGAGGGAAGGTGCACTGGTTGACAAGCTTGTAGGTGCCAATCCTGAAGAGATAAGGAAATGGATCGAGGGTTTTGTTCAGTCCATACGTGTTTCTGTTGCGTAGCAGCAGTGTGTGATATCACACAGTTTCAAGTTTGAACATGTAAAATAAGTGGTTGTGATGGGTTCTGGCACAGATATATGGATGATAAGTTTTTCTTTGGTTTTCTGTATGGATGTTGAACTTTGTAAATGTAACATTTTCTGCTTGTAATTCTTTCTGTTCTCAAATGTCATCTTACATGGTGCACCTTTGCTTGTGATTTTTAATAAAAATTCTGCCCCCAAAAGATATCATCTTACCAATGGCTTTCATGCGTTGGCCCAAATTGTTGATAATTTTGATTCTCTTTTACTCTGTTGGGTTCATCGGGCCTTACAATGAAAATATAGAGAGGTTCTCTGTGTAAAAGCCCAAGTTTTTTTTAAATACAAGCTATAATCTTAAGTAGAGGAGATGGAAATTTATCACACACATATATAAGAACCACACGACATTTACTAGTGAGGGCCTTATATATGGTCCTTAGGTGAGGTTTTATTTTTTAACCGTTGGGTTAGGTTACCCAATTTGATCAAACAGCTAACCAATTTGATCAAACAGTTAAGAAATATGACATTACCTAATAACTACATATAAGACTCTCACTATAGAATTCTTGTTCGAACATAAAATCTGATATGCAAGTAAAGACTTTCCCATTTCTCATTTCTCATTGGACTAAACCGTTGACAAAAGCCCAGAGAACAAGTGACCTGAGAAATAAAGAAGGAAAATAAAAGTAGCGAAAATTGAAAAGGAGACTTTTATAATGGCACGTTTTGTGGTGGCTACGTGTGCATTGTGGCGAGAATTTGGAGACCCGCCAGCGCCTTTCTTTTGTACGCTTTCCATAAATCACAATATCTTACCTTTTCTTTCACTTCCATATACGCAATAATAATCCGAACCACCGAAACCCTTCAACCAAAATTGGCTCAAAACTGTTCTTCATAACAATAATAATTGTTTAAAATTTCCACCACGATTCTCAAGCTCCAACCCACAACGGCGGGCTCTGTCCCTGCAAAGGGTCACCGCCGGAACTTCAGAATTTCCGGCAACCGATAACATATGGGTTCGCCGCCACAAAATCACAACTGGGTCTTCGATTATGGAGTTATAGAAGATATTTCTGTACCTGGCGGTGACCTACCGCCCCTAGACCTGCCTGGTTTCACTTGGCCGTCTAATTCATTTGTCGCTCCGGCCGCTCCCAGGTACCGCAACCCATTCACTTTCTTCAACCAAGTTCATCATTTTGCTGCAATTGGGTTTTCCTTGCTGTTGAACGTAAATTGTCTGTTTTTTCGGAGGGTAACTGTTGGTTTTTTTAGTACTTTATTCGAAGTCTCAATTTCAAATTTGTTTTCGTTATTTATTAATTCTGGAGGTTTTTCTTTGACGAATGAGGTAATATAATAATATTGCTGGCCTGAAGTATAATTATTTTCTAGCCTATATGAAATACAGCAAAAAGTTGGATGCTTTATGATAATCATGAACTCTTAGTCGGCTAAGCAAGCATTTCATGTGCAGGGTACATGCTCAGAGAGTCTTGTGAATATAATATTGTTATTAGCAGCTTAGTTGTATTAAAATGATGAAAAGTGGAACTGTGGCTGTTCTCTAATTTAACATGATGTCGCCAAGTTCATTAAAATGCTGGCCGCTTTGATTATAGACTTGAGCATATGCTATGTTCATTTAAGCTGAATTTACTTAAAAGTGATTATATTAAGTTTAAATCCTCGAGGATGTTCAAGGTTGGCTAATTATTCGTAATCGGTTTTATCATCACCTTCATTGAGTCTGTGGCTATGAGGATGCCATTTTTGCAGGGTTTATGATGTCCTCCTGTTCATAAATGCAGTTCATTGAGTTCATTTTTTTGTTTGCACAAATTCGAGAATGGCATTTTTGTTTACATGTGTGTGTTTTAAGCAGTCTGTTATGTTAATCTTTAATGGGTTATGAGGATATTTGGTAAAAGGAGTATTTTGGAGTGCAAGTAAGATGCTGCTGGTATAAGGGAACTAACTAAAACTTATCTGCATTTTTCTCTTTCTCGGAGTACTAAATTATCCTTTTTTCATTTTTTTCCCATTCTGCTTAATTAACAACCTGGCTATACTATGTTGACGAAGATCAACTTTTCTTTGTTCTAACGACAACTCATTTGTTTGCTGCTATTTTCTCAGTGTGGACTTTGATGACTCATTTGGAAATTCAGACAGTATCAAGGAAAGTGGGTTTCCAAGAAAACGGTATATCTACTGAGTCTTATTCTTCTTGACTTGTTAAACAGGAAATGGTGTATTACTACCCATTTGCTGTTTCCAGGTTTTTGAATTTTTTTATTGAATTAATGCTTTAGCATGGATGGATTTTTTATTTATTGTGAATTTGGTCAGGATCCTCAATACTTATGCTATATTATCTCCCGTTTCAGCATGATTCATTTGTGTTTATTGTTTCCATTATAGGGTGAGGTCTGGATCATGCAATGTGACTGGTTCTAAAGCATGCCGAGAGAAAATGCGGAGGGATAGACTGAACGACAGGCATGCTCTAGTTCCCTAATACTCAATGATATTCGCTCCCCCTTTCCCACTCCCCCCACTCTCTCTCTCTCTCTCTCTCTCTCTCTCTCTCTCTCTCTCTCTCTCTCTCTCTCTCTCTCTCATCTTGACTTGTTTCATAACTTTTAGGTTCCTGGAATTGAGTTCTATGCTTGAACCTGGAAGGCCACCCAAAACTGACAAGGCTGCTATATTGGGTGATGCTGTCCGAGTGGTGAATCAGTTACGCGGAGAAGCCCAGCAACTGAAGGATTCAAATGGAGATCTGCAGGAGAAGATAAATGAATTAAAGGTGTGCCTGCGTTTGTTCTTTAGTTTTTCTTTTATGTGTTTAAGCCATATTAGGATGCAGTTCATGTAAGGAGATTTGCTTGCTGAAATTGCTTGAGTAGACGTCCAAATTCTTGTTGGTTCTTCTATAGGATGCTTTTATTCATTTACTTGTACGCATTTTGTACAGGCTGAGAAGAATGAACTTCGTGATGAGAAGCAGAGGCTCAAAACAGAGAAAGAGAACATTGAGCGGCAAATTAACGCCTTGAATACTCAGCCAGGCTTCTTGCCTCACCCTGCTGCAATTCCGGGTCCATTTCCTGCCCCAGGCCAAGTTGTTGGTGGCAAAGTGATGCCCTTCGTCGGATATCCTGGAGTTTCTATGTGGCAGTTCATGCCACCGGCTGCAGTTGATACCTCACAAGACCATGTTCTCCGCCCACCTGTTGCATGAGTGCCAGGCGTTTATTTTTCTGCCTTGTGCTTAATGATAGCCTTTTCAGCTGTTGTTTCTCGTTGTTGATTTTTGTGTTCTAGTTTTAAATTTTTTCACATAAGATTGAATTTACTGGATGAAAGACTGGATACTTTCATTGACTGCTTTGGATAAGTTGTAACTTGTAGTTCTCATGAACAAGTTTCCTTCATAAAATTTTCCAATTTTGACCTCTTAAGTATTCCGGTCCAAAGGTGTCTGTTCTAAAATACTAAACTGGGAAGCATAAATTATGCCACTCGTTGCCCATGAAAACTGAGCTAAACCGTTCGACTATGATTCTTGATGATGAAGATGTTAGTAAATTTGTACAACACGTCGTTAAGAAAGTTCTGAAGTGGAGAAGCAATGGGACATTAGGATGACTTAACTGAGCAGTCTGCCTTACAGTGCAAGGTTTTCAAGCCCAACCTTTTAAGCTTTGATAAGAAAACTAACTAGGTAGAGTAGCAACTATAAAATTTGTTTTGGCATAATTTTTTTGTTTGTTTGGGATTATTGTTATTTTTAACATGGTAGTTTGAATCCCATGTATTTTCCAGATACATAGTCTCTCCACACATCAAGAGCCCCAAAGCTTGTCATCAGAACAGTACTCAAAGCCATCACTGTACTAACTGAGAATACAATGAGAGAAGCCCTTCCATACACTTTAATTGCTCTCTGCAGAACTACAAGTCCAAGAAGTGATGCAACAAAACACATGATGGCAAAGATGAGTGCAGTATCTGCATGCTCCATGCCCAACAACAAGTACTGAAACGCCGACATGGAAGACGAGAAGAACACCATGAAAGAACAGGTTGCTGCTGTTACCTGCACAAAATGTGAATTGGTGAGAAGCTGACTAAACAGTTTTGAAGATAAAATTGTGATGGATGATACCATAATTTTACCTCAGGCGCTATCCCAACTTGTAGAAGAAGAGGACTTATAAGCATTCCACCTCCTATCCCAAAGACACCCCCCAAAATCCCTGCTAATAATGCCATTAGTGGGAAAATTAGTTTAGATGGTCTAACCTTTGGCAGGTCCTCGATATTCTGCACCAAGAGTAAAAGAAACAGTTTAGTTTTATCGAAATCCTTGTCGAAAAGAATACCAAATGTTAAATACCTTTTGGTTTAAAGTATGATGTTGAAGGCTCTCTTTTCTCCATAGGATCCAGGCTGTATAGATTATGGCAAGAGGGATTTGGAATGATGAGAGAACCCAATAACCTATTCCACAAGGCTCAATTGGTGTGATACCCTGCAAGGATCGAAGAGTCACATTCACAAAATCCACTTTAGAATATATGTGCTTTGAAGCTGTGCCCTACTGAAATTGACTCTTCCCACTTGTCCTGACGCTGAAAATTTGATTTCTTTTCAATTATAGCTAGATTTCCAGATTTAAATATGGTCTCTAGGCGGATGTTTCTAGGACTATCATTTGACAAAACAGAGTGCATTGCCTTCATAGATTTTTCATTGATGAAAATTGAGTCTCAACCCTCATTTGATGTTTCTATATCATACTAGAGGAAAACTGAATACGGAGCAGCCTAACCTGTCCATACCGGTTGCCACGAAGAAGGTAGATGATGCAGAAAGAGCACCATACCAGAACTAAGACCCCCATTTTTGTCCATGGAAGTCTTAGTATGCCCTTTCCTTCTGTTCCTAAGAGCGGTTCTGCAATACCCTTGACCCCTTCTGTTTCATCATTCAACCCATTTCCCAAATTCTCAGAGTCATTTCTCATCAGCTCCTCTGATTCCATTTTCCAGTGCACCAAACCATTTTTGCAGCTCATTGAGGTAGACCAAGCAAGAAACAGAGCAAATAGTACGGTGATCAGCCACTCTGGAAAAACAAGGTTGCAAATCACTCCAACACTTACTCCCAGCAACATACATGGCTCTGACAGAAGTGCTATATCATAATCAATCACATTTTTGCCACCAAACTTGGCACTTCCTTTGCACAAGTTGTAGATGACATTTGCAACTGAGCCTCCTGTGACCATGAAAGCTGACAGACTGGAGGCTGTTCTGAGGTCTAGACCTGCCACCAAGGTCAATATAGGTATGAACAGCCCACCACCACCAATTCCACCAGCACTGGATATAGAGGCAGCTAGGAAGCAGAAGATTCCTGCAAACACAATGGGGGCTGAAAATTTTAGTTGGGTTTCATGGTTGTGCTGTGCTCTTTGGTGGCTCAACCATTCATAGGTTTTGTTGAGGAAGTGATCAATTCTGTGGAAATCTGAGATGGGTTGAATTTGTCTTGCATGAGAATGACTGAAGAAGGTGATGAGAATTGAAAGGGAAAGACATAGCCATGTAAGGTTATGGTTCTTCATTTGCTTTGAATAATCCTTGATGGTTCTGGTTCTGGTTCTGTTTCTGTCTATGAGATGAGCCATCTTATGCAGTGGTCTTTTTATAAGGAAAAGGAGCAAGTGTTCGCAGGCATTTGGGTGGAAGTGGACAGAAGCGACAACATCCGAAAACAATAATTACAAAAGATATTAGTGTTTTTTCTAATTGAATTGATGTTTATTTGGTTGGTAAGACTGTCATGGCTTTATGATATAATGGTACTCCTAAGTTTGTTTTGATACAAGAGGAGGCAGCCAAAGTTTGTTAATCTGTCGTTGTTGCGAATTTTTTATTTTTTTAATGTTCTAAATTTACAAGGAGCTTCTCCCTTGTTTTGAAAAGGAACTTCGAACTTATCTTGAAATGAAAAAACCGAGAAAAAGCGGCTTGCAATTTTACCTCACGACCATAAGAAACTATATAGTGGGCAATGGACCAGTCCCCACCCCATCTTTCCCTATATTCCTACAAACCATCATCACCATTTCGATAGAAACTCCTATGCAATATGTTATATTCAGTTTATCTTTCTCATCACATGATAAGATTAATCAATTAATCATATGTGATGAGAGAAATAAAGAAAAAGACGAGTATACAACACAAGTGTGATGAGAGATATAAAGGGAGATGGACATACAATGTGTGATAGGTAAGTGTTTCGCAGCAGCATGGTAAGTTGGTAAACCAGGGCTTAAATTCCAATTGAACATTTACTGAATACCAATAGACAAACAATTAATCTCTCAATCAAAACATGAGAGTCTTTCCATTCCGAGACAAGCAAGCTGCAAGCACACGACATAGCAAGTAGGTTGCAGCAGTCACGTGTTCCTAACGGGCAGAAAACTGCCAAGCTGCACCATAGATATTGTGAACAGTATATAGGAACCGTGAACAGGGCTTCTGGTTCTTTTCTTTTTTATGCAAATATCTGCCCCTTTTGGGTGTTTGTTCACATCACATGTCCATTTGCATCATATATATAATATCTGAGGATGTCTGTGTTATCACTTATGTGTATATACAAGTTTGGTTGCGCTCCCAAAAATTTCAAAGTGATTAGAACTCTTCCACTACATGGAAAATTACAAAGTTTGATAAGACTTTGTAACCCCGGGGAGACTAGCGCAACAACCCATTTCCACGGCGCCACACTTCAATTTTGGTTTGATTTCGCGGGGAATTGAACTCATGACCTGTGGAGGAATGAAGGAAGCACAAGCTCAAGTTCGCCCTAATCATTGGCCAACCGTGGGTAATAATCCACATATTATAATGTGAATAAAAAACATGATTAATATTCATGAATTGAAAGTATATTATTAGTATATAGAATCAACTTAGGATAACATTTTTTTAAAGGACTTTTTAGAGTCTTGACAACTATAAAATTATAATAGCATCCTTGATTCTTCACATATATAAAAAGTTAACTCAAGTGCTTTGCCCTAGTTTCTCTGTTTGTAGGCTTTGCTTTGACGTAATCATGTATTGCTGTTTTGCAGGTCACCCTCCTCATCCATCTTCTCTTCTGATTTTTGAACCACGACATAAAAAGATGCTAGCTAAAAGAAAAGCACCATTAAAATTGGCACCAGCAACGATCCGTATTTTAACTCGGAATTAAAGAATCCATCCCCGTTGGATATGACTCCCTGAGCACTCGTATGACCACCGTTTTATCAGCTTATTAATTAGGAAAATTAACTTGTTAATTGAATCAGCCACTTTGGTTTTTTCTTGTGTGTTTACAAAGAAAGTCTTGGACAATATGATTAAGACCTTTCAAATTATTGGGAAATTTCTGGTAGTTTCTACCATTTAATCATCATATTGTCCTGCACCTGGCTTGGCCTGGCCTTTTCCAAAACGGGCATTACAATGCTACAGTCTCTACCACTCACTCCCAGTACTATGCACAGTGCATGTTGATATTGGTTGGTCTTGGTCCAAGTGTTTTTTTTCTGGAGAAGCTTTGTGTCTTTAAGTAAGTTGATAGCTTATTATTATTTGAGTGTGTGACAGGCAGTGCTTTTTGTTTTAAGTTGCTTTCCATGTAGATGCTTTTCTCAAATCCAGGATAATAATAAGAATTAATTGTGGCAGTTTTGGATCGGCAAAAAGTGGTGGAGGATCCAGATAGATTAAGTTGATACAATATTAATTATTTATGTCATGCTCATGTTGATACTGTGGATCGGTAGCTATCCTATAGTAATATTGTGCCACGTGTGTTTGTCTTGATAAGCAGAGAAGAAAAAAAAAATTAGCAAGAGAATCCATCATTCTGATCTTGAATGCTTTGTATCACCGATCCGTATTTAAAAATGAATTCCAAACGAATAGAACTTGTAATGTAAGATACTAAGATGGATCAAATCTGAGTACCCTGCAGTAAAATATGCATATGTCATCGTGCACGCGGTGACGCGGAGACTGAGTGGTCAATTTTTACTGGTCGGCTCGGTTGTTCCTTGTCTGCCCAGTTGAACACCATGTCCAATTGGCAATTAGGGTTCTTTCTTTCTAAATTTCATTAATCTTGAAAATGAAGATACAGGTTGAGACATCTTCTTTTGGCTCATTGTACAAGGTGAAACCTGCAGAGGTATATATGATAAGGTTAAGGATCTCATGATGAGCAGCGCAGAAAAAGTAGGAACATGTCGTTGTAATATGGGAGCATTCTTTTTTCTTTTTTTATCAGTAAATCAATTAATTTAAAGATAAGATCACATATATTATATATATTTGTACGTATTTGAACATGATATATATAGAAATGTGAATGCTTCTCAAATAAGAAATAAGAATACATAAAAGCTTCCGCCAGAGCTTTTTATTCTGAGAAAGTAGAGCTCTGACCTCTGAGTGGTGCTGGTGAACACACCACCAAGTTAAATCGATGCTTCCAATTAATATTGCATGTTTGTTAAACGGATCAATGCTTGATAAAAGCGCTTATTTTTGTTGTTGTCAAATTGCTAAAAGCGCTTATTAGAAGCCTGAAGAACAATGGAATCGGATAAGGTTTGGTTTAACTAGAAGCATTCCCTCTATTAATTTACAAATATTCCAACAGGGACGAGATCTTTTCCGATGTTGATATATTTGTATGCAATTTCAGAAAAGATCTCTTGTTCTTGTTGGAATATTTGTAAAGGGGTGTTGATATATATATATATATATATATATATATGGCTTAAATGTCAAAATGGTCCTTGTGTTTTACCTTAATTATCAGCCAATTTAGTCCCCGTGTTATTGATTTGGTCAATTTAGTTTCTGTGTTTGTATATGTTAACAAATTTGATCATTTCCGTCAAAATTATGTTAAAACCTTAAAAAAGGACATTTAAAATTAATTTAAAAATACGTAATTAATTATAAAGATTTAAACTCAAATAATAATAATGCTAAAATGATTAAAACGCACACAACCTCAACCTCCAATGGTTTCGATTCCTGTAGGAAAAAAAATAAAAGGTTCTTTGTCGAATTGATGCCTACTCTTTTCTTGCTGCAATTTTTCTTCTCTTATGTTTTAGATTTTCTCATACTTTACCCTTCATCTCTCTCTCCTCTCCGATCCATTGGCTTGAATGTCCTCGACTTTTGCTATAGCGAGGATGATCAATTGACGGTAAAGCCATCAAGGTTACGGTGACCAACTATGAAGATCTTCATGATTTGTCAGAGAGAGAGAGAGAGAGAGAGAGAGAGTGAGAGAGAGTTGTTGTGGTTTCGGTTGGGTTGGAATGGTGGTGAGGGTGGCTATGGGTTTGGGGTTGGAGTGGTGGTGGTGAGGGTGGCTGGGTTTGGGAGGTGGTTGAGGTGTGTGCGTGAAGTTGGGGAAGGTGAAATTTTAAAAAAAAGATATTCCAATTTTAGATTGAATTTAAAATTTTATAATCAATTACAGTTTTTTAAATTAATTTTAAATATTTTATATTTTATATTTTATATTTTTAAGGAAATGGATCACATTAACTAACATATACAAACATAAGGATCAAATTGGCCAAATTGATAACACAAAAACTAAATTAACCTATGAGATAAAATACATGGACCATTTTAACATTTAATCCTATATATTTTAATGAATGATGGAAAAACAACTTTATAAAAAGGACATAAACTACAATACAGGTGAAAAGAGCTAAAGGCAAAAGTTGATGCTAGTCTAGATATTCATCGCCGCCAAAGTAGAACATGATTTGCCTTAGTGGAAGACGAAGACTCTCCAACAAATTTTAATTATAGTGCTTGCACTATTTCTTTTTTATTTTGAAGGCTCTTTGTCTATGTTCCATGCATGATTATGATCCAGACCAGACAAAGAGAGCGCAATTATAGATTTTTTGTTTCTTTCATAGCACATTTTTCAGTTGACCTTGGTAAGCTAGTCGATCGAACTAGGAAAGAAAGCCCATAAGCTCCAAACCCATTCCAACCCCCACGACATGTCGTTATCTTTTCTAGGCAACTTGCTTGCCAATTTCGCAAGAAAACTAAAAAAATACCTTGTCAGTTTACAAGCAGCGGCTGGCGTGAGTTGGGTAAACTAAACACAACAAGTTTTGATAAATGTCGTGTAATTAAGGGTAGATTTTACTTTTATTTAATGAAGTCAATGAACATCTCATTCAAAGCAAGGCATGTGACGAAGACTGGTCCGAGAGAAAACTAAAAAACTTGACAGAGATGGGTGTCGTGGTCAACAAAACAAGCCAAATTAGTCAAAGTCGTCGTTTGATTGATTGCCTTTTCTTCTATTGTGATTGCTAAGCCACCTAATCGAAACTTCTGCACAAGGTGAGCCTAACAATTCAACGGACAGATGCATTGACAAGTCTTATTCCGCACCTAATCAAAGGAAATGCTAAATTACATTAAAAAAATTTAACAAATGTAAGTTTCCATGTATGCATCTTCAGGCTATCGAGGATATACTTCTGTGATCATTGAAACCTCATCTTCTGGTGCTTTAACAACAGAGTTGCTCTTGGATCGATCTGACCCGGCTGTCAACCCTGAATTGTTCGTCCATCCCGAAGAAGACATGTCAGATCCAACCCTACTATGCCTGAAAAATGCTGGTTGTGAGGGTACTGGAAGAGTGACAGAGTAACTATTTAGCATTAGAACAATAGATGCCATGGTTGGCCTATCAGCTATATTTTCTTGCACGCATAATAACCCAATGTGGATGCATCTCATTATTTCAGCTCTTGAACCAGTCCTCAATGTCGGATCTATTACATTTGAAGCTGTCCCTTCCCTCCAACTTTTCCATGCCTGCAACCATTAATTTGTAGAAATAATAGAGTTAGACATAGATTCTTTTCTTGGTTCCATTCAATTCAATTGCAAACGCACATAAACTACTAGATACATATGTACACATCTACTTACATAGCTTAGCAAATCCTCCACATTCTCTCCACGGCGAAAGCAATTATTTTTCTGCCCACTTACTATCTCCAAAACTAACACACCAAAACTATAGACATCTGATTTAACAGAAAAGTGTCCATGCATTGCATATTCTGGAGCCATATATCCACTGCACAATAAAAATGTCCAAATTATCATTAACATGGATGAAAATTTTGGATTAGTGATATAGTAAACCATCACAATTATAATATAATAATCTATGTAGCCTCGTCAAGTACTTACTATGTCCCCACAATTCGACTGGTATTGCCTTGTGTTTGATCAAGCACAAATAACTTTGCCATGCCAAAATCTGATATTTTGGGGTTCATTTCTGCATCTACCAAGATATTACTAGCTTTGAGATCACGATGGATGATTCTAAGTCGAGAATCTTCATGAAGATAAATGATCCCACGGGTAATGCCTACTATGATTTTGTAGCAGCTATCCCAATCCAGTTGTGTGCACTTGATTGGGTCTGCATATTCATGAAAACGATTCTTTAATGTTTGTTGGATGTCACACCAGTGAAAAGAAAATCTTTGAAGTGAAAAGAAAGAATGAAAGATCATTGAAGCATATAAATACCAAATATGATGTGGTCGAGACTGGAATTAGGAACAAACTCATAAATAAGAAGCCTTTCAATTCCTTCCAAGCAGAACCCCAAGAGCCTAACTAAATTTCGGTGTTGGAGCCTGGCCACCAACAAGACCTCATTTTTAAACTCCAAATCTCCTTGTCCAGAATTTGTAGAAAGTCTTTTCACAGCAATATCTTCTCCATTAAATAGCCTACCCTGAAAGAATATAAGAACAAATGAGTTGTATTCAAGGAAGCTAAACTTATTGTTACTTGGCATGTAATTGATATATATAATGATGTATTATTACCTTGTAAACAGAACCAAATCCGCCTTGTCCTAGTTTATTGGCTTCAGAAAAGTCATCTGTGGCAACTCTAATGGTATCAAAATCGAATTGCAACGACTCTGCACTTCCAATTTCGTCTGCATCTTCGCCTGCTGAAAATTCAACAAAAATTGATTAAGTTCAAGCTTTATAGTGAAGGAGTAGTTGTAACTTGTAACACAATTAAATGCCGATGGATATAATTAGTACCAAACAAACAACGATTGGCACGACAATAATGATGACAGTCCGAGATGTGTTACTCTTTGGTCCTACAAATTAAAACAAAAAATATGATACTTGTGGATAATATATTAAGCGATCTATATATCAAAGTAATGGAACCAACATATAGGTACCTCCTGAAACTGTGGTAATATTGGTTGATGGTGGAGGAGGAGATAATATTGGCGGTGGGGCCGGCGGGGATGGCAGTTGCAGAATCGTTTTAGGCTCAATGAAGCGGTAAACCTCAAATCTGAAGTTACAGCTGGGTCTAACAACTCTTCCTCCTACTTTTTCAAGGCAACATTGGGGGATTTCTCCAAAAGCACCAACCAAGCAGTCACTGCAGGCTTGCTCTGATATTTCTGGCGTGCACTGCGCAATAGCAAATATTGTTTGGAAAGTTGGAGCGGTTGCGTTCCCGTACGCAAACTTGCGAAGAGAACCGCCTGCTGCAGCTTCGCTTCTTACGCTCTCCAGTAGCTTCCTCAGCTCTTGGTTGAAACCATCCACGCCCGAAGAAGATACATTTTGTGCGTTGCGCATGTAGAAAGAAGGCATAGTTGCCATGACTCCGTACATGGTGCTGTTGGAGTAGCGCAACATGCAATTGTCGTACCAACCAATGGCTGCCTTCTGATTTGGACAAAGCTGCTGGAGAGCATATCTGGAATTGTTGAGGCAACTGCGGCAATCCTCTGCCTTGACATCTCCTCTGCAGAGTCCGATTGCGTAAACTTGGTCGTCTGAGTTCTGGCCATACGAGGAATTGTAAAAGCCATAGCCGTTACCGTTTTCATTAGAGGGCAGGGAGGGGAGAAGGGTGTTGAGGTTTTTGTGATAGGTACTATTGGTGGTGTAGTTTCCTCTGTTGTTTATGCAGAAGTGGTACAGAAAAGCAGGCTGAGCAAAGGCTTGAGTGATCATGATTAGTAACAGAATAGCATAAATCAGGAAGAATAGAAATCTTGAGGAAACCATTGCTGGCAAGGCGTAATTGGTCTCTGCAGAATGCTGGTATATATTTGTAGTTTTTACATCTCTCTAGACTCTAGCTAGTTCATTAAGGAAGCTTCTAATTTGACCACCAGTATGAGGTTTCAAACACGGTTGTAATTAATTATTAAGATATGTGCTGATAAAGACTGGACTGGTCGGTGGTTTGATTTTTGAGGAGACTAGTTGATTATCTGAAAGTATATTAAACTCATCCACTATACTTTTTAAATTAATTCCACGCTTTTTCGTCCAAAAAAAAATTAATTCCACGCTTAAAAAGGTTGCATCTCTAGCTTGATTGAAGCTTCTTAGTTAATTACCAGCAGCTTGGAAGACTAACACACTATTCAACCTTTGAAATAAAACAAACCGCGGATTGGAAGAGAAGTCTTTCCTCCTCCTTTGGTTCGCGATGCCCTTTTTACTTTTTGGTCTATGATCATGGATAATTAGGAAAGCTGAATAAGTAGAGATGCTTGTACATTTTTTCACTTGACAATGGCTATCAAAAAAGAAATGATTTAAAATTACAATTAGAAGTGATATTAGACTTGGTAAATTACAACATTATTTAGAAGAAAGTTGAAGCAAAAGGAATGAAAAATTACATTATAATTAATTTCATAAATGTTTCCATGCATCTTCAGGCACTATCGAGGAACAATGAAACCTCATCTTCTGGTGCTTTAAAAAGAGATTTGGTCTTGGATTGATCGAACCCGGTTGTGACGCACACGTTAGATCCATCACTAGTATGCATAAAGAAAGTTGGTTGTGAGGGTCCTGGATGGCAGGACCCGCCCCCGAATTTCTCGTAGCCCGAAACGAATCTTGTGGAAATTTCGGCGTCACACCGATGCCGGGCCCACTTACTAAGAATTTAGTCTCTTTTCTGAATTAAGGGAAAAGAGCACTAGACTTTCTGCCGAAATTTCGGCAGAGTCTCCCCTATAAATTGAACATTTCCCAAAAATTCCAACCTGCATAAGACACAATTTAAAACACCAACTGGCAGCATGCGCAAGTTAACAACATGCAATCACATAATAGGCCTCCGGCCTTCAGATAATTCAAAACCAAACCATTCATGATCCCAAACAATTATACGATTACTCCCAAGAATCATTAAACCGAATTCAAATCCATTAACCACATCAACAATCTGATCAAAACTTTTAAACGCAATAATATTCCGCGGCTGCACCTGGTGAGACCCCAGGCTGCCTACGTACCCTTGGACAAGGGATCAAGCCACACGTAGTTCTCATGTCAACGGTCCCAACTTTGATAATGTACAATTATTTAAAACAAAACCAACGATACATTTCAGATTTAACACAACTCCTATTCCGACAAAAATACAATGAACACATTCTCAATCTCTTTCTTTATATCAATTCAAACCCCAAGACCATACCCTATCCAAGGCGTATGTACAATGAACACATTATCAAATTATTCCATTTATAACAGTTCAATCCCGCAACCATACCCTATCCAAGGCGTATGGTGCCAAACAACACTTCCCAAATCCAGGGCTTATACTTTCATACATATACAGGGTCCTCACAAGGACAATCTCACGAATCTCAATCCCGAAATCAAAACCACATATACCAATGTGTAACATATGTGCCTATAAATGAGTATATATATGTATATATCTAATGACACACACCTCTCACCATCATCATGTACCAGGGGAAAAACAATCTAACCGGGGATTGTTGACTAGCTCACAAGTATCCGGCCTCAAACGCCCATGTGGCTAGGGACGAGCCGTCCAACTGGGGGACTAACTCTCAACCAGCACGTACAGACGAAGAATCAAGACCCGTACGCCTGAAAACAGCCCTACGCGCGCAGACTACCCAATTAAGGGTCCACAACGACACCCCGTTAAGGTATGCCCTGAGTTCCGTCATATCCAAACCATATCCACTATGTCCATGTATCAATATCCAAGGGGAGGTACATATGATGATGCACATCATGTCCTGGAGAAACAATCCAACAGGGGATTGTTGACTAGCTCACAATTATCAGCCCTCAAACGGACTATGTGGCTAGGGACGAGCCGTCCAACTGGGGGACTAACTCTCAGCTAGCACGTACAGACGAAGAATCAAGAGCCGTACGCCTGAAAACAGCCATACGCGCGCAGACTACCCAATTGAGGGTCTCCAGCGACACCCGTTAAGGTATGCCCCGGGTTCCGTCATATCCAGACCATTTCCACAATTTTCATATATCTAGTTCCGTGTATCCCAGTGTCCATATCCACGGTTTCCAAATATCATCATCCAAGGGGGATGTACGTATGATGGTGGAGTTCGTAATCCTTATATAAATATTATAAAATAATATTCCCTTTCTTAATTCAATTTTTCCAACAATACCTATTCATAGCATAAATAGTAAACTCAAGTATATTCTATATCCAGGGAGGTACCTAAGGTAGTGCTAATAGCACTCAAACTGACATTCTAACTCACATCTCTCCTCATCTCACAACCACATCCCAAGTACCCCACACACATTCAACAAATATAGCACTTTCTCGAGTATTGTATATATATAACTCCAGATACTAGAATATGTCAAAACTCACATATATCACAAATACTTACAAAGATAATAAATTCAACATATAAATATAAAATGAATTTCAATAAATCATTACATTCATATATAATACTTCCATCACAAAATCATGCCATTTATTTCCAATAATCATAACCGAGTCCTAAGACTCACTTTCACAACCCAACAAATCGAGTATCCCATACTCATCCATTTCATAATTTCCATTATCAAATAATATCCAAGAATTTCATAAAGAAAAACTAAACACCTTGAAGACAAACGTCCACTTAAATACTAATATTCAAAACCGAGACCCTAGACTCTCTCTCAAGGGTATCCTAATACTTTCGAAGGGTAAAACAACCTCGGAAGACTCATGGTCAACGGAGATTCAAATTGTCCAAACTTGGTCGACCGGGCTCGTGGGGCCCACGACCTCTGTTTTACGATCCGAAGGTTCCTAAGTGTTCCACATGGTCTAGGATACGTGTCCTTCAAGTTTGGTCAAAACGGACGATCGGATTGCTCAAGATCGTACGATTCGGACGGTTATTGAAAAACACAAACTTTAAGTTATTGAATCGGAACATCCGAGGCTCCGATTCACGATCCGTCGAATACTGCACGATCCTAAAAAATAACTAGATCAACATATATAAAATTGGAAGCGATCCAAAGGTTCTAACATATCGAACCCGGAAATCACACAATATGTAAAATCCGTTCGGGGTTCAAACGTTATCCGAATTGAGATCCGCAAATTCCTACGCGCTAGTGACAACCAGGAGATCATTTTAGGACAGAATGTCTCTCTGCTACAGTGCCCACGAGCCGCCACACGCCTCGGCGGCGCTTGGGTGTCCAAAGCGATAACCACTCGCCGGAAAAACTTAGAATCTTGGCTCCAAACTCATATCCTAGGTAAAACACCTAATTTGGAGTCACTTTTGTTCTTGGGCTATGGCCAAAAAGTGGCCGGAAGTGGCCGGAATCGGAAGGCGAAACCGGCAGATTTTCTATCGCTTAATTGACTTCCAAAACTCAGAAATTTCTCAAACCTAACACAACCAGCAGCTAGATCATGAAAAATAGTCTAAAATCCATACCTCACTCATCAGATTTGGTGGAGAATTGAAGGAGAACGAGCGACCCAAAGTTGACGAAAAATCCTTCCAAAACCGCTTGTTTCGTGGCTGTTTCCGCGACCACGACGGAGGATCAGGGCGGCGATGGGCTGAAACTGGAAAGGGTTGTGTGGTGGTTCGTTTGGGACTGATCTCGCTTGAAACGGAGATCAGAGCTGGGAGAAATGCGATCGGAAGTCGACTGGTCGAGCCGCCTCGCGAGGAAGAAAATCTGGGTTTTAAAACTGAATTTTCAAAATATTTACGATTATGCCACTGAACTTCTTTTGATCGTAACTTCTTCGTTACAACTTCCATTTGAGCCCACTACGTGTCTACGGATTCATTTCGACGTGCTCTACGCAAAGGTGTAATCAAAATACCCAAATTCCTTCCCAAACTTAAAATGACATTTTTGACCCCTTATAAAATTAAATGATATTTTAATTTCTCAAAAACCTTAATTAATTTAAATCATTTTATTTTAATGTTTATTTCAATTTATTTTCTCTTAATTTAATTATTTTATTTCTTTTTTGAACCGGGATGTTACAATTGGAAGGGTGAGAGAATAACTATTAAGCATTAGGACAATACAAGCCATGGTTGGCCTATCAGCCATATTTTCCTGCACACATAATAACCCAATGTGGAGGCATCTCATTATTTCACTTCTTGAACCAGTCTCAATGTTGGATCTATTAGATTTGAAGCTGTCCCTTCCCTCCAACTTTTCCATGCCTGCAACAACGATTATTTGTCAATTTGTAGACATATAAACAGAAATATATAAATTCTTTTCTTGATTGCATTCAGTTGTAGTATTATGTACCAGACTACTATACATATATATTCCTTTTTACTTACATAGCTTAGAAGATGCTCCACATCCTCTCTATGACGAAAGCAACTATTTTTCTGTCCAGTTACTGTCTCCAAAACTAAGATACCAAAATTATAGATATCTAATTTAACAGATAAATGTCCATGCATCACATACTCTGAAGCCATATATCCACTGCATAAATATTAAAAACAAGAAGGTTGATTTTATTAGTAATAGTAACATGGACAGAAATTTTGGATTATTGATATAGATTAACGTACACAATTGTCATATATAAGCCATGTTGCCTTGCCAAATACTTACTAGGTCCCCACAATTCGATTGGCTCTGCCTTGTGTTTGATCAAGGGGGAACAATTTCGCCATGCCAAAATCTGATATCTTGGGGTTCATTTCCCCATCGATCAAGATATTACTTGCTTTAAGATCACTATGAATAATTCTAAGCCTAGAATATGTGTGAAGGTAAATGAGCCCTTGAGAAATGCCTTCTATGATTTTGTAGCGTCTATCCCAATCCAATATTGTGCGCTTGATTGGGTCCAATCCAATATTGTGCGCTTGATCTACGTATCAATGAAAAAACAAGGTTACATGAATGAAATTTCATTATTAATATTTTTAGGTTAAAATTTCTAATACCACCAAATAAACGTTAAAATCAGTGTAGCATATATACCAAATAAGGTGCGATCGAGGCTTGCATTAGGGACAAACTCATAAATAAGAAGCCGTTCAATTCCTTCCAAGCAAAAACCCAAGAGCCTAACTAAGTTTCGGTGTTGAAGCTTGTCCACTAACAAAACTTCATTTTGAAATTCTAAATCTCCTTGTTCAGAATTTACAGAGAGTCTTTTCACAGCTATATCTTCTCCACTAAATAACCTTCCCTGAGAGAATATAGAACAAATGGACTGTCATTAATTCAAGGAATATGAAAGGTTGTATTTAACAGGACATGAGATATATATGAAGCTAAACTTATTGTTACTTTGGCCATAATTCATATATATAATATAATGATGTATTATTACCTTGTAAACAGAACCAAATCCGCCCTGTCCTAGTTTATTGGCTTCAGAAAAGTCATTTGTGGCAACTCTAATGGTGTCAAAATCGAATTGCAACGACTCTGCACTTCTAATTTCGTACGCATTTTCGTCTGTGAAGGAGCTAGTTGTAACATAATTACATCGATCTGCTTTATAAGGTTCCCCAAAGCAAATGTAACTTAAAGTTCACCGTGTTCATTTTGTTTGAGGTACCTGGAAATAATGTACTTTGAAGCTTCTTCTTTGTCTTCCGCACTCTTAGCCAAATGCCGATGGATATAATTAGTACCAAAGAAACAATGATTGGCATGACAATAATGATGACAGTCCGAGATGTGTTACTCTTTGGCCCTACAAATTGAACAAAAAATATTGTTGTGCGCGGCAAAAGCGGATTTCATAAGATGACCAAATATGAAACCTAACACAACAATAGCAAAATATGACAAATATAGAAGTGTTATAAAACTGAGGGATTGAGAGAGAATTTAAAGGAAACAATGATTATCAAGAGCTCTACTGTGAGCTTCATACTTTCTGTTTTTCTTCTTTTTCATTCATACTTGATGCCTTGTATTTATAGGCATATGGATTACACTGTTCACTAATATTGTATAATGATCAGTTGATATACACATCATTGATTAGTCATCTAGCATTTGTAGTTAGGTATGGTGGGCATCCATTCTTTATATATTTATAACACTCCCCCTTGGATGTCTACCATACATGGAATATGCCTCATTAAAAACCTTGACAGTAAAAACCCAGTGGGACAAAAACTGGTCGAAGGGAAAAGAGTACATAACCATGTATAACATAAAATATGTGTATAGAACACTGGCACGCGTGCCACACTGCCTCGTTAAAACCTTGCCAGGAAAAACCCAGTGGGACAAAAACCCGGACGAAGGAAAAAGAGTACAGTGTATGAAGATCTTTATTGCTGGCACGCTCCTCCTGATGCTTGCAAAATTTCATTAGGCCTTATTGTTTGACCATCTTTAAAAATGTAGTAGTTGGCATTACTTCCTGTGAATTATTCTTGCAATATTGTAGGAATGCTCCCCCTGAAGAGTTACTCCCCTGATAACTCCATACATGTCTTATATTGCTTATCACATTTGCTCTTCACAGATTGAGCTTTAGTAATGCCTGTATAAAACTTGCTCTTGTAGCATCATTGGAGGATGTATGTGTGTCTTCATTTATTTAATCCCTGTCGAAGTTAGAATAATATAACAATATCTAGACTATAAATATTTTACTACATACAATGGCTTGAATAATGACTCTAAAATATTTAAAACTATGAGCTCATACTTATAAATGTTTGTCTAGTATAATCACTCACTCATACATATTCTTGTATGTTTTGAGGATACTTGCATATGCTATTCTTCATAAGCTCTTCGGGAGTCTAATTCTCATAACTTCAATCATTTGAATACGTTGCAACGTTTTGAATTCGAATTCAATCAAAAGTACTCTCTGAGGCAATTTATTCACTTCAAGTCGATTGAGTACTTACACTGAGCTTCAAGCTCTATATTGAGCGTTAGGCTCTATCCTAGCGTCATGCTCTATTCTCTTCTTCTAGATTTCTTTGTGCAATTTATATATTGCATGGCACATTATATCTCTTAGAATTTATTCTTTTTGTATTCTTCAGGAAAATCGCTTCTGGTGATATGTTTTAGATACTTTATAATCTTTATAGATTTCTCATCTCAAATTTCTTTATTAAATCAGGGGTAGATTTCTCATATCAAATTCCTTTATTAAATCAGGGGAAGCCTTTGTAAACTCTTCAAGAGTTCTTAATAAAATTCTTTATATATATACTGCAATGATGGTAAACTCATTTCCAAAATTTGGATTATTTATATATATCTCATTTTCTAATGGATATTCATTAAATCGATTATACCATATTTTTCTGCAATACTCTAATCCACACAAGGATCATTACAAGCCATCATATTTTAAAAACATTTGCTTCATGCATTTTGAATTCTTCAGGAATTTTCATACACATGAATTTTCCATAAATATGCATAACATAGCTGCATATGTTTACCATCATAATCCCATGTCTTTACCTGGGAAATGTTGTGCCATATCGTCAAGTGATTTATTTCACTTCATCTTTAAACACCATTTTACAACATATACATTTTCATATCCTTTTGGTGTTTTTATCTATAGGTTCAATCATTGCACTTTTTCAGGAAATTTTCAACTGATCCTGGACTGCCTCTTCCAGTTGGCCAATTTTTATTTACATTTGTCGACAATTATAACAAGTGGTGCAATATCATCATGTATAGCCCTTGATATCTTTAAGTACGTGCTATAAACCAATATATCATCAATTCGTGATCCCACAATTCTCATGTGCATGCGCATGCATAATTTATAAGCATCTTTATTGCTTTCATTATTTTCTGGTACCAGTGCCATTTCAGTGGCTTTCATTGTCACTTCATGGACAAATATCTCTTCTAAGGTATAGAATTTATAGAATGTGGATCATAACCTCTTCTAGAACGTTATTTTAAACAGGGCTTAAACTTTGCAATTAATCTCCACTTCTGAGGAGTTTGGAACCTATAGATATGTCATGCTTCAGGCATCAGACATCTTTATCTGTCATGCTTCAAGCATCCGACATCTTTATCTGTCATGCTTCAAGCATCCGACATATTACTCATTAGTAGTCAATTGCTATGCGTTTGTATGTGCTTGAACTTCTGGCATTTGACTTACAGTTTTTTTTTTCTGTCTGGATTTGCTTCTAGCATTTATCTTTTATACCAATTTGTTTGATGAGACCATAATAAACATATTCCATAATCATTCACGTCGTTCTTTGTTCTTTCAGGAACAACCAATTCTCCCCTAACGACGGGAATTTTGCCTCATCAAAATGAATCCAAAAGTATTATAAGCATAGGTTTTTGGAGACAACAAAGAACAGAAACTTCAGGTTCTCTTAATAGAATCACAAAGATCCAGGAGTATCTAGAGAATCTCTGGTTCTCAACAACAAGTGATAGGGAAAAAACTTATAATATAAAAGCAAACTTACAACGATCTATAAAAAGTGTGAGGCTTACAACCTTTTCTCTGATCAGTAGGATGTAGAGAGGTTACATGAAGAACATGAAATATACTTAAAAGATACTTGTTGTGATGGAAACGTACCATGCTTCATGTTCTGAGGATATATCAACCATATTCTGATCCATGAAGCATATGGATCGTTCTCTTCTATCATATGTGAGAGAGGCATATATGTCCTAATGAACAATGTCCTCTCTTTCTTACCATAAATGGACCCAGAAGCTTAGTGAACGAGGCTGATCCATGATCAAACAACTACTTTAACAGAGTAGTGGATCATGATCAAAGATAATCTTGCTTCTGAAGGTCCTGAATCAAAGATAATCTTGCTTTCATGGAAATCTTCAGGATTCCTGAGCACGCCAAGTGCTGTTGAGAAAATTCAGGTCGATATCTCATTCTTTGTTTAGAAAGCAACAACAATGGGGTATTATGAAACCGTCCAAAGGTAGGGAATATATATATAGCAGAAATGAGAATATAGAAAACAAGTGGCCTAAACTTAAACCATACGTTAGTCTCTAATCAGTTAGATTACTTTTGACAAAATTCTCAATAAGACAATCCGAAATTTATGCAAAGAGTAAAACGATAAGAATTGAATCCCTTTTATACATAAAAATATCTCAAAGGTTAAATCGGATACCTTACCATGGTCGACAAGCTTAAGTGGACAGAATAGATTTTGTGGAACAAGAATTCGAATTATATGGATGGTTGTCAGCTGCTCACCTCTTAATATATATATGATGCTTACAATGCACGGTTCATAGGAGGATACGTTTCCTACTTTCTGTCATTACTCAAGTGGTTCATTTCCACATCTTCTCCTTCAAAAATGTCTTCCTATTCCCAAAATAATTTTGATTTGAATACTGCTCCTTAGGAGCAAATATTGTTAGCAATGAGATCAGATAGTGATGTTGTCAATAATTCTTTGGTTGCTAGCATGCAGCATGCTGCATCAGTTACCAACTTGGGACAACGACGCCTGGCCAGATCACACGAGGTGCAGGCACTTAGATCTCAAGTCATGATCCTGCAGAAGGCCGACTGAGGCTAATCAAAAACTTAGAAGTCTGGAGAAAAGTAATAAAGATTTGGAGGAACTTGTTTCTGTGTTGCAAGTTCATGAGGAGAATGAGGAACACAAAGATTCTCCTCCGGATGCCCAAATCTGAGGCATTAAATATTTTAGTAACTTTGAGTATGTAATAATTCTCCTTTGTAATATAAAACTGCAAGTTCTAATCCTTTATAATAATATAGAACTTCAGATTCTATGTAAACATCTTGTATGTTTGTTTACAGAACTTCTGGTTCTTGGAAATTTATCTCATATATATAAAACTTCGGGTTTCATGAATTAAATTCCAAATTTATATTTAAGCAAATGTTCACAAAACTTCTAGTTTTGGATTACACATAAAATACTGAAATGAAATAAATAAGATACAATAAAAGTAAGACAATATTTAAACTGCTGTAAAATAAATAGTTGAAACTTCTGGTTTTTTTCATTTAATTTCTCTATTATGAGTTTAAGGAATTGCAGGTTCCCTTTTGCATATAGTGACAGTTTACCCAAAATGGTTAATATTAATGTATACATCACTATTCATCAAGTCATGAATTCGTGTCTATTCATGTGAACAGTACATTTGCCAATGCAGTTATTATTCAAGTGTACTTGTACTATTAACCAATACGGTATTGTTACATTATCAAGGAACTCCATGTCCCTATTTACATGTCAAGGATCTAGGACCCTCAAGTCCGATCTCTTATTTACAAATAGAGTAGGAAAGACTGCCAGCTCTCATATCATTACCATCAAGGATCTTAAAGTCCTAAATGCAAGTTGTATGATGAGGATCAAGGAACTTCTGGTCCTGATTTGCAAACTGTAAAAAAAAAACTCATCATACTACACAATTAATTCATAAAATAAATTGCTTGTAAATAAATTGATGGTATGGACGATAAACCCGCACCATACTTTAAATAAATGTAAATGTACGGTAAAGTAAATTCATAAATTAAATTGCCTCATGTATGGACGTTAATCCCGCACCATACCTTAAATAATAAAGTAAATGTGCAATAAAGTAAATTGCTTGTATGGGCACTAATACTGCTCCATACTTTTAAATAAAAGTAGAGGCAATTGTGTGGACGATAAACTCGCGCCACACTTTTAAATAAATATTGTCGTATGGGTAATAAACCTACACCATACAATAAATAAAATAAATGTGGGATAGAACCACCACTAAAAATATAAGAGGTGAAAATATGGGGATAAGAACCACCACTAAAAACCGTCCATAGTATTATATATATATATGGATAAAGTGAAGGCAATTATTTGTGGGTTCATATCAACACCACAATAAAATAATATGCATGCTGTCAACTTGAAATGCCTCTTTTTTTTTTCCGGTGGAATTCCTCTCAAAACTAGAGGAAATAGGAAACGATATAATATTAATATATATGTAACTAGAAAAGTAGAGACAAGCTTTAGTGCTAGTCTGCCTTCCGTTTGTCTGCTCCCATAGTTTATAATTTCGTAGATCAAGTAGATGAACATGAACCTGCACTTCTCCTGCACACCTTTACTTGCTTTATGATCAATATGATTATAGGATAATAATAAATTAATAGAAAATATAAGGGGCAGAGAGCTTATTGATTATTCTTTCGGTGGGTTTGCAGTTCTTCTTGGACGGTTTGAAGGTTTGCTTCTTCTTCTTCCTTTGCTTGCTTATTCTGGGGACCACTGCTCTAAGAGCAAAGAGCCTTTCGTTGAGCTCCTTCATCCCTGTTCCTCTCTCTCGTGGGTCTTTGACGGTCGTCAGATTCAGTGGGCTAGGCGACATTGGACTTGTCGTCCTCTTGGGGTTTATGATCCGAGAGTGGTTGTGTATATTTTGGGGAGAGAGAGAGAAAGAGAGATTTGGATTTAGAGGCAGATATCAGTTTTTGATGATGATAATGAGGAAGAAGAAAAAGGAATAAGATCTGGGTTTCATCAGAGAATTCAGCGGGTATATTTGAGAGCGAATTAAGTCCTGATAACTGTTATAAAACTGAGGGATTGAGAGAGAATTTAAAGGAAACAATGATTATCAAGAGCCTCACCTGAGCTTCATACTTTCTGTTTTTCTTCTTTTTCATTCATACTTGATGCCTTGTATTTATAGGCATATGGATTACACTGTTCACTAATATTGTATAATGATCAGTTGATATACACATCATTGATTAGTCATCTAGCATTTGTAGTTAGGTATGGTGGGCATCCATTCTTTATATATTTATAACAAGAAGGAGAATACATAGGAGTTCACACTCACACCATATTGGGAATTACATAGCTCAACTCTCACAACCCAAAGCCCAATACACCCAATCACTCACACTCACACTCACACTCAGAGGGATAGAGATGAGCCAAGAATAAGTCTCAGATTCTTGCTCACAGAGAAGAGACCCAAAAGAGAGCTATATATTCCAGAAAGATAAAACTACTACTATCACATATATTGTCCACTTTGAGCCCATGCCCTCATGGTTTTGTTTCTGGGAACTCACGAGCAACTTCCAAGTGGGTCACCTATCTTGTTGTTTGCTTTGGGCCCTTGCCCTCACGGTTTTGTTTCTGGGAACTCACGAGCAACTTTTCAGTGGGTTACCCATCATCCTGGGATTGCTCTAGCCCAAACTCGCTTAACTTCAGAAGTTCCCATGGAATCCGAAGTCAGTGAGCTCCCATAAGGCCTCGTGCTAGATGGAGGTGGGCATATACATATAAGGCACATCATCCATTCTCTGTTGGTCGATGTGGGATGTTACAACTATAAGCCCAGGTGTGAATCCCCACGACATCATAGTTTTTTGTGTGTGTGAGAAATCCTCCATCCCTATAGTTTGGACTATCTGGCTTATACTTAAAAAGAAAAAAGAAAAAATGTACTACAAACACAAGGGATAAAATAAAAGAGGAGAACCAACCCACAACATGGGCTCACGTGAGTCGTTAAAGCCCAGCTATTATGGGTACCAATTTGGGTCAAAAAAGAGAACAAATATAATACTTGTGGATGATATATTAAGCGATCTATTTATCAAAGTAAAGTAATGGAACGAACACATACGTACCTCCTGAAACTGTGGTAATATTCGTTGATGGTGGAGGAGGAAATAATATTGGCGGCGGCGATGGTAGTTGCAGAATCGTTTTAGGCTCAATGAAGCGGTAAACCTCGAATCTGAAGTTACAGCTGGGTCTAGAAACTCTCCCTCCTACTTTTTCAAGGCAACATTGGGGGATTTCTCCAAAAGCACCAACCAAGCAGTCACTGCAGGCTTGCTCGGATATTTCTGGCGTGCACTGCGCAATAGCAAATATTGTTTGGAAAGTTGGAGCGGTTGCGTTCCCGTAAGCAAACTTGCGAAGAGAGCCGCCTGCCGTAGCTTTGCTTCTTACGCTCTCCAGTAACTTCCTCAGCTCTTGGTTGAATCCGTCCACGCCAGACGACGATACGTTTTGTGGGTTGCGGCTGTCGAAAGAAGGCTTAGTTTCCAAGACGCCGTACATGGAGCGGTTTGAGTAGCGTAGCATACAATTGCTATACCAACCAATTGCTTCCTTCTGATTTGGATAATAACGCTGCGTGAGAGCATATCTGGAGTTGTTGAGGCAACTCCGGCAGTCCTCCGCCTTGACATCTCCTCTGCAGAGTCCGATTGCGTAAACTTGGTCGTCTGAGTTTTGGCCATACGTGGAATGGTAAAAGCCATAGCCGTTACCGTTTTTATTATAGGCCAGGGAGGAGAGAAGGGTATTGAGGTTTTTTGTGATAGGTGCTATTGGTGGTGTAGTTTCCTCTGTTGTTTATACAGAAGTGGGCTGACTGAGCAAAGGCTTGAGTGATCATGATTAGTAACAGAATGGCAATGGAAAATAGAAATCTTGAGGAAACCATTGGAGCTGGCATGATTGGTCTCTGTAAAGGGGATTGATTATGATTTTGATGGAAAGCTATAGCTAGACTTGTAAATATGCAGAATGCTTCTAGTTTTTAGCTCTCTCTAGCTAATAATTAATTAAGTAAGCTTCTTGTTTGAGATTTTTTTCTTTTTTCCAGGGATCAAGCCCTATCACTTGGTTCTTCTAATTTGACCAGCGTGAGGTTTCAAACACGGTTGAAACTAAGATGGTTTGATTTTTTAAGGGACTTGATTATCTGACGGTAAATTAAAGTCATCCACGATACTTTATTCCACGCTTAAAAAGTGTGCATCTCTAGCTTGATTGACGCTTCTTATAAGTTATATACTCTCTCTCAAGTCAACAAGCCAATATTCATTCTCACAAGTCTTTCCTCCTTTGGTTTGCGATGCCCTTTTTAACTTTTTGGTGGATGACCATGGATAATTAGGAAAGCTGAATATATAGGAGGAATATTAGACTTGGTAAATTACAAACATTATTTAGAAGAAAATTGAATAAAATTGATGCAGTGCTGCGTCAAAAATCAATGCTAAATTACATTATATTATATATAATTTCATAAATGTAGTTTCCATGCATGCATGTATCTGCAGGCACTATCGAGGATATACTTGGGTGATCAGTGAAAGCTCATCTTCTGGTGCTTTAACAACAGAGTTGCTCCTGGATCGATCTGACCCGGTTCTCACCTCTGAATTACTCTGACATCCTGAACACACGTCAGATCCAACACAAACTCTGACATCCTCCACAAGTCTCCACAATTCTCCACAAGTCAAGCCAATGTTTCCTGCTTTCACAACTTCAACATTTATTGCTTTCACACACAAGCTAACACTTGCTAGCGAGGGTATGGGTCACTAATGGAAGTCTCATTCACCGACACTTTCGTAGAGTTGCTCTGTGATTGATCATCTGAATTAGAGTCCAATGCCCACAAAGAAGTTTTGAATTTAGTGTTGCTGTGCATAACAAACGATGGCGGTGAGGGCACTGGAAGAACGAGAGAGTAACTATTCAGCATGACAATAATTGAAGCCATGGTTGGCCTATCAGCTGCATTTTCTTGCACACATAATAATCCAATGTGGATGCATCTCATCATTTCACTTCTTGAACCAATCCTCAGTGTGGGATCTATTATATTTGAAGCTGTCCCTTTAACCCAATTCTTCCATGCCTACAATGATTTGTTAATCTGAGAGAAACATAATCAGAAATACAAATGTTCTCTTTCTCATTGCATTCATGTAATGCGCGAAAACAACATTTTTTTTTTTGCACTTACATAGCTTAGAAGATCCTCCACGTTCTCTCCATGCTGAAAATCACTAATTTTCTGTCCACTTATTATCTCCAAAGTTAACACACCAAAATTATAGACATCGGACTTAACTGAAAAGTGCCCGTACATTGCATACTCTAGAGCCATGTATCCGCTGTAAATCAGCAAAATTAATGGTCATCAAATTTAACTATATGGATGGACATTATTGATATATAGCATCACTCAGTTATGTATAAGTTCTATAGCCAGCTGGTCTAGTACTTACTAGGTCCCCACAATTCGATTGGTATTGGCCTGGGTTTGATCAGGCACGAACAATCTTGCCATGCCAAAGTCTGCAATTTTGGAGTTCATTTTACCATCTATCAAGATGTTACTAACTTTGAGATCACGATGAATAATTCTAAGACGAGAATCTTCATGAAGATAAAGGAGCCCCCGAGTAATGCCTACTATAATTTTGTATTGTCTGTCCCAATCCAACTCTACCCGCTTGATTGGGTCTATGTATTCATCCAAATAGAAGATTATGTTAAGTATAGTACTGTTTGTTGAATGTCATACAAATAGAATATAGAACTATATCCATACCAAATATGATACGATCGAGACAAATTCGTAGACAAGAAGCCTCTCTTGTCCTTCCAAGCAGAAACCTAAGAGCCTAACTAAATTTCGATGTTGAAGCCTGGCCACTAACAAGACCTCATTTTGAAATTCTATATCTCCTTGTCCAGAATTCATACAAAGTCTTTTTACTGCTATATTTTCTCCATTGAAAAGTTTACCCTGAAAAATATCAGGACAAAATAGACAAATATATAACAAAGAAAATAATGTGTTCATGTAAGGATATAAACGTTGAAAAAATAATTGATATTGTAGGTGATATCCATATGACTGTGATGTAAACAGAGCCAAATCTGCCTTGTCCGAGTTTATTAACTTCAGAAAAGTCATCTGTGTGGCTAATCTAATGGTGCCAAAGTCCATTTGCAAGGATTCTGCATTTCCAATTTCATCTACATCTTCGGCTGAGGAACAATTTCAGAAAAATTAAATAGGTTCTTTGTTTAAGGAGCATCCAAAATGATTATATTATAACAACAATAAGCTTCAGCAAATCAAATGGAATTTTGATGTTCACTAGAGTTCACTTTGTTCCAGTACCTGGAAGTATTTCAAGCTTTCCCTTTGTCTTCCTCACTCTCAAACAAATGCAGATGGATATAATTAGTAGCAGAGAAACAACGATTGACAGAACAATAATCACGACATTCCGAGATCTGTTGGATCCTGCAAAAATCACCAAATCTTCTATAATCAAAACATTCTGTATATATATACAAATATGCACTGCAAAAATTCAGAGAATCAGAAACCTTCTGAATTCCTGGCTGTTGAAGGCGGAGGAGGAGATATTGGTGGTGATGATAATGGTGGGCTTGGTAGAGATGGCAGTGGCTTGATAGCTGAAATGTTAATGTAGGGGTAAACCTCATACAGAAAGTAACAGCTGGGTCTAATAAATCTCCCACCTATTTTCCCATTACTACACAAATTTCCAAAAGCACCAATTAAGCAATCATTGCGCTCTTGCTCGGACAAGTCTGGCGTGCACTGCGTAAGACCGTATATTGTTTGGATATTTTCACCGCTTGTGTTTCCATATGCAAACTTCCGAAGAGAACCAGCACTGCAGTTTCACTTCTTAAGCTCCCTAACAACTCCCTAAGCTTTTGAAAGAATTCGTTGACGGTGGAAGGCGGTACGTCTTGTCTGTTGGACATACAGAGAGAAAGCGTAGTTTCCATGGTGCCATATATCAAACGGTTTGAGTAGCGTAACATACAACCGTGGTTGAAAAACATAGCTTCCTTCTGATTAGGACAGAGCTCAATGAGAGCGTACCTAGAGACATTAAGGCAATTGCGGCGGCCGGGGTCGTCAAGATTGACCATATAGCAAAGTGCAATTGCATAAACTTGGTTGTTGTCGGAGCTCTGGCCGTAGGATGAATTGTAAAAGCCATAGCCGTTACCGGTGTTGTTGGAGGGAAGGGAGGAGAGAAGGGTGTTGAGGTTTCTGTGGTAGGTACTATTGGTGGTGTAGTTGCCTTCGTTGTTTGAACACAAGTGGCTTTGATAAGCTAGCCAGTCTTCTTGAGCAAAGGCTTGATGAGTAGCGATGAGTAAAAGAACGGGAAAAAGGAGAAATAGAAATCTTGAGGAAACCATTGCAGGCATCAATTGGATTTCCCTTTGGGATCTGTGTGAGGATATTGTCTTTAAATATTATGATATGGTATAGCTTAGCTAGGGCTCCATATATGAACTCTGCAGCATGACGTCAATAACGTGCCATTAAATTTATGAAAGCTGGGACTGTGATGAAATAAATGAAAGAAAAAGTGACGGATGGTAGGGCTAGTTATTTGATTGAATTTTCTATTGAATTTGAAATTATTGGTATTTGGTACTCCACCACATTGAGATATTGCGGTATTACAGTAGTACCACGTGGCAATGACAGGTGGTGGCATAGCAGTATTAAAGGAGAGACAAACTTTTGTTTACTGACAATCGTCAACTCCAGTCTGTTAGCGACTTTACCCAAATTCCCTCTCTTTTGTTTTCTATTTTTAAACTTGTCATAAAGAAACCCCAAGTCCCTGTACCTTCAGAAGAACACAAGTGGTCCATTAAAGTCTGCACTTGCAGACTAAGAAGCAGAAAGGTGCAGCAAGGTGATGAACCGATACCCACACTAAGAAATTGGAACCTGCAAAAAAGAAAGCCAAATAAGAATTCATACCAAAATGCAAATTAAAAAAGTAGCCAAAATGATTTATTAAAAAAAAACAGAGGGCACACAAGAGGGACGGAGAGGAGTTGGTTGTGGGTTTCGATGGGTGGTTGTCGGCCATCTCCATGCGTATTGCACCGCCCCACCAACATATAAAATGGTCTTGATTGGTTCAGTCCGTAAATGCTTGCAAGCCTAAGACAATGACATGGTTTTCAATTTTAAGCAAACATAAATACAAAAGCAGTCAAGGACACCTCAAGCCACTTGCGTGGTGCCAATGCACCTTCTTTTATTTTAGTTTATGCTCGGGATATTTTAAATTATTATAAAGTAATCTAATTGGCCTTTATAAATTGGCATGCGCATTCATTTTGAATTGGGCTTTTTGGAGTTGTCCAGTCCGCAGAAAAGGAACACTACAAAGCAAAACCACTGCTACAGCCTACAACCCTGCCTGACCAACTAAATCGAGCAAACAAGCATATTTAGCAGCAGGAGGGAGGGAGTGAATCCAAACATGGGAAGACATGTACAAATGATCACCCGAAGCCAAAGCGTCTGCAGAAAAAATTGCCTTACGCGAGACACGCTGAAAGGAGATTTCCTCAAAACAAGCCAAGAAATGAATATTCTGAACGAAGGTGTAGAGATGCCAGGGGACTTCACGAACTTTGTTAACACAATCAATTTGGAGCTTAGAATCTCCTTCAACCAAAATCTTGCTAAGACCTTTATTTGGCACGAATATACAAGTAGACATTACAAAAGCAAAATTAAGATTATACCATACATTGTTTATCCTTTGTATCGGAGCTCTCGTATATTAAAATAATTTAGAATATCGTATTGTAAAAAAAAAAAAAAAGAATATGCCATGGGATAATCCTTATTCTTATTATTAATAAAAAAAAAAAAAAAAAGGAGTAATCTTTATTACATGGGCCTTGACAAATTCAAGCCCTTACAAAACAACGAGTGCCCTTGTTAAATTCCAATTTGTAATAAAACAAAATTGAATAAACTTTCTTGCTCTTCTTCGCTTCCAAACTCTCACAAGATTGCAAATGCTGATAATAAGCACAATGACAATACCAATCGGAAGAACGACGGTGGCGACACTTTTGTTGTAATGTTACTCGTATTATTTCCTGCAAAAATCAAAAGGCTCTGTTTGTTAGCAACGTGGTGTTAACTAATTGGGGCTCAAACAAGAAATTAAGCAACAAACAAAAATAAATTATTATACCTTGTTCGTCTGGAAGGTTTATTAGGGTATCTGATCTAGGCTCATAGAAAGGATTGGACTCAAACCTCAAATAACAGCTGGGTCAAAGAACTCTTCCTCCATCCAGACCACCACAACACTGTGGAATATCTAAGATGGACTCTTTAAGGCAATCGCTGCAGTTTTGTTTGTCCAAATCAGGGCTGCACTGGACAGTTGCATATATAATTTGATTTGTTACAGGCACCAGCGCATGCCCTGCTGCAAATTTTAAATCAGAGTCCCCTGCTGCAGCTTTCTCACTTAAATTTCCAAATATGGTGTTAAGCACCTGCTTGTACTGTTCAGCGTTTGATATGTTGTTTGGGCTCGGCACAAACTTAACAGGCTCATATTCAAGCACACCGAAAATCGAGATGTTCGAGTATCGAACCGTACAGCGCTCTGCCCATATGATTGCTTCCTTCTTATTAGTACAGTTCTGCAGGAGAATGGAAACAGAGTTGTTGAAACAGGTGAGGCAATCTTTGAGTGCAATGTCCCCTCTGCATACGGCAATTGCGTTCACTTTGTCGGGGGCTTGTCCCAGAGAAGAATTGTAAAATCTGGGATTGATTTGGGCGTTGGAAGGCAAAGAGGAGAGGAGGGTGTTGAGGTTTTGTTTGTAGATGCTGCCATTGTTGAAGGTGTTGTTAGTATTGGAGCAGCTCCAGCAGTAGTCTGCTATCCTCGTGCAAACACCGTCGCTGATATGGTCGCCCACTATGGCAGGAGCAAGAGGGTCCAAGACCAAGAGTATAGGAAGAATGAAGAAAATTAGCAATCTTGAGGAACCCATTTCTCTGTTTGTTCCTCTGTATGAAAATAACTTTGGCTTTTATAGCAAAAACTGTGTTTGAATATTATTGATCCATTTGTAGAATTTTTTTTTTCTTTTCCGAGCGTGTAAATTACTCTAAATAATCCTAATATATATGAGGGAAATTTGAACTCTGATTATTTTGTACCTTAATTAATAGAGAATTGTATTTATTTATTGCTTCTATGCTTCAACATTATTAATTCATTTATGTGGTATACATCAATTATGGTTGTTGTCAACTAGTCTAGAACCACAGAGTAAGTCGGTTTTGTGTTATTTTCCTCCTTCTTGGTCTGCTCAAATTAGACGTAAAGAATGGGATAGGACATTAAGAGAAGACCTTGACTCTACTTGTGGCCCCGGTCTAGATGGTTATTGGTCTTGTCTGTGGATGGATACAGCAGGGAAGTAAAGGCAATAGACAAGAGGGGAGTACCAAAGGACAAGAATGCGTTTTGCGTACGTTTGCTTTAGGTTTTTTTCTTTGTTTCCCATTAGACATTTCAAAGAGAAGACCTGACCTGTGGACTTAGACTCCTTTTGTGTAGGCCTGTGGTGTCTGGACACTTACTGTTATCAGGTTGTCCCCTTAAACACGCGGACATGACCGAGATTCAAGAACAACTGTTAATTTGTTTTAACGAGTTAATTAGTACTTACCAATCAAGTAATCAAACAATTACATCAGTAATTACTTGGTGCTAAAAATTTTAGGAAAAAAAGCAAAGAAGGAGAAAGAATAACTGGTTCATTCAATTCAACACATCCATTTTATATAATTTACGATATATATATATTAATATAAATTAGAAAGCTGCTCTGTTTAAACTAAAACCAAACTAAAGTATTTGACTTAATGGTGTGGATTCGTCGAATCCACTTGCATGATTCTCAGATTCAATTGTCTATTGCCTTTAAGGTTACGTACACAACTTGTACGTACTCACAGATATTTTGTTGAAAGATGCAGGTGTGGAGACTGGATGGGAAAAGGGAGGGAGAGTAACTCACCAACTTCATGAGCATGCATGAGGACAATTTCAATTTGGTTGCAGTACATCTGGGTCTATAACTGAATGCTTCTTCTTGTACGTACCCATAATAATCCAATTCCAATCTGTTCTTAATTCATATGTTCAGATGATGAGATCTTCGGTTGTTTTAGAAAAATGGCTACATTATCATTTCTCATTTTCAAAACGTAGGCATAAAACCCTAGACCATGTTCGCATTAATTATTGAATTTACGACTTACCCCTCGGGGATGTTTCTTTAGCATTTCTATCATGCACGTAGATTAACCAATAAGCCGGACAGAACCATGCACAATACCGCTGCAACAGCCACATATGATTTGTTCTTCCCTCTCCCTGCACACACACACACAACTAATTAATTAATTAATTCTGTCCTCAACAATAATATTAATTAAGCCAAAACTTATAATAATCCTTTCAGTAACTTAATCATCATATTCATAATACTTACCATCGCCACTTTTGATTGGCCTTCCTTCCCCATAGAATGGATCAGACCCATACCTCACCTGACAGCTAGGCGAAAATATCATAGACCATGTCCTCCCCTCACAAGTCTCCTGATAACCTCCGACAGCCGCCTTCAAACACCTTTGACACTCACTCCCATTTATGTCCGGCGTGCATTGCATCAAACAATATATCGAAATGCCGCCACCGCCTTTCTTCTCGTCCCCAGTCACAAAAAACGGTGGAGTGGTATTGCCAAACGCGGCCTTGTCCACAAGCCCATTCATCAAGGTGGACAAACTCTGATTAAACTGGTCCATGTTGGAAACTTTGTTCACGCTGCACCAATACCGCCACGGCATCTCCTCCTCTGTGGCGAAGATGGAATGGTTTGAATATCTCAGCATGCATTCCTCATACCAAACGACTGACTCTTTGTTGTGGGTGCAGTTTTGTTTGAGGTTTTTGGTGGAGGAGTCGATGCAGTCACGGCAGACTCCGGGGGAGACGTCACCTCGACAAAGGAATAAGCTGTAAACTTTTTTGTCGTTTTCTCCGGATGTGGAGTTGTAGAATCTGTTGCCATAGGATTTGGAGGAGAGGTCGGAGAGGAGGCGGTCGACGTTGTCTTGGAAAGCGGCGTTTTCGGTTTTGTTAACTTCTAAAGAGCAGTAGTGGTGGATGTAGTGAATGGAATTGGAACAAAAAACCAGTTTGAGTAGGCCGATAAATGAAAGGGAGACGATTGTTAGGGCGTGATCATGTAAAACTGACATCTTAATTTGTTCGATTCCAATCGTTAAAAGTTCTTAAACTTGCGGTGCAAAAGGATTATAATTAGTAATTAAGGTTGGTTTTGAGTGATCGAGAAGTAGTGAGACATCTTTCTTTGCTCGATCGTTAATGTTCGTTGAATTAGTGGTGCAAAAGACATGCAGGTTTGCAAGTTTGACGTTAAATTATAATAGGAGGCAATCCCTGAAAGGCTCTCAATAATTTGCGTTGACATATTCAGCATGGTTTCTATGACTAATTCAGAAAACATAATAATTAGGCTGTAATTAATTATTGGGAGGGCTGTAAACATTTTCCTCTCTATGATTTTTATGTATTAGGGGGGTGTTTTGAAAAACGTCAAGGGATTTTTGGAAAATCATGGCTCCTCCCTTGGTCAGAAATATGTTCATGAAGAATAAAAGTATATGCCGCTAACTTTGGATGACTTAAATGATTTGTGGGTTTCAAGTGCTTGACGAGCTAGCTTTAACTAATACATATTGAGACATTTGTTGAGAAAGGTCTATCCCCGCGCACATTTGTCTGGAAAGACATAATTCGCAGGGAACATTTGTCAGGAAAGACATAATTGGCAGGGAAAGGTCTATCTTCTGTCCCGAAGCATTAGTTGGCGGGAAAGAACAAAATTCACTAGGAAAAATCTATGCCGACCAAAATTTGTCAGCAAAAAACACAATTTGCCTTGAAAGGTTTACGCGGCGAAAATTTGTGGGGAGAACATCTTCGTCGAGAAAGGTCTATCTAAGTGAAAGTTTGTCTGGAAGGAACAATTTTCGGCGGGAAAGAGCCATCCCGACTAAAATTTGTCGGCAAAATAATGAATTTGCCGGGAAAGGTTTACACGGACAAAATTTGTTGAGAGAGAACAAAATTTGCCCCATTGTAATTTTGCCGGGAAAGAGCAACCTTTCCCCACGGAAATTTGTTGGGAGAAAGACATTCCCCAGGAGATGTCTATCTAGACGACTAATTGTCGGAAAATTACAAAATTCACTGGGAAAGATCTATCTAGGCAATTTTTGTGTGGAAAAGAACAAAATGCTCCAGCAAGGTTTATCCCGGGGAAAATTTGTCAGAAAGAACAAAATTGTTCTTCGAGAAATGTCTAAAATGGAGAAAGACGAGTCTTCAAACATGGAGGGGGATCACCGAAATCATGAGTTTTGATACAGCGACAAATAACTAAACAAGGAGATACATAAAACCTTGACCCATTAGGCAGGGATAGGATCCAAGTTCATACATAAATTTTATAATTTATGAATTTTTATTTATAGATATTATCCACAATGTATCGGTGGACGGATTTTGTAAGGGTATTATTCACAATGTATTGGTGGTGGACGAATTTTGTATGGATATTATTCACAATGTATCGATAACATATCTGTACATTCTATTATGACACATTATCGACAATTAATAACTCAGTTGTAAGTGATCATAACATATTAGCTAGCGAGCGTAAAGCTCAGTAATTGAAGCCTCATTTTCTGATATTTCAGCAGATCTAGATCCACTCGATTATTTTAACCCTGAATTGTACTTGTCCATGCTGCTGTGGGCGAAGAATGCTGGTGCTGAGGGTATTAGGAGATTGAGAGAGTGGCTATTTAACATGAGAACAGTTGAAGCCATGGTTGGTCCTCTCATCTAGATTCTCCTGAACACATAGTAACCCAGTACTGTATGAATACATCTCAATATTTCAGCTTTTGAAACCGTAGCCATCAAATTTGAATCTATGAGGTTTAAAGCCGGCCGTCTCTTCCCTCCAGTTTATCCACGCCTGCAACGATGTTTTAATTTATATCAACAATACTAGCCAGTCGTCGAGTCCTATAGTTCAGAAGCAAATAATATTCATCAGACATAACTTATACATACATAGCTAAGAAGATCCTCTGCATTCCCGTTAATGTGAAAGCTACTATTTTTATGACCACTGCATATCTCCATGTTGGAATTTTAGGAGGTGTGTTGTGTGTGTTGCTTTGATATTGT
The DNA here is from genome assembly GCA_018703695.1 of Prunus fruticosa. NCBI lineage: Eukaryota > Viridiplantae > Streptophyta > Magnoliopsida > Rosales > Rosaceae > Prunus > Prunus fruticosa. The sequence continues at coordinate 1,853,405 of CM031920.1, read as the reverse complement.
TGTTGGTTTATGTGGTGAAGGGGTTTAGAACAATAGGACAATAGTTGAAACAAAGTGATTTTATTATATTGGAGGAGAATATTACATAACTTGGTGTGGGCTAATTGACCTCTTGATATAGAATAGTTTAGGCTATTTGGCCTAGCTTGAGCTGTGAATTCCAAGATCTTAATTAATCTTGAAATAAATATAATATGATATACCAGCCTAAATGGAAAGTATGTGCAGATGAAAAAGTCAACAATACATTCTCATTGGAAGCAAATGCTTTGCTTTCTGTGTGCCTCTTCGTCTTTGTCCAAGGGGCAAGGTAAGCGAGGACCGTAGCTCAACCCAAGCGACTTCAAACTAATTTCATTTTGATTATCTGACTCCAAGCCGGCCGGACAATTCTCAGTCTAGAAATTAAATAGCATGTCTTTGAGTAATGCTACATTCTGAAAATTGAACTGTAATTGCAGGTCTTTTGATCAATTAACTTCTGTTGCCGCTCAAAAACAGAGAAGTTCAAGGAGATGAACATGCTACTTAAGAAGCCATTTTATTGCAATAAATATGTCAACTTGAAGCAAGAAGACACCAACTAAACTTTAGTGCTAACATAGTAAATAAAACAACATTTAAAGCCTAAATTTGTTACAGAATGGTTGGTACTCGACCATTACCGAGGTTATGGTTCAGTAATATTTGAAGGCTCATTTTCTGAGACATAGACAGAGAGGCTTTTGGATTGGTCTGACTCTTTCAATGTCGATATGTCTGATCCAGTCTTGTGATGAATATAGAATGCAGGTTGTGAGGGTACTGGAAGTGCGAGAGACTGGCTGTTAAGCATGGATACAACTGAAGCCACGGTTGGCCTGTCCACCACATTCTCTTGCACACACAGTAAACCAATGTGGATGCATCTCATCGTTTCAATTCGTAAATTTGTCGTCAACACGGGATCTATGATGTTTTGAATTGTATCCTCCCTCCAATTTCTCCAGGCCTATAAAAGTAGATCAATATAGTCAAAAAGAAATTTTACCAAGGCAAAAGAGAGAATAAATAATGACTTTAATGTATTCATAGTCACATAGGTTAACAGGACCTCTTCATTCTCGCCATATCGGAAACTACCAATCTTTTTACCGCTTACAATTTCAAGAACTAACACCCCAAAACTAAAGACATCCGTTTTGATAGAAAAGCGACCGTGAACTGCATACCCGGGAGCCATATATCCACTGCATGATTATATTCCATTTAGTAGACATGTAAGTTTTTCTTCTTTTTTCAATGAAGCCTTTTGAATTTTGTTGCAAGGAGAGCACAAAATGAAAGTGTAAGTTAGCTTGCTATATTATCACAGTACTTACTAGGTTCCCCTAACTGTCCTTGTATTTCCTTGAGTTTGATCAAATAACAAACAGTCTTGCCATTCCAAAATCAGCAATTTTGGGGTTCATATCTTCATCTAACAAAATATTGCCGGCTTTGAGATCACAATGAATAATTCGAACCCGAGAATCTTCATGAAGGTAAAGAATCCCTCGAGCAATGCCTCCTATGATCTTGTAACGTGTTTCCCAATCCAAATGCTCATGATTGTTTGGGTCTAAATACAATTTCATTAAATGAAATATGAACTTTTTTAATCTTTAAGAAATTACTATAAATTATATGAAATTTGAGGCAGAGAAAATATACCAAAAATGAAGTGATCAAGACTTGTGTTAGGCGTATTCGTAAATGAGAAGCCTTTCGTATGTTTTCAAGCAGAATCCTAGGAGCCTTACTAAATTCCGGTGTTAAAGCTGTGCAAGTAACATGACCTCATTCTTAAATTCACGATCACCTTGTTCAGAATTTTTGGAGAGCCTTTTCACGGCTTTAGGTTTCCCATTTAATAGTCCTGAATGTTTAAAACAGAAAAATAAGGAAACCATGCTTAGATTAATTTTTTTTCTTTTCTTGTGAAAGTGATTGTTTTGTTACTTTGTAAACAGCTCCAAATCCACCTCGTCCAAGCTTATTTGCATCAGAGAAGTCATCTGTTGCAGATCTTATAGTTTCAAAATCATATTGCAATGATTCCACCAAATTTATTTCTTCCGAATTCTCATCTGAAAGGAAACAACTTAGATTGTTAGCCTCTATATTTAGAAGTAGTGCATTTACCTAATTTTGCAATATTTGAATCATGTCTTAAACGGTTAGATAATTAGAACGGTCCAAATAATGTGATGCGCTTAAATGCATAACTTATTTACAAGAGGGTTCGACACCTATTTATAGGTATAGGCTGCTGCCATTGTCCAAGTCCACCGACTTGGCCTTCTTCTCATGACCACTAGTTTACAATATAATAGTATTACCTTATTACAAGATTTTTCTTATGATTTTTCTAGCATGCCTACAACAATTATGTCTTAAAGCTTGAACTTGCCGACTTTTTCTAAATTCTTCAAGACAAATGTGCATTAAATTTAACAAGAATAAAGACTGTGACAATTAAACAGAGTTGAACTTACCTTCATCAAGTTTTACCCTTCGTTTCGTTAGTCTTAAGAAAATGCATATGCTGCTGAGAATAGTGACAAAAGCAACCAAAACCACAACGATGGTGATGACAATTTGTTTTATGTTACTCTTCTTCTTTTCTGAAAATCACATGGATTCCTTTATTAACAACCAAAACCATAGCACCCAATTGTAAGACATCGATCGAATTTAAGATATGCAGGGTAACCATACGTACCTTCTTTGGGTGCTGGTGCTGCCGCAACTGGAGCTGGAATATCTACCAACGAATTGGCTGTAGGGTCAAAGAAAAGATTAATCTCATACCTGAAACTACAGCTGGGTTTAAGAACTCTTCCTCCTTTTTTTCCACCGCAACATCCCTCAATCTCTAAGATGGAGTCTTTAAGGCAATTGCTGCAATTTTGCTTGTCTATGTCTGGAGTGCACTGAACAAGTGCATATATAGTTTCAGCTCCTGGGACAGTTGCACGCCCTGCTGCAAATTTTTGAGGAGAATTCACTCATGCAGCTCTGTCACTTAAATTATGCAACAAGTAGTCAAGCACTGGCCGAAACGGTTGAGGATTATTGAGAAACTCTGCTCCAGGCACATACTTAACAGGGTACTGTTTCTCAATACCATATATCAAGTTGTATGAGTATCTCACCATACAACGCTCTGCCCAAAAGATTGCTTGGTTGGATTTGGGTTGATTTGGTTTTGTTGATAATTTGTTTCTAGTTCGGATTGATCAGTTTAGTTTGGCGTTTGATACCAAAACGAATTGACTCCACCGTGTCCCCAAACTATAATTCTACAAGTTCTTTTCTAATTTTAATTTGGCCTCTCAAAGAAATGACATGACAACTGGTTTTATGTAGAGAAAACTTTTAACTTCAACTGCAGTTATTAAAAGATATCAAGGATCTCATACACTTCCACAAGACCAGGCAAAAAACACAGCAAGCCATAACGTTGTAATATGGCTGATATATACTCAGCCCCACAAGCAAGCATGTGCTTCAGTAATGTTTGAGTCCTTAATTCCTGACACATGCACAGAGCTTTTGATCAACAGAGAACTGCGAGAAGATAAACAGGCATAACAATGAAGCTACGGGAAGCCATTTTATTAACGATGAACATACCAACTTGAAGCAAGAAGACACCAACTAAACTTTAGTGCTAACATAGTAAATGAACCAAAACTTAAAGCCTAAATTTGTTACAGAATGGTTGGTACTCGACCATTAGCGAGGATATGGTTCAGTAATATTTGAAGGCTCATTTTCTGTGACATGGACAGAGAGGCTTTTGGATTGGTCTGACTCAGCCAGTGCAAATATGTCTGATCCAGTGTTGTGATGCATATAGAATGCTGGTTGTGAGGGTACTGGAAGTACGACAGACTGGCTGTTGAGCATGGATACAACTGAAGCCACGGTTGGCCTGTCCACCACATTCTCTTGCACACACAGTAAACCAATGTGGATGCATCTCATTGTTTCGATTTGTGAACTTGTCGTCAACACGGGATCTATGATGTTTTGAATTGTATCCTCCCTCCAATTTCTCCAAGCCTATAAAAGTACATCAATATATTCAAAAAGAAATTTTACCCAGGCAAAACAGAGAATATATAATGACTTTAATGTGTTCATACTCACATAGGTTAACAAGTTCTCTTCATTCTCGCCATATTGGAAACTACCAATCTTTTTACCACTTACAATTTCAAGAACTAACACCCCAAAACTGAAGACATCCGTTTTGACAGAAAAGCGACCATGAATTACATACTCAGGAGCCATATATCCACTGCATGAAATATATTCCATTTATTAGACATGCAAGTTTTTTTTGTTTTTCAATGAAGCTTTCTGTTGTAAGGAGAGCACAATATGAAAGTGTAAGTTAGCCATATTATCACAGTACTTACTAGGTTCCCCTAACTGTCTTTGTATCTCCTTGAGTTTGATCAATTACAAACAGTTTTGCCAAACCAAAATCAGCAATTTTGGGGTTCATATCTTCATCTAACAAAATATTGCTGGCTTTGAGATCGCAATGAATAATTCGAACCCGAGAATCTTCATGGAGGTAAAGAATCCCTCGAGCAATGCCTCCTATGATCTTGTAACGTGATTCCCAATCCAAATGCTCGTGATTGTTTGGGTCTAAATACAATTTCATTAAATGAAATATGAACTTTTTTAATCTTTAAGAAATTACTATAAATTATATGAAATTTGAGGCAGAGAAAATATACCAAAAATGAAGTGATCAAGACTTTTGTTAGGCACGTATTCGTAAATGAGAAGCCTTTCGTCTGTTTTCAAGCAAAATCCTAGGAGCCTTACTAAATTCCGGTGTTGAAGCTGAGCAAGTAACATGACCTCATTCTTAAATTCACGATCACCTTGTTCAGAATTTTTGGAGAGCCTTTTCACGGCTATAGGTTGCCCATTTAATAGCTTACCTTGAATGTTTAAAACAGAAAAATAAGGAAACCATGCTTAGATTAATAGATTTTTTCTTGTGAAAGTGATTGTTGTGTTACCTTGTAAACAGCTCCAAACCCACCTTGTCCAAGCTTATTTGCATCAGAGAAGTCATCTGTTGCAGATCTTATAGTTTCAAAATCATATTGCAACGATTCCATCAGACTAACGTCTTCCGAATTCTCATCTGAAAAGGGGAAAAATGAATTAGCAAACAGAGTTCCAAAACCTCAGATAAGATAAATAAACAGAGTTGAACTTACCTTGTTCAAGTTTTACCCTTCGTTTCCTTACTCTGAAGAAAAAGCATATGCTACTGAAAATAGTGACAAAAACAACCAAAACCACAACGATGATGATGACAGTTTGTTTTGTGTTACTCTTCTTTTTTGCTGAAAATCAGATGGGATATCTTATCAAAAACCAAAACCACACCACACAATTGTAAGACATGGATCAAATTGAAGTCACGGTGACTAAAATTGATTTCGAGCCAAACCCAGTAACCGAAATTGTAATTAACCCTAATTTTAATTCATTAACAATTTTTTCGGGATCAGAATTAAATCAGATGGGAGATCTTATCAAAAGCCAAAACCACACCACACAGAGTAACCATAATAAGCATACATACCTTCTTTAGAAACTGGAATGTCTACTGACGAATCGGCCGTAGACACAAAGAACATATTATTCTCATACCTCAAATTGCAACTGGGTTTAAGGACTCTTCCTCCATTCCTTCCACCGCAACAGGTTGGAATTTCTGTGACGGACTGATTAAGGCAACGGCTGCAATTTTGCTTGTCCATGTCTGGAGTGCACTGAGCAAGTGCGTATATTGTTTCACCTCCAGGGACAGTTGCATGCCCTGCTGCAAATTTTTTAAGAGAATTCCCTGACGCAGCTCTGTCACTTAAATTACCCAACAAGAGGGTAAGCACCAGCCCAAACTGTTGAGGATTTTTAGCGGAGTTTGGGCTAGCCAAACGCTCAAAAGGGTCCGTTTGTTCAATACCAAATATCAGGTTGTGTGAGTATCTCACCATACAACGCTCTGCCCATATGATTGCTTCCTTTTGAGTTGAACAATTTTTCAAGAGACTATCAGTAGACTTGTTGAGACAAGTCTGACAATAGTCCTGTGAGAGATCTCCTCTGCATAAGGCAATTGCATTGATCTTGTTGGAGTCTTGTCCCCTGGATGAATGGTAAAACCCGGAATTGTTTTGGGTGTTGGAGGAGAAGGAAGAGAGGAGGCTGTTGAGGTTCTCTTGGTACTTGTCACCTGCTGTGTAGGTGCCAGTATCAGAGCATTTCCAGCAGTACTCACCTTTTTCTGTGCACGTACCATCATCTTGGGCTATGGTGGGAGCGACAAGGTGTAAGATAATAATAGCAAGAGTGATGAAGAAAAGCATTGATCTTGAGGAACCCATTTTTCTTGCTCAACTCACAACAAGCAACTACTACTTCGTTTTAAAGGAAAGACAAGATGGTTTGTTGACTTAAAAATATACAAGGTCTAGATGGCTTCCCGACCCTTAACTTGACCTCAAGTCTTCTTTATCATTGGATTGGAAGACTCTGATGTGGGCCAACCAGAAAGCACAAGGCAATTGCGAGGTATATTTGTCAGACTCAGACACGTCAGTCCATCGATCAAAATGTGATGCAAAAAATTATTTTTATTTTAATATTTTAAAATGGGCCTAAACCCATTAGCCCAACCCAAACTAATCCGAAATTTTATTGGTTTGTGTTGGCTTGGTTGGATTTGGGTTTTGTTGAAAACTTGTTTCCAGTCCGGATTAGTTCGGCATTTGATAAATTGATACAAAAACAAATTGGTTTAATTTGGCCTCTCAAATAAACGACAATTGGTTTTACTTTATGCACAGAAAATATTTAACTTGAGCTGCAGTTGTTCGAAGATATAAAGCACTTCCACAAGACCAAGCAAAAACTGTCAGATAACAATGTATCCAGAATTGAAAGCAATGGGAATCTGAAAACTTTTAATCCACTTCATCACTCAAACTGAACCGAGGATAGACAATTCATCCAATTATTCTTTTGTGCAAAAGGTGACAGGAAATTAATAAATAATTGAGTGTAGGACCAGAAGCTAATCACTTGAATTTGAAGCAAGAAGATACCAGGCGCTAAATAAATAAACAAAATCTAAACCCCAAATATGTTACAGTATGTGTACGTGTGACACCCTGGAAATTTTATGATGCTTAAGAACTATTTACAAAATTTTGAAGAATTATTTTGGGTTTGTTAGAAGTGTACAAGACAATATATCTTTTTTTTTCTTTGAGATCAAATGGTTATTTGGATGTGATTAATGGAAAGTACATGTGTTTATGGGTTGGTAGTACTTTTCAAAGCTCAGTGAATTTTTAGAGATATAGGAATTTTGGAAGTCAAGAAATTATGTGGCTAAAATTTGGGCGTCGACTTGTAATCTGATCCTGCGACTATCCTTGGGTCAGCTAAGGGACACGTGTTGCGTACGTTTGCTTTTGGTTTTTTTCCCTCTCTTTTATTTTTTATTTTTTATTTTTAAACTTCTCATAAAGAAACCCCAAGTCCCTGTACCTTCAGAAGAACACAAGTGGTCCATTAAAGTCTGCACTTTCAGACTAAGAAGCAGAAAGGTGCAGCAAGATGATGAACCGATATACCCATACTAAGAAAATTGGAACCTGCAAAAAAGAAAGCCAAATAAGAATTCATCCCAAAATGCAAATTAAAAAAATAGCCAAAATTATTTATTTAAAAAAAAAACAGAGAGCGCACAAGAGGGACGGAGAGGAGTTGGTAGTGGGTTTCGATGGGTGGTTGTCGGCCATCTCCATGCGTATTGCACCGCCCCACCAACATATAGAATGGTCTTGATTGGTTCAGTCCGTAAATGCTTGCAAGCCTAAGACAATGACATGGTTTTCAATTTTAAGCAAACATAAATACAAAAGCAGTCAAGTACGAGTCTGGTTTTCTGTTACCAAAGTTCTCGTGCCCCATGTTTCCTTCCAAATTTTGTGACATATGGCACATAACTTCACAGAAGTTTAACTTGTTTATCTCTTTTAGCATTTTTTTTTTCTTTAATTAAAACACTTAAAATATATTATATTAGAAAACACGTTTGTCTCAAAAACATTTTGCAGGCTGCTTCATCTTCTACGCTACACTTCAACCCTTACATCTTCTCTGCACTGCAAAACTCAGCCACTTTATCTTCGCCGCTCTACAAAACTTAGCCCGTGCATATGGTTTGTTTTTCTAGTTCGCTTGTTAGCTGCAGGTTCATCAAGTAAGCACGCTATGCTCTTCATGTTTTTTCTTCTGCTTTTTAATTGTTGGTTTTGAGCATCCTATGCAAAACTCAGCCGCTTCATCTAATTATCAAATGAATTGCGTAATGGGTATATAATTACCAAAACTCAGCCCCATCATATATTTCGCTCGTTGACCACTGGTTTGTGACGTATGCCAGGCTCTACTTCATAATTTTTTTTCCCCTTTTTGGTTGATGGTGTTGGAGCCATCGCACAAGAAGCTTTTAAACGATTAATTTGCGATAATTATATACTCATTATGCAATTCATTTGGTTTCAATAAAAATTTTTTTTTTTCAGAAAAAGAGAAGGAAGAAGGTTGATTTGGCTGAAGCATACCTCCAGGATTTGGGTTCATCATAAGTTAATTCCCATCTTGCCTTTTAAATTGATCCTATTTTCAAGCTATGTCTCTAGACACTTGGCTACAAAGGCAATTCTGGGAATTTTTGGGTGTCCATAGACGTTTTTGGGGTGTATCAAAAGTTAACAAAGAGGAAGCTCATAGCCCAGATGAAGTGGCTGGGTTTTGCAGTGCAGAGAAAATATAAGGGTTGGAGTGTAGCGTAGAAGATGAAACGGCATGCAAAGTGTTTTTATCAAATGTGTATTATGATATAATATGCTTTAATTGTTTTAATCAAAGAAAAAAAATGCTAAAAGAAAGTTAACTGAGTTAAAACTCCTGTTAAGTTATGTGCCACATGTCACAAAACTAAGGAGGAAACATGGAGAAATTTTTATATGTTCGGGTACACCACGTACGTGACTAGTGTACCATCCAATAAACATAGGATATGTGAAATTATTGTCCAACTTATTGCATTTCTTTTTATAACATCTGGCAGGTTGCATTGGAAATATTTCATATGTCCCATTCTATTTAATATGGTACAAGGACGCGTGATGTACTTGGAACACTCAAAAATTACTCAGAAACATGGGGCACAAAAACTTCGGTAACAAGAAAACCGGACTCGTCAAGGACAACTTATGCCACTTGAGTGGTGCCAATGCACCCTCTTTTATTTTATTTTATTTTAATTTATGCTCGGGATATTTTAAATTATTATAAATTAATCTAATTGGCCTTTATAAATTGGCATGCCCATTCATTTTGAATTGGGCTTTTTGGAGTTGTCCAGTCCGCACATCTTACACAACAGAAAAGGAACACTACAAAGCAAAACCCTATTACATGGGTCTTGACAAATTCAAGGACCAACAAACGAAGAGTGCCCTTGTTAAATTCAAAATTGTAATAAAACAAAATTGAATAAACTTTCTTGCCCTTCTTCGCTTCCAGACTCTCACAAGCATAATGACAATACCAATCGTCAGAACGACGGTGGCGACACTTTTATTGTAATGATACTCGGATTATTTCCTGCAAAAATCACAAGGCTCTGTTTGTTAGCGACGTGGTGTTAACTAATTGGGGCTCAAACAAGAAATTAAGCAACAAACAAAAATAAATTATTATACCTTGGAAGGTTTATTAGGGTATCTGCTTCAGACTCAGAAAGGATTGGACTCAAACCTCAAATAACAGCTGGGTCTAAGAACTCTTCCTCCACCCACACCACCACAACACTCTGTAATATTTGGGATGGACTCTTTAAGGCAATCGCTGCAGTTTTGTTTGCTCAAATCAGGGCTGCACTGGACAGTTGCATATATAGTTTGATTTGTTAAAGGCACCAACGCATTCCCTGCTGCAAATTTTAAAACAGAGTTCCCTGCTGCAGCTTTCTCACTCAAATTTCCAAATAAGGGGTCGCGCACCTGCTTGTACTGTTCAGCATTTGATATCTTATTTGGGCTCGGCACAAACTTAACAGGCTCATATTCAAGCACACCGAAAATCGAGATGTTCGAGTATCGAACCGTACAGCGCTCTGCCCATATGATTGCTTCCTTCTGATTAGTACAGTTCTGCAGGAGAATGGAAACAGAGTCCTTGAAACAGGTGCGGCAATCTTCGAGTGCAACGTCCCCTCTGCATACGGCAATTGCGTTCACTTTGTTGGGGGCTCGTCCCAGAGAAGAACTGTAAAATCTGGGATTGATTTTGGGGTTGGAAGGGAAAGAGGAGAGGAGGGTGTTGAGGTTTTGATTGTTGATGTTGCCATTGTTGGTGTTTTTAGTATTGAAGCAGCTCCAGCAGTAGTCTGCTCTCATCGTGCAAACACCGCCCCCTGTTAGGGTATCTGCTCCAGACTCATAGAAAGGATTGGACTCAAACCTCAAATAACAGCTGGGTCTAAGAACTCTTCCTCCACCCACACCACCACAACACTGTGGAATATCTAAGATGGACTCTTTAAGGCAATCGCTGCAGTTTTGTTTGTCCAAATCAGGGCTGCACTGGACAGTTGCATATATAATTTGATTTGTTACAGGCACCAGCGCATTCCCTGCTGCAAATTTTAAAACAGAGTCCCCTGCTGCAGCTTTCTCACTTAAATTTCCAAATAAGGGGTCGCGCACCTGCTTGTACTGTTCAGCGTTTGATATCTTATTTGGGCTCGGCACAAACTTAACAGGCTCATATTCAAGCACACCGAAAATCGAGATGTTCGAGTATCGAACCGTACAGCGCTCTGCCCATATGATTGCTTCCTTCTTATTAGTACAGTTCTGCAGGAGAATGGAAACAGAGTTGCTGAAACAGGTGAGGCAATCTTTGAGTGCAACGTCCCCTCTGCATACGGCAATTGCGTTCACTTTGTCGGGGGCTTGTCCCAGAGAAGAATTGTAAAATCTGGGATTGATTTGGGCGTTGGAAGGCAAAGAGGAGAGGAGGGTGTTGAGGTTTTGTTTGTAGATGCTGCCATTGTTGAAGGTGTTGTTAGTATTGGAGCAGCTCCAGCAGTAGTCTGCTATCCTCGTGCAAACACCGTCGCTGATATGGTCGCCCACTATGGCAGGAGCAAGAGGGTCCAAGACCAAGAGTATAGGAAGAATGAAGAAAATTAGCAATCTTGAGGAACCCATTTCTCTGTTTGTTCCTCTGTATGAAAATAACTTCGGCTTTTATAGCAAAAACTGTGTTTGAATATTATTGATCCTTTTCTAGATTTTTTTCCCGATAGTAAAAATTACTCTTAAATATATCTAATATACAGGAAGGGGAGACTTGAACTTGAACTCTTATTATTTTGTACATTAATTAATAGAGAATTGCATTTACTTATTGCGTCTATGCTTCAACATTATTAATTCATTTATGTGGTCTACTTCACACTGCTACATCAATGATGGTTGTTGTCAACTTTACTCTAGAACCACAAAGTAAGTCGGTTTTGTGGTTGACCAAAAAAAGAAGTCGGTTTTGTGTTATTTTCCTCCTCCTTGGTCCAATAGGGCTGCTCGAATTAAGAGAAGACCTTGACTCGTTATTGCTCGTCTGTGGATGGATATGGGCTAGTGGCGGAGCCATTAACTTTGTTATTGCCCCACTCCATTTTTTCCAATTATATATATATTAGTTTTAGGATATTTATTCTAAAATAAACAATATACTAGGTTCTCATTGTCTATAAATTAATTATAAAAACTTCTTGATCTCTTATCTATTTATCTCCCTTAAATTTTTTAGGTTAATTTATGATATTTGTACTAAAAATTCCTAAATTTACAATATTTCTTTCTTTTTATCTTTTATTTAACTTAAGCTTTGTAAATTTTTTATTTCCATCCTTTTTTCATGTATGAGTTCATTGAGTTGGGTACCTTTGTGTTGGGATTTATGAACCTTTTTTTAATTCTTCTCTATGTTGGAATTTAAATTATTATAAGTTCAATCTTTAATAGTGTAGACAAATTTAAAATTTGAAATTCATGTTTCTAAAAATAAATAAATAATTCATTACAATTATGATTGTAACAAATATATATATTATTAATTTATATCAAATGATATTATGAAGTAGGCCAAAACGAGTAGTTAGTGTCATACTAACTTATTAAGGGGTTACCAACAAAGCTTTGGTGCTAAATAAATAAACAAAATCTAAAACCTAAATATGTTACTAGACGGTTGGTACTCAACCACTAGAATGTAGGTTGTGAGGGTACTGCGAGTGTGAGAGACTGGCTGTTAAGCATGGATACAACTGAAGCCGTGGTTGGTCTGTCCATCACATTTTCTTGCGCACATAATAAACCAATGTGGATGCATCTCATCGTTTCGATTTGTGAACTTCTTGTCAACACAGGATCTATGATGTTTTGAACTGTACCCTCCCTCCAATTTCTCCAGGCCTATCAATATAGTCAAAAAGAAATTTCACCAAGGTAAAAGAGAGAGAATACACTGACTTAATGTATTCATACTCACATAGGTTAATAGGCCCTCTTCGTTTTTGCCATATAGGAATCTACCAATCTTTTTACCGCTAACAATTTCAAGAATTAACACCCCAAAACTGAAGATATCCTTTTCGACAGAAAAGCGACCATGATTTACATACTCAGGAGCCATATATCCACTGCATTATTATATTCTATTTATTAGACATGTAAGTTTTTCTTCTTTTTGAATTCTATTGTAAGAAGACAAAGTTTCATTAATATAGCCGACTAGCTATATGCTTTAAATAGCATAATATGGATTTATCTTTTTCAATTACTTTAATTTGTAGTGTTGTTATAATTAATATTTAGTTAGTGAATAATTAGTATTTAAATATTGGGTTAACTACAGTAAACCCCCCAACCTATAGGGTCACTTACGAGTTCATACCCGATTTTGGGGACATTTACGAGTACATACTCAAAGTCTCCTCCCTATTAGCCAAACTGTTAGTGAGTCTATTAAATGTTGATGTGTCAAAAATGGTACCCTTTTTTTTATGACATGGACTTCCACGTGGACCAAAAATTAATAAAAAAATTATTTTACTGTTTAAATTATTTTAAAACATCTCTCTCTCTCTCTCTCTCTCTCTCTCTCTCACACACACACACACACAGAACCCAGAACAAGAACGGCAAATCGAGGTATCGCTCCTGATCCGAGCTTGAACTCGAGAGCAGGCATGAGGTTGAGGCGGCGAGGAGGATGAACGCGTGAGATGTCGTTGGGGTGTGATAGGGCCGGAGAGGAGGTGGCAAACATCGTAGCAAGAGTTCACGAATGAGGTGCTGGAGTCGTCGTCAAAGAACATAGCGTGGCGGCCCACCACCTCTAGATCCATTTCTTCACAATCGTCGTATTGGGTCAGAATTTGAGACAGAGCAGAGAGAGAGAGAGGAGATGGGATTGCTAAAATATGATATTTGGTTTGAATACTTTAGGTTGTTATTTTATTCTTCTCCATAAGGAGGTATATATAAGAGTTTACATGAGTGCTTTACAAGGAATTAGATATAGTAAAGGATTAGGAAAGTATCTCCTAATTATACAATGATTTGACAGCTATATAAAAATAGGAAAGTAAATCCCTTAATTAATCAAGGAAATAAATCTCCTTGATTAATTAGGAGACTCACTTCAACACTCCTCCTCAAGTTGATGCGTATACGCCACAAATGCCCAACTTGGTAAGTGAGTCATGGAATTCGTAGCACCCGAGTCGATAATCCATGCAGATTTTTGAGAGGACGTATGAAAAGTAGAACTTTTGGTGGTATTTATAGAAGCGCAAGTCCGGGTAGCCAGGTCAACAGGGATTGACCGCATGCTTCCTGAGTTTGCAATAAGGGGGAGAATCGTAGGGATTCCTGACATCGCAGCGGAAGTAAAATGTGATATGAGAATGTGAGAGATTTTGATTGGAGGAATTTGATTTGAGGAATTTGATGTATGAATTTGATGTGGGAATTGGATTTGAGAGGTATGTGTATAAGATTTGAGAGGTATGAGAATTTGATTTGAGGAATTTTGATGTATGAATTTGATGTAGGAATTGGATTTGAGGGTATGAGAATTTGATTTGAGGAATTTGGATTTGAATATGAGAAATTTGAGATAAGGCATTTGAGGGATTTGGATTTGGGGAAAAATATGAGAAATTTGATATGAGGAGTTTAAAGAACACAGAAACCCTGTGAACACGGCTAAGAACACAGAAACCATGTGAACACGGCTAAGGACACAGAAACCATGTGAACACAACTTAAGAACATAGAAACTTCTCTTCAATCTTCTTCTCCCCCTGAAGAGAAGAGTTTGTCGGAGTCAAGAAAGAGGCAAAATCTCACTGGAGATAGAGAAACAGATCCTTTTTCACTCCCCCTCCCCCCATTGAAGAGGAGGAGATGAGAAATTTTGATATGAGAATTTAGAGACAACCGAGGATCGATTGCTCTGATACCATGCTAAAATATGATATTTGGTTTGAATACTTTAGGTTGTTATTTTATTCTTCTCCATAAAGAGGTATATATAAGAGTTTACATGAGTGCTTTACAAGGAATTAGATATAGTAAAGGATTAGGAAAGTATCTCATAATTATACAATGATTTGACAACTATATAAAAATAGGAAAGTAAATCCCTTAATTAATCAAGGAGACTTCAACAGGGATTAGGATTTAGGAACCAAGAGAAATCCTAATTGTGATTTTCTCAAGGGTTGGGATTCGACAAAGGACAAGGTGGACCTATGTTGACTCTTTCTTTCTGTTTTGTTGTTTGATCTAGGCAGATACAAGGGACAAATCTGATATATTTGTGATAAATAATAAGGAACTTTGGTCGTCTATTCAACTCTTTCTTGTATGTGATATCGTTGCTCATTGTCATATCTCGATAGGAAATGAAAAGGTGGTCTCAGATTATACTGTAAAAGCTGGAAACTTCAACAATATATTTATATTGTGTGCATGTGCAGATCAGTTTCTGAATAAAATGTTTTATAAGTAGCAAGAGTATTGAATTCATGTTGCCTTGCTTCCCGTTTATGAATCTCCAATCCAAGCAGATCCGTATTTGCTATTCGAAGTATTTGGCAAATTAAGATGAGAGAGAGAGAGAGAGAGAGATCCGGGTGGTGGGGGAGAAGAAATTGGGTGGGGGGAAGAAATGGGGAGAGATCGAGAGAGAATTGGGTAGGGTTTTTAATTTAAATTTAATATGTTTAATTTTTTAAAATAATTTAAACAGTAAAATAAATTTTCTATTAATTTTTGGTCCACATGGAAGTTCATGTCATAAAAAAAAAGGGTTCCACTTTTGACACGTCATCATTTAACAGACTCACTAACAGTTTGGCTAACCGGAGGGGGCAAATTGTAGATTTTCCACAACGTTAAGTATGTACTCGTAAATGTCTCCAAAATCAGGTATGAACTTGTAATTTACCCTATAGGTTGGGGGGTTTACTGTAGTTTACCCTTAAATATTTTATTAAACAAAAAAAATTAATTACTATTTATTAAGTAATATAATTTTAGAAGTGAACTGAAATATTCAATACTAATTATTCACTAAAAAGTAATAATTAAAACATAATTACAAAGGAAAGTAACTGTGTAGAATATTTCAAACGTATAGCCGCGGCTATACTCTAAGATGAATATTTCAAACGTATAGCCGCGCGGCTATACTCTAAGATGAATATTTCAACGGTATACTCTTAATAGAAACTTTCTTCATTATAGCCTAGCCGCGGCTATACTCTAAGATGAATATTTCAACAGTATACTCTGAATAGAAACTTTCTTCAGTATAGCCGAACGGCTATACTCTAATTAATGTAATTAAAAGAGAAATCCATATTATGCTATTTAAAGGTATAGCCGAACGGCTATACTGTTGAAACTTTCTAAAGAAGCTCGGCTATACTGAAGAAAGTTTCAAACGTATAGCCGTTCGGCTATACCTTTAAATAGCATAATATGGATTTCTCTTTTAATTACATTAATTAGATTTAAATATTTTATTAAAGAAAAATTAATCAATTACTATTTATTACGTAATATAATTTATGGAGTTCAGTTAAACATTTAATACTAATTATTCACTAAAGAAATAATAATTAAAACTTAATTACAAATGAAAGTAACTAAAAAATGATAATATATTACTCAATTTCTAAAAAGAAGAATATTTCAAAGGTATAGCCGGTTGGCTATACATTAAAATAGAAAGTTTCAAAAGTATAGCCGACCGTCTATACCCTTTAAATAGAAAGTTTCAAAAGTATAGCCGGCCGGCTATACCGTTAAATAGCATAATATGGATTTATCTTTTTTAATTACTTTAATTTGTAGCTTTGTTTTAATTAATATTTAGTTAGTGAATAATTAGTATTTAAATATTTTGTTGAAGAAAAAGATTAATTACTATTTATTAAGTAATATAATTTTATAAGTGAATTAAAATATTTAATACTAATTATTCACTAAAGAAATAATAATTAAAACATATTACAAATGAAAGTACCTAAAAAATGATAAGATATTACTTAATTACAGTACACAACAAGTAGAATATTTCAAACGTATATATAAGAAGAATATTTCACAGCTATAGCCGCACATGTTTCAATAGAATAATATGGATTTCTCTTTTTTAATTACTTTAATTAGTAGTTATGTTTTAATTATTATTTAGTTATTGAATAATTAGTATTTAAATATTTTACTAAAAAAAAATTAATTACTATTTAATAGGTAATATAATTTATAGAGTTAATTAAAATATTTATTATTAATTATTCATGAAAAAAAAATAATTAAAACATAATTACAAATGAAAGTAACTAAAAAATTATAAGATATTACTTAATTACTATAAAAAAAAAAATTTTAAAAAATTATTGACCTAAAGATTATTTGCATCAGAGAAGTCATCTGTTGCAGATCTTATAGTTTGAAAATCATATTGCAACAATTCCACCAGACTAACGTCTTCCAAATTCTCATCTGAAAAGGGGAAAATGAATTAGCAAACAGAGTTCCAAAACCTTAGATAAGATAAATAAACAGAGTTGAACTTAATTACCCTGTTCAAGTTGTACCCTTCGTTTCCCTACTCTGAAGAAAAAACATATGCTGCTGACAATAGTGACAAAAACAACCAAAACCACAACGATGATGATGACAGTTTGTTTTGTGTTACTCTTCTTTTTTGCTGAAAATCGGATGGGATATCTTATCAAAATCCAAAACCACACCACACAATTGAAGATTTGAAAACGAAAAAGTGAGATTTCAAGGTTTTTGCTCCCTCTCCCTCTCCTCCCTCGTTCTCACTACTGCTGGGTGTGAGAACAGAGAACAATAGACAGAGAACTGCATGGAGACAAGCATACCAACTTGACGCAAGAAGACACCAACTAAACTTTGGTGATAACTAAATAAACCAAAATTTAAAGCCCAAATATGTTACAGTGGTAATTGGTGATCAACTACTAGCGAGGATATGGTTGATGAGCACAAAATTATTACATTTTATCATGAAATTGTATTTGTTAGTAGTGAATTTGATTTAATTAAGTTAATTAATTGTTTCTGTGTCTAAATAGCGTATATTGTTGGGAGGACTAAAAAGACATTTTATTTTCTGGCGAAGTATGTGGCAGCCAACTTAAGTTAATTTGATGAGTGATATTGGCGTGAAAGCTTTAGGACATTAACACTTTATGTCACTTGTCCTTCCAACTATTGGGAAATTGATGAGGTTTTGTTCCCTGGCTCTCAAAGGAAAGCTGCCGCACCATTTCAAAAAGGAGGGTTTCAATTCAGTAGCAGAGGTAGATGGAAAATGGTTCAGTAATTTCAAGTCTCATATTTTGATGCATGGACAGAGAGGCTTTTGGATTGGTCAGACTCAGTCAACGTCGATTTGTCTGATCCAGTGTTGCTGATTCATATATAGAATGCAGGTTGTGAGGGTACTGCAAGTGTGAGAGACTGGCTGTTAACTATGGATACAACTGAAGCAACGGTTGGTCCGTGTCAGTCCACCGCATTTTGCTTGCACACATAGTAAACCAATATGGATGCATCTCATCGCTTCGATTTCATGAACTTCTCGTCAACACCGGATCTATGATGTTTTCAACTGTATCCTCCCTCCAATTTCTCCAGACTCTGATGCTCAAGGCAATTGCGGAGTATATTCGTTAGACACGTCAGTCCATCAATCAAAATTTGATGCAAAAATTTATTTTTAGTTTAATATTTTAAAATGGGCCTAAACCCATTTGTCACTAGTGATTCGCCCCTAAACTTGTACTTAATTTTTAATTAACCCCATATTCGTTTTTTTTAGAAAATTAAGGATATGAACTCCTTTTTTCTGGTCAATTTCCCTCATCCTCTAAATCCACAACATTTCATCCAATTTTTCGTTGAATATGAGGACAAATTGGTTATTTCCATATGAAAAATAAATAAAATAATTTGAAATTTGAAATAATAATAATAGAAATAAAGTTTATAAATGAAAAAAAACCTCACCTTCCATATCTCTTTGTCTCTCTCTATCTCTCCCACTCTCTACAATCCCTTCTTCCCCAAATCAACCACAGCCATAGAAACATACACCGTGAATGGAAGACCAACCTCTGCTCCTACGTGGGACCCGACCTCCGAGCGCCTGAAGAAGCTACAATTGGAGGAGGAGGACGGTGCGAAATGGGTTTGGGTCTGTGGGTGGGGATAAGGTTTTCATTTTGGGTTTTTTGGATGTGGGGGTTGATTGCAGGTGGGGAAGGGGGTGGATCATTGGCTGCTGTGATGGCATTAGACTTGTTAAGTTGAGGGATAGGAAGGAGTTGTTTTGTGTCAGTGAGATGAGTGGTTGGTTGTGGTGATTGGGTGTGTAGAGTAAATTTTTTGGGGGAAGAGAGAGAGAGAGGTGTGTGTGTGTGTGTGTGTGGTGGCTGTAGGAGGGTGGGCTGCTAAGAGGGGAGGTGGCGGTGAGGAAGGGGGTGGCCTTGGATCTGGGGTTGGGTAAGAGGTCTGGTGATGCAATGGTGGGGAGAGGTGTGGTGGTGATGGTGAGAAGAAAGGTGATGGTTGTTGGGAGGGTTTTTTTTTTTTTTTTTTTCTTTTCTCTTTTCTATAATTTTTTTCCAAAAAAAATATTTATTTTTAATGATTTAACAGAAAATTAGATGAAATGTTGATGATTTAGACGGTAGGGGGGAAATTGACAAAAAAAGAAGTTCATATCCTTAATTTTCTAAAAAAAAAAAAGAATAAGGGCTAATTGAAAGCGATGTACAAGTTCATGGGGTATTTCACCAGTATACTCAAAATTTATTGGTTTGTGTTGGCTAACTTGATTGGATTTGGGTTTTGTTGAAAACTTGTTTCCAGTCCGGATTAGTTTGGCATTTGATAAATTGATACCAAAACAAATTTCTTTAATTTGGCCTCTCAAATAAACGACAATTTGGTTTTACTTTATGTGGTTCAAATATTTAACTTGAGCTGCAGTGGTTCAAATATATCAATCAAACACGCATATCAAAGAAAAGAAAATAAATTGTTCCTAATACATACTCAGCCCCACCCCACTAGCGAGCATAAGGTTCAGTAAAATCTGAATTCTTAATTCCTGACACATGCATAGAGTTTTTGGATTCATCGGACCCTGTTATGTCTGATCCACTGTTATATTGAAAATAATTTGTCGGTCGTGAGGGTAGTGAGAGTGTGACAGAATGGCTGTTAAGCATAGAGACAACTGAAGCCATGGATGGTATGCTTGCCACATTTTCTTGGACGCATAGCAAACCAATGTGGATGCATCTCATCATTTCAATTCCTAAACCTGTCGTCAACTTTGGGTCCATGATATTTGCCACTGTATCATCCCTCCAATTCCTCCAAGCCTATCAAGTTTATAAACACATTAATCAAAGAAGAAATGATGCTGCTTTCTCTTGTTATGTTTTTTTGGTAGCACAAGAGTTTGGTAATGTAAAACCTTATATTCATACTCACATAGCTTAAAAGATCCTCCTCATTCTCTCGTTTCAAAACTGTTAATCCTTTTACCACTTAAGATTTCAAGAACTAACACGCCAAAACTAAAGACGTCCGAACTTGACTGAAAAACGTCCATGAATTGCATACTCTGGAGCCATATATCCACTGCATTATTATATTCATCAAATTAAAATTTTAGTTATGGTGTGAACAAGCACAGCAATGTAATTTAACTTTGAAATTTGCAGATACTTACTAGGTTCCCACAATTGTCTGAGTATCTCCTTGAGTTTGATCCATCATAAACAATCTTGCCATGCCAAAATCCGCAATTTTAGGATTCATATCTTCATCCAACAGAATGTTGCTAGGTTTAAGATCACGGTGAATAATTCGAAGTCGGGAATCTTCGTGAAGGTAAAGTAGCCCTCGAGCAATGCCTCCTATGATTTTGTAACGTGTTTCCCAATCCAAATGTGCTTGATCGATTGGATCTAAATACAATTCCATCAAATTGAAACATGATTTTGTTAATATGCTTTCCTATAATATAAAATCGAGGCAGAAATGAATATGAATTATGACCAAAAGCAGAGCAAACATACCAAAAGTGAAGTGATTAAGGCTTGTGTTAGGCACATATTCATAAATGAGGATTCTCTTCCCCTACTTTCAAGCAAAAACCTAGCAGCCTCACTAAGTTCCGATGCTGAAGTTGAGCAACTAACGTGACTTCAGTTTTGAATTCACGATCACCTTGTTCAGAATTCTTAGAGAGCCTTTTCACAGCTATATATGTTCCATTTGCTAGCCTACCCTGAAGGTTTATAAGAAAATTAGAAAAGTTAATTACGCAAAACAATTCATTCATGATGAATCTTTTTCCTTGTGATAGGGTTTCGTTACCTTGTAAACCGCTCCAAATCCACCCTGTCCAAGCTTATTTGCATCAGAGAAGTCATCTGTTGCAGATCTTACAGTTTCAAAATCATATTGCAATGATTCCACCAGACTCACGTCTTCCGAATTCTCATCTGAAAGGGGAAAATGAAATAGCAAACAGAGTTCCAAAACCTCAGATAAGATAAATAAACAAAGTTGAACTTACCTTGTTCAAGTTCTACCCTTCGTTTCTTTACTCTGAAGAAAAAGCATATGCTGCTGAAAATAGTGACAAAAACAACCAAAACCACAACGATGATGATGACAGTTTGTTTTGTGTTACTCTTCTTTTTTGCTGAAAATCAGATGGGATATATTATCAAAAGCCAAAACCACACCACACAATTGAAGATTTGCAGGGTAACCATAATAAGCATACATACCTTCTTTAGAAACTGGAATGTCTACTGACGAACCGGCTGTAGAGTCAAAGAAACTACTATTCTCATACCTTAAATTACAGCTGGGTTTAAGGACTCTTCCTCCATTCATTCCACGGCAACAGGTTTGAATATCTGTGACGGACTGTTTAAGGCAACTGCTGCAATTTTGCTTGTCTATGTCTGGAGTGCACTGAGCAAGTGCGTATATTGTTTCACCTCCAGGGACAGTTGCATGCCCTGCTGCAAACTTTTTATGAGAATTCCCTGACGCAGCTGTGTCACTTAAATTATCCAACAAGAGGGTAAGCACCAGCCCAAACTGTTGAGGATTTTTAGCGGAGTTTGGGCTAGCCAAACGCTCAAAAGGGTCCGTTTGTTCAATACCAAATATCAGGTTGTGTGAGTATCTCACCATACAACGCTCTGCCCATATGATTGCTTCCTTTTGAGTTAAACAATTTTTCAAGAGACTATCAGTAGACTTGTTGAGACAAGTCTGACAAGAGTCCTGTGAGAGATCTCCTCTGCATAATGCAATTGCATTGATCTTGTTGGAGTCTTGTCCCCTGGATGAATTGTAAAACCCGTCGTAATTGTTTTGGGTGTTGGAGGAGAAGGAAGAGAGGAGGCTGTTGAGGTTCTCTTGGTACTTGTCACCTGCTGTGTAGGTGCCAGTATCAGAGCATTTCCAGCAGTACTCACCTTTTTCTGTGCACGTACCATCATCTTGGGCTATGGTGGGAGCGACAAGGTGTGAGATAATAATAGCAAGAGTGATGAAGAAAAGCATTGATCTTGAGGAACCCATTTTTCTTGCTCAACTCACAAGTAACAACAACTTTGTCTTAAAGGAAAGACAAGATGGTTTCTTGACTTAAAAATATATTAGGTCTAGATTGTTTCCTGACCCTTAATGAGCTTACGTTTGGGGTCCAATTTTGACCAATCCCATATTTTCCCTCTTCAAGTCTTCTCTTTGAATTTTCTTCTGACATAGCCAGACCAGATGTTTTCTTCACTTTTTATCCAGAAAAGCACAAGGCAATTGCGAGGTATATTCCCCAGACACAGACACGTCAGTCCATCGATCAAAATGTGATGCAAAAATTTATTTTAATTTTAATATGGACCTAAACCCATTAGCCCAACCTAAATTAATCCGAAATTTATTGTTTTGTGTGTGGCTTGATTGGATTTGGGTTTTGTTGAAAACTTGTTTCCAGTCCGGATTAGTTTGGCATTTGATAAATTGATACCAAAACAAATTGGTTTTAATTTGGCCTCTCAAATAAACGACAATTGGTTTTACTTTATGTACAGAAAATATTTAACTTGAGCTGCAGTTGTTCGATCAAATATATCAATCAAACACGCCTATCAAGGATCAAGCAAAAACACAGCAAGCTACGAATGATAGCTAACCAAAATGAGTTGTTAAATTTTTGAGTTTTCAGATCAAATGGTTATTTGGATGTGATTAAAGAAAAGTACATGTGTTTATAAGTTCGTAGTATTTTGCAAAGCTTGGTGAATTTTTGGAGATCGAGGAGTATTGGAAATCAAGAGATGATATGGCTAAATTTTAGGTGTCAGATCCTTGACTGGTAATTTGATCCTGCGACTATTCTTGGGCCAGGTAAGGGACACGTGTCATGCTGAGTGTTGATCACTTGTGCCAGCTTAGCATAGGTGTCGATAGAATAGGATTGAAAGGACACGTGTTGGTCTCTTCTAGCCCCATGTGTGGGTTGGTGTTTCCAAAGATAAAAAAATGGGAGAGAGAGAGAGACTCCTTCAAACTTCTTTCATTCTACAACTCCAATTCTTGCGCCGTTTTCGCCATTAGGATCGTAGGAACGAGCTTTACAAGTTAAGGTAAACCATTCTTGGATTTGGTTAAGTTTCGAACACGGTTGAAACTAAGATGCTGATAAATAAGGGACTGGTAGCTGGTTTGATTTTTGAGGAGACTTTGATTATCTGAAAGTAAATTAAAGTCATCCACGATACTTTATTCCACGCTTCTTCCTCCTTCAAACTTCTTTCTACCATAACTTTCATTCTACAAGTCTAGCTTGATTGACGCTTTAAAAGTTTGCATCTCTAGCTTGATTGACGCTTCTTAGTTACCAGCATGTCTAGATTGATTGACGCTTCTTATAAGTTATATACTCTATCACAAGTCTTTCCTCCTTTGGTTTGCGATGCCCTTTTCACTTTTTGGTGGATGACCATGGATAATTAGGAAAGCTGAATATATAGGAGAAATGTTAGACTTGATAAATTACAAACATTATTTAGAAGAAAATTGAATAAAATTGATGTAGTGCTGCGTCAAAAATCAATGCTAAATTACATTATATTATATATAATTTCATAAATGTAGTTTCAATGCATGCATGTATCTGCAGGCACTATCGAGGATATACTTGGGTGATCAGTGAAAGCTCATCTTCTGGTGCTTTAACAACAGAGTTGTGTTGTGAATTAATTACTAACTCACTGCCCTTAAAGATCTTGTTGTTGATGGACTTTGGATAAAGAACTCAATGATGGATGAAATTTACACATACACACAGAAATTAACCAAGTACAAATGACACAAGTGTTTATAGAGGTTCAACAATTTGCCTACATCCTCTTTGGTGATCACCTTGAGAAATTTCACTAATGAAGATAGGTTGTAACTTTGGTTTACAAAAGGAAACCCCCTTGGAACACTACCCTCACAATCAGTTTCTCTCACACCCTTGCTCAACACATTGATACACTTAGAGAACTCTCTTGCTCTCCCCTTGTTTTCTACTCCTCTTGTGTTATCTTACTTCACCCCATTACCTACACAAGCCAATGGACAAGAGATAAGATATCAGCTTGTCCTCCACGTTCCTTCCTTTAGTCACCACTTTAGACTAAAGGTCAGATCAAGTAGGTAATAAACTCCCACTCAGCCACCTCCCACTTACACCAGAAAATGGAGAGGGAATTCTTTGAAGTAAATAAACCAATATGGCAATAAGTGCCCTCTCAACTATCCGCAGGTAGTCAACCATCCTTTACCTCAGAAGTGACTCATTAAGCCTCTGAAATCTTGTGGAAAGCGATAGCCCTTGAAAACATAGTTGAAAACATGTAAGAAAACGTCACAGGCACGACTGGGACGACCGGTCGCTTTCGACAGAATGCTCCAATTTGATTCTCTGATAGGACCACTGGTCGCAAATGGTGTGCGACCGGTCGCTTGCTCACCCCGACCGGTCGCGAGGAGATAGCGACCGGTCGCTCGTCGACTTTGCTCCAGACTTCGTTTCTGTGCAAAAACGACCGGTCGCAAATATCCAGCGACCGGTCGCTTTTAGCAGATTCAAATCCTTCCTTTCAGCGCCAAAAACAACCATGTATCCTTAGGTGAGCCATTTTTCCAACAAGTTGCTCTTGGATAGATCTGACCCGGTTGTTGTTGTGCGCAGCGGAAGCAGATTGCACTGGGGTGGTGGATATGAAACCGTTGAAACAACAAGAGCAAAATATGAAATACAGGAATCCCAACAACACAAAGATTTATACGTTCGGCCCGTGCGTAGCCTACATCCAATTCGAAAAAACGCGAGAAATTCCACTAGTATCCCAAAAGAGATTACAACCAAAAGGAGATTAATCCTCTCAGAATTACAATTTAACTCTCGCAACCCAAATGCCAATTACACCCAAGTCACTCTCAAGCTAACCACACACAAGAGCCAAGAACACAGGAATTGTTCTTGCTCACTAGGAAAGAACACACTAAGAACAATGCAAAGAAATAAACCTCCCACAAACACAAGGAACAAATGAAGAAGACTCAATCTTTAAAATGGCTTGATCTTCCTTCAACATCTCGTGTAGCCAAAGAGGAATTTATCTCCACCATCATGGTGATACTCTCTAGTATTTCTCTGTGTGTGGAAGTGTCCCTCACTTCCGTTTTAGCCTCTCTGAGAGCATGTCCAACAACTCGGGCTTGGACAGAGGCTAGGGCAGGTTTGGGTAAAAAAGGCCCTCCAGGAGCAGGGTTTGGCCCGAGATGGCTGTGGGGTCCACGAACTAAGGCTGGCCTGAGGGCAGGTTCAGCCCCAGACCCAAAACTAGGGGGGCTGACGTCAGTGATGATGTCAGCAACAAAAAAATTTAAAACAAATTGAAAAAAATAAAAATAAAATCAGATTTTTTAAAAGTAAATACTTAGTCATATTTTTCACTTCCCACACCAAAAATCTTTTAAAAAAATATTGTCCAAATTAATTGTTTAGGTAAACAAATATGTGAGAAAAAACAAAAAAATAAATAGTATTTGCCCTAGACTAGGGCAATTGGTGAAAAACAGAAATTACTTTTTGCAAGGCAGCCACTATTCACGTGAATAGTGACTGCCCTAGCCCAAATCCTTGCTATGGCTAAGGGCAACTGATGGAATTGCTCTGAGCAATGGTGCTCACGGCACCCCCAAATGGTGAGGCACAAATGCCCACACACCACTCACCTCTTGCTTGCTGCTCTCTCTCCCTATTTATGAACCCATGCATGCTAAAGGAAGCCACGTGATGGCTAGTCAGAAAAGTCTTCCACATGCTCTAAAAGCCAACCACCATATTTCTCTCTTCACATGGCCTTGTTTCCTCTTTTTGACAAAAGACCATCATTTCTTCCCTTTAACAGCATGCCCACGTGAGTTGCTGCATGTTTCCTCTTTCCTTTGTCCAATTTGTTAATGAATAACTCTTATCAACAAAACACAACTTTCGGCTGCATGAAAGTTGGTCGACACAAGGAAAAAGCAGAAAACATTAATTTGGGCCAATTTCAACAGTTGTCACCTCTGAATTACGTTGACATCCCAAAGACACGTCCGATCCAACACTACTGTGCAAAAAGAAAGCTGGTTTTCAGGGCACTGGAAGAGTGAGAGAGGAGCTATTGATCATCAGAAGTATAGAAGCCATGGTTGGCCTATCAGCTATATTTTCCTGCACACATAATAACCCAACGTGGATGCATCTCATAACTTCTTCACTTCTTAAATTAGTCCCCATTGTGGGATCTATTAGATTTGAACCTGTCCCTTCCCTCCAACTTTTCCATGCCTGCAACCATTAATTTGTCAATTTGTAGAAATATAATCAGAGATTTTTTTTAAAAAAAATCTGTTATTTTCCTTTTTACTTACATAGCTCATAAGATATTCCACATTCTCTCTGCAACGAAAACTCTTTCTTTGCCCACTTACTATCTCCAAAACTAAGACACTCTAAGACACCAAAACTAGACATCCGACTTAACAGAGATGTGTCCATGCATCACATACTTTGGAAGCATATATCCACTGTATATCAATAACATAAAAGTCGATTTTGTTAGTAGTATGAATTGGATTATTGATATAGATTGACACACACAATTGTCACATAAGCCATCAAGCCTCGCCAAATTATATATATACTAAAGCTCAATCCAACTCTTCATTGTATTTAAGCACAGTGTAATGACAGAAATCCCCCTCTTTTTACTATTATTGTCAATTTTGTTTTCTCATCAGCACATAAAATTGCCGAAAATGTCCTCCACTTAACCTTTTCTGCTTTTCCCATTTTGCCCCTTCTCCTTCTGTCTTTCTTCCCCTGCGAACGTTTCGTTCGCTGAAGAGAAGGAGTTCATCTCCAGTTGATTTCGAACTAGCTGGTTGGGCTGGTTGGGAGGCAGCGATGGAAGATTTGCGTTCACTGTTGGAGATGCTTTTGGCGGCCATTAATTAAATAGACAGGTTATACTTTTGTCCATCATATTAATAGAATGCTTGATGTACTTAAATTGTTGGATTTTTGAACTTAATTATGTGATAATAGTTATTGTCTTCACTCAAAAATTTTCATTTATCTACACTAACGCTTGTCATTTTCCAAATTTGTACCAACATAGTTAAAACCTCTGAGAGGACAAGAAAGAACATAAGCCACCTCTACAGCAAAGCTAACAAGAGAAAGAACCCCTCTAACAGAGATCAAGGCAAAAAAATCCTCTTCCATCACCTAGTAGCATATATATAAAGACCTATCCAAACTCTTTTGAACATAAGCAACTCAATATTGTTGATATTTTGATGTTTTGAATGCTACTTGATTTATTGAAATATGGTTAGTATTTTAACATGACAAACATCATAAAAAACATGTTAGAGTTAATTACTCAAATGGTCCCCAAACTTGTATGCGATTTAGATTTTGGGGCCTTAATTAAATTATTCGTTCAAATGGTCCATCAACTCTATATTATTCGCTCCAATGGTCCTACCGTTACATTTTGTCAATATTTTCGTTAAATATGAGGGCAAATTGGTCATTATTTACCCTAAAATTTGGTTAAATCTAACAGAAAATTAGACAGTAGGACTAATGTAGCGATTAATATAGAGTTGATGGACCATTTGAAGGAATAATTTAATTGAGGCCCCAAAATGTAAATCGCATACAAGTGTGGGGACCATTTGAGTAACTTACCCAACATGTATTATCCTATTTTTTGTAACTTAGACTTGCTAAACAAAGCATAATGCCACTATTTAGATCTCCATGTCTATATAAATAGTATCATCTTTCCTACATCTTTTCACAACTTTGTACATATTTCACCCGATTTAAAACCCGCAGCATTGCGCGGGCAACATTGCTAGTACTTTCTAGGTCCCCACAATTCGATTGGTACTTCCTTGTGTTTGATCAAGCACGAACAACCTCGCCATGCTATAATCTTGGGGTTTATTTCTGCATCTATTAAGACAAGGGATTTTTGTAGAAATGTCACTGAACTTATACCTAAGTTTCAATTTGTCACCTGAAAAAAAAAATTAAGAGAAATGTCACCTGAATTTTTCAAAATCTATAATTTGTCACTTGACTTTAAAATAACCCAATTTTTCATCCATGATTAAGGGTATTTTAGTCTTTTTATTTTTAAGGGTGGTTTAAAAATGGAACAATTATTATACAAAATTGTATATATTTTAAATGAAAGACTAAAATACCCTTAATAATGGATGAAAAATTGGATTATTTTAAAGTCAGGTGACAAATTATAGATTTTGAAAAGTTCAGGTGACATTTCTCTTAAATTTTTTTTTAGGTGACAAATTGAAACTAATGTATAAGTTAAGTGACACATTTCTACAAATATCCCTTAAGACAATGACTTCTCCATGCGTATTGTATATAGAATGGTGTTGATTGGTTCAGTCCGTAATTACTTGCAAGCCTAAGACAATGACATGGTTTTCAATTTCAAGCAAACATAAATTCTCATGTCACTTGCGTGGTGCCAATGCACCCTCTTTTATTTTATTTTATTTTAGTTTATGCTCGGAATATTTTAAATTATTATAAATTAATCTAATTGGCGTTTATAAATTGGCATGCCCATTCATTTTGAATTGGGCTTATCGTATTGTTATAAAAAAACAAAAAACAAAAAAAACCATAGAATAATCCTTATTTTTATTATTAGAAAAAAGGGAGTAATCCCTATTACATGGGTCTTGACAAATTCAAGCACTAACAAACGAAGAGAATATGGGAGAATATGGTTGCTTGACAACTCCTTTTTTTCCCAGGCCCCCACTACATTTTTTCCAATTATATATATATATATATATATATATATTAGGTTCTATTGTCTATAAATTAACTATAAAACTTCTTGATCTCTTATCTATTTATCTCCCTTAAATTTTTTAGGTTAATTTATGATGTTTGCACTAAAAACTCCTAAATTTACAACATTTCTTTCTTTTTATCTTTTATTTAACTTAAGCTCTGTAATTTTTTTATTTCCATCCTTTTTTCATGTATAAGTTCATTGAGTTGGGTACCTTTGTGTTGGGATTTATGAACGTTTTTCTAATTCTTCTCTATGTTGGAATTTAAATTATTATAAGTTCAATCTTTAATAGTGTAGACAAATTTAAAATATGAAATTCATGTTTCTGAAAATAAATAAAAAATTCATTACAATTATCATTGTAACAAATATATATATTATTAATTTATATCAAATGATATTATGAAGTAAGCCAAAATGAGTAGTTAGTGTCGTATTAACTTATTAAGAGATTAACACTTTAACACTCTTATTCAAATTATTTTTTAAAACTTTGTGAAGGCCCTTCTAATGTGAAATAGACAAGAGGGGAGTACCAAAAGACAAGAATGCGCTTTGCATACGTTTGCTTTAGGTTTTTTTCTTTGTTTCCCATTGGACATTTCAAAGAGAAGACCTGACCTGTGGACTTAAACTCCTTTTGTGTAGGCCTGTGGTGTCTGGACACTCACTGTTATCGGGTTGTCCCCTTAAACACGCGGACATGACCGAGATTCAAGAACAACTGTTAATTTGTTTTAACGAGTTTAATATTTTATGTAACTGGTTCATTCAATTCAACACATCCACTTGCACGATTCTTAGATTCGATTGTCTATTGCCTGGAAGGTTACGAAAACAACTTGTACGTCCTCACAGCTATTTTGTTGGAAGATGCAGGTGTGGAGACCGGATGGAAAAGGGAGAGTAACTCAGCAACTTCATGAGCATGCATGGACAATTTCAATTTGGTTGCATTACATCTGGGTCTATTACTGAATGCTTCTTCTTGTATGTACCCATAATAATCCAATCTGTTCGTAATTCATATATGCTGCCCATTTTAAAAAACAAGATGGTTTCTAGAATTAATTAATTCTAGTATGGGATTGCATCTCTCAAAGTATGTGTTTGTACAAAAATTCTCGCGAGAGTATATTCGCTTTGTGATTCTTCAATTTTTGATCTTCATTTTCTCTCTTCCTCGATTCCTGTAAAAAAGACCGGAGTAAATATGGGATCACACCCGGAGGGTGTTGGCCAAAGACCTTCCGATACCTAATTTAGTTCAAGTGGTTGTAGGGAAACAATAACTAATAAAAGAGTACGAAAATGTATATATGGTGTGAAGGAGAGCGGTCGGAGCCGCGTGGAGAAAATATGGAGAATGGAGAGTGAAGAGGAACATAGAGCTTCATGTATTTTTCTCGAGTTTTAGAGGTAGATTTAGATGTACCTTACTGAATATAAACAAAATCTAAAACCACGTGCTAAATAATTTGAATTTGAAGCTAATCATTTGAGCTTTAGGGGGAGAGAAACTAATCATTTGAATTTGAAGCAAGAGGATACCACGTGCTAAATAAATAAACAAAATCTAAAACCTAAATATGTTACAGTACGAGAATTATTTTGGTTTTGTTAGAAGTGTACAAGACAATTTTTTTTTTCTTGAGATCAAATGGTTATTTGGATGTGATTAAAGGAAAGTACATGCGTTTATGAGTTTGTAGTATTTTTTGGAGCTCGGTGAATATTTGGAGATCTAGGAATACTGGAAATCAAGAAATGATGTGGCTAAATTTTGGGCGTCAGATCCTTGACTGGTAATCTGATCCTGCGACTATTCTTGGGCCAGGTAAGGGACACGTGTCATGCTGAATGTTGACCACTTTTGCCAGCTTAGCATAGGTGTCTCTGGAATAGGAATGAAAGGACACTTGTTGGTCTCTTCTATCCCCACCCCATGTGTGGGTTGGTGTTTCCAAAGAGAAAAAAATGGGGACAGGAGGGAGAGAGAAGGAGAGAGAGAGAGCCCAGCCTTTTTCCTCCTTCAAACTTATTTCTACCGTAACTTTCATTCTACAACTCCAATTCTTGCGCCGTTTTCGCCATTAGGATCATAGGAATGAGCACTAAAAGGTAAGGTAAACCATTCTTGGATTTGATTCAGTTTCAAACGCGGTTGAAACTAAGATGCTGATAAAGAAGGGACTGGTAGCTGGTTTGATTTTTGATGAGGAGACTTCGATTGTCTGAAAGTAAATTAAAGTCATCCACGCTTAGAAAGTTTGCATCTCTAGCTTGATTGACACTTCTTAGTTACCAGCATCTCTAGCTTGATTGACGCTTCTTCTAAGTTATATACTCTCTCTCAAGTCAACAAACCAATATTCATTCTCACAAGTCTTTCCTCCTTTGGTTTGCGATGCCCTTTTTCACTTTTTGGTGGATGACCATGGATAATTAGGAAAGCTTAATATATAGGAGGAATATTAGACTTGGTAAATTGCAGACATTATTTAGAAGAAAATTGAATAAAATTGATGTAGTGCTGCGTCAAAAATGAATGCTAAATTACATTATTATATATAATCTCATATAATTAGGCTGTAATTAATAATTGGGAAGGCTGTAAACATTTTCCTCTCTATGATTTTTATGTGTTAGGGGGGTGTTTGAAAAACGTCAAGGGATTTTCGGAAAGTCATGGCTCCTCCCTTGGTCAGAAATATGTTCATAAAGAATAAAATTATACGCCGCTAACTCTGGATGACTTAAATGATTTGTGGGTTTCAAGTGCTCGAAGAGATAGCTTTAACTAATACAGATTGAGACATTTGTTGAGAAAGGTATATCCGGTGCACAGTTTTCGGGAAAGACATAATTCGCAGGGAAAGGTCTATCTTCTATTCGGAAGCATTAGTTGGCAGGAAAGAACAAAATTCGCCAAGAAAAATCTATGCCGACCAAAATTTGTCAGCAAGAAACACAATTCACCTTGAAAGGTTTACACGGCGAAAATTTGTCGGGAGAACATCTTCGTCGAGAAAGGTCTATTTAGGCAAAAGTTTGTCCAGAAGGAACAATTTTCGCCGGGAAAGATCCATCTCCTCTAAAATTTGTCGGCAAAAAAATGAATTCGCCGGTAAAGGTTTATATCGGACAAAGTTTGTCGGGAGGGAACAAAATCCACCCCGTCATAATTTTGCTGGGAAAGAAGAACCCTTCCCCACGGAAATTTGGTGGGAGACGACATTCGCCGGGAGATGTCTATCTCGATGACTAATTTTCAGAAAAATTACAAAATTCAATAGGAAAGGTCTATCTCGGCAATTTTTTTTGGAAAAGAACAAAATTCTCCCGCAAGGTTTATCCCGGCGAAAATTTATCGGAGAGAACAAAATTGTTCACTGAGAAATGTTTAAATCAGAGAACGACAAGTCTTCAAACATGGAGGGGGATCACCAAAATCATGAGTTTTGATACAGCGGCAAATAACTAAACAAGGAGATACATAAAACCTTGACCCATAAGGCAGGGATAGGATCCAAGTTCATACATAAATTTTATAATTTATGAATTTTTATTTATAGATATTACCCACAATATATCGGTGGACGGATTTTGTAAGGATATTATTCACAATGTATCGATAACTTATCTGTACATTCTATTATGACACATTATCAATAATTAATAACTAAGTTGTAAGTGATCATAACATATTAGCTAGCGAGCGTAAAGCTCAGTAATTGAAGCCTCAGTTTCTGTAAACAGCTCCAAACCCACCTCATCCAAGCTTATTTGCATCAGAGAAGTCATCTGTTGCAGATCTTATAGTTTCAAAATCATATTGCAACGATTCCACCAGACTAACGTCTTCCGAATTCTCATCTGAAAAGGGTTAAAATGAATTAGCAAACAGAGTTCCAAAACCTCGGATAAGATAAATAAACAGTGTTGAACTTACCTTGTTCAAGTTTTACCCTTCGTTTCTTTACTCTGAAGAAAAAGCATATGCTGCTGAAAATAGTGACGAAAACAACCAAAACCACAACGATGATGATGACAGTTTGTTTTATGTTACTCTTCTTTTTGGCTGAAAATCAGATGGGATATCTTATCAAAAGCCAAAACCACACCACACAATTGTAAGACATGGATCAAATTGAAGATTTGCAGGGTAACCATAATAAGCATACATACCTTCTTTAGGTGCTGGTGCTGCCGGAACTGGAGCTGGAATATCTACTAACGAATCGGCTGTAGACCTAAAGAAAAGACTAACCTCATACCTTAAATTGCAGCTGGGTTTAAGAACTCTTCCTCCTTGCTTTCCACCGCAACAGGTTTGAATTTCTGAGACGGACTCTTTAAGACAATTGCTGCAATTTTGCTTGTCTATGTCTGGAGTGCACTGAGCAAGTGCGTATATTGTTTCACCTCCAGGGACAGTTGCATGCCCTGCTGCAAATTTTTTAAGAGAATCCCCAGACGCAGCTCTGTCCTTTAAAATACCCAACAAGGGGGTAAGCACCAGCTCAAACTGTTGAGGATTTTTAGCAGAGTTTGGGCTAGGCACATGCTTAAGAGGGTCCTCTTGTTCAATACCAAATATCAAGCTGTATGAGTATCTGACCATACAACGCTCTGCCCAAATGATTGCTTCCTTTTGAGTTGAACAATTTTGCAAGAGAATATCAGTAGACTTGTTGAGACAAGCCTGACAAGAGTCCTGTGAGAGATCTCCTCTGCATAATCCAATTGCATTGATCTTGTTGGAGTCTTGTCCCCTGGATGAATTGTAAAACCCGGAATTGATTTGGGTGTTGGAGGAGAAGGAAGAGAGGAGGCTGTTGAGGTTCTCTTGGTACTTGTCACTGTTGTGCGCAGCGGAAGCGGATTGCACTGGGGTGGTTGATATGAAACCGTTGAAACAACAAGAGCAAAATATGAAATACAGAAATCCAAATGACACAAGGATTTATCCTGGTTCGGCCCGTGTGTAGCCTGCATCCAGGTTCGAAGACAGCGAGAAATTCCACTAGTATCCCAAAGGAGATTACAAACAAAGGAGATTAACCCTCTCACCTATCCTAGGAATTCCAGAGTTTAACTCTCACAACCCAAATCCCAAATACACCCAAGTCACACCCTCACAACAATTGAAAAGAAAGAACAATTTTTCTCTTCTTCTCACACTTGGTTGTAATTTCTACAAATGAAAACATTTGCTTCCAATTTATAGCCAAAGATGTGAGAGTGTGAATGCAGCTTCAACTATTCATATGTTGGCTACCAAACTCAACAATGGATGGCTACCAAACTAGCCACACATTTTGACCTCATAGCAAGCCAACATTTACTCACATGAGCAACTTCAATAGCAAACCAATATTGACCCACATGCCAAATTTGAGCCAATTTCAACAATCTCCACCTTGGCACAAATTTACCAAGCCACAGGAGAACTTTCTATCGCCCATCTTCCTCTTACCAAATCAAGCTCAAGCACTCCTTGAACTTGCAACCAAAAATGTGTGCTTCGATCGAACCAGATGATCCCAACAGAAGAACTTCTTCTATCATCCTCATAACCAAGCCACACCAGCTGAATGTACGTGCATAAACCGCACAAACCTTAAACGCTTGAACCTCAAGCTTCTTCCGCTACAATACACGCAAAGTCTAGACAACCAAGTAGCAGGAACGAACAATTTCAGCTGCCCAAAAGAGGGAATTACCCTCCCAAAGATAACCCCTTACAATCAAAACCCTCACTTGAAAATCTAATGATCAAAGGAAAAACCCATGTAGCCATAAACAATGCTACCCAAAGTACATAGAGAAAATCAAAGCAACAAACTACACACTACCCACAAGGAACACCCATGAAAAAAAACTCTTTGAAACTCCACCGTAAAAGAAAATTTCAAAAGTCACCAAAGATAAGTAAAAAATCACACCCCAAGCACGGCACACCGGAATCATCGATCATAGGAGGAACATAAATTTTATCCTCCCTACGACATCCACAAAAGTACCTGCAAGAGGAATTATTAGACTCTTTCTCTTTCCTTGATTGATGGGCAAACGAATCTCCAATGCCCGTCCTTGTGGCAAAGTTGCATTTGTCCTCCTGAGCATTCACCTTGGAACGCGATTTTCCTCCATTACTGCTTAATCCTTATCATTCTATTTTCATATTCATGACCTACACATTCATGAAAATCTTATTGAACTCAACAAGATAGTTTTGACTAAGTGTACCTTCCGCCATACCACTGAGTGTACAATCGTTGTTTGGCATACAACCGATTGAAAATGATTTGGTCATATATGTATTCTCCACAATTTCAGCCATAGCCCAGCATGTGTAGTCTCATCGGCAACCTCACGAAGAACACCGTCCGCTAACTGCAATCCAATCGCAGTGAGTGCCCAATTCAAGACATCATCCTTCTCCATCATTGGAACACGTTGCTGGCCATGCTTGGATACCCTTTAGTGCCTCTTGAGCAGCCCATGTTGCACTAACAAGGCTTTCATCTTCAACACCAAAGTCTGGAATTTTTCTCCTGTCAAAATAATTTCATATTTTCTCAATGTCTCCTGGTTCCATCATCACGAACACAAAACTCCACCAGATCAAAAAACTGGAGCTCTGATACCACTTGTTGTGCGCAGCGGAAGCGGATTGCACTGGGGTGGTTGATATGAAACCGTTGAAACAACAAGAGCAAAATATGAAATACAGAAATCCAAATGACACAAGGATTTATACTGGTTCGGCCCGTGTGTAGCCTACATCCAGTTCGAAGACAGCGAGAAATTCCACTAGTATCCCAAAGGAGATTACAAACAAAGAAGATTAACCCTCTCACCTATCCTAGGAATTACAGAGTTTAACTCTCACAACCCAAATCCCAAATACACCCAAGTCACACCCTCACAACAATTGAAAAGAAAGAACAATTTTTCTCTTCTTCTCACACTTGGTTGTAATTTCTACAAATGAAAACATTTGCTTCCAATTTATAGCCAAAGATGTGAGAGTGTGAATGCAAGCTTCAACTATTCATATGTTGGCTACCAAACTCAACAATGGATGGCTACCAAACTAGCCACACATTTTGACCTCATAGCAAGCCAACATTTACTCACATGAGCAACTTCAATAGCAAACCAATATTGACCCACATGCCAAATTTGAGCCAATTTCAACAGTCACCTGCTTTGTAGGTGCCAGGTATTAGAGCATTTCCAGCGGTACTCAGCTGTAAATGTGCATATTCCATCATCTTGGGATATGGTGGGAGCAGCAAGGTTTAAGATAATAATAGCAAGATTAATGAAGAAAAGCAATGATCTTGAGGAAGCCATTTTTCTTGCTCAACTCACAAGTAGCAACTTGTCTTATAAAGGAAAGACATTAGTTCCTTGACGGTTTCTTGACCCTTAATTCGATCTTATGTTTGTGGTACAACATTGACCAATCCCATATAGCATATGATATTTTCCATTTTCTTTTTTTGATGAATATGATATTTTCCATTTTCAAGTATTAAGAGGAATGGACTTTAATCAGGTAAACAAATCTTTTAGAGGAAAATCGGGCCAAGTGACTTCTCTAAAGATTTGAAAAAAAAAAGAGGCAGCTGCATGGAATGGATGAATTAGGAAGCTGCATGGAATGGATGAATGCAGAAGACTCTGATGGTATATTCGTCGAACACGTCAGTCCATCAAAATCTGTTGATGCAAAAATTTCTCCTGGCCTGAACTCTTGTAACGGACTTGGCCACTTGGGAGCTTCTATAATATGCGGGGGTTGAAATTACAGCAGCTCTCTCTCGTCATCTCTTGGAAGCTTCTAGTCCCAGATCTGGAGGAGAACTAGGGTGGGCGCGGTCCGGTTCGGTCCGGATTTTGGTCTCAAACGGAAATCGGAATTGGTACTATTCATCCGGTCCGGTTCGGTCTGGTTTAGGCAAAAAAAATTTCAAAAACCGGTCGGTTTGGTTCTGACCGGTTCTGGTCCAGTTTCGGTTAAAATTTTCGGTTTTGGACCGGATTATTAATTTATTATTTTTTTAATTTTTTTTTTTTAAAAAAATACTTTTTTTAATTTTTTTTAATTAAAAAATTATAATAAATAACTTATTTTTTTGGCTTAAAAATTAACAAATAATCCAATTCATACATTTAGAAATTTTTTTAAGTTAAACTTGGAAAAATAGTGATTATAACATTTAAAATATAAGATTATATTTTAAAAATTTGTAAAAATAAAAAATAAAAAAAAAATAAAAAAAATAAAAAAAATATGACCGGTCCGGTTCGGTCCGGTATGGTGCGATGTAGTGTAAAACCGGAAACTGGAACCGGTTGGAACCGGTTTGGTTTGGTCCGTTCGGTCCAATTTGTTGACTTTTTTGGTCAACCGGTTTTTTTTCCGGTTTTTTTTCACCGGTTTGGTTAAGTGTTCCGGTTTTCCGGTCTCGATGCCCACCCCTAAGGAGAACAGTGTTTGATTGAATTTGAAAGCAAGTGGAGCAAAAGAATGGGCTTGCTGGGATTGCCGGTCATATTGGGTTGTTTCTTTTTATTTTAATATGGGCGTAAACCCATTAACCTAACCCAAACCCAAATTAATCCGAAATTTATTTGTGGTTTGCGTTGGCTTGATTAGATGGCTGGTTGGATTTGGGTTGATTTGGGTTTTGTTGAAAATTTGTTTCCGGTCCTGATTGGCAAATGATATCAAAATTGATACCAAAGCAAATTGGATCCACCATCACCATGGTCCTCTTAACTTTTTTTTGTTGTTGTCAAGATCTGGTTTCAAAGAAACCAAAAAGGATAGATTGCAAACTGAGCCAGAGTTACAGGAACAAGGTAGAAGCAGCTAGATCTCAGTTCAAGGCTAGAACCAAGCTTCTCACCCGTCAAGTTTAATTTGGCCTCTCAAATAAATGACAATTTGGTTTTACTTTATGTACAGAAAATATTTAACTTCAGCTGCAGTTGTTCAAATATATCAATCAAACAAGCATATCAAAGAAAAGAAAATAAATTGTTCCTGATACATACTTAGCCTCACCCCACTAACGAGCATATGGTTCAGTAAAATTTGAATTCTTATTTGCTGACACATGCATAGAGTTTTTGGATTCATCGGACACTGTTATGTCTGATCCACTGTTATATTGCAAATAATATGCCGGTTGTGAGGGTAGTGAGAGTGTGACAGAATGATTGGTCTACTTGCCACATTTTCTTGGACGCATAGCAAACCAATGTGGATGCATCTCATCATTTCAACTCCTAAACCTGTCGTCAGCTTTGGGTCCATGATATTTGCCACTGTATCATCCCTCCAATTCCTCCAGGCCTATCAAGTTTATAAACACATTAATTAAAGAAGAAATGATGCTGCTTTCTCTTGTTATGTTTTTTTGGTAGCAAAAGAGTTTGGTAATGTAAAACCTTATATTCATACTCACATAGCTCAAAAGATCCTCCTCATTCTCGCCGTTTTGAAAACTGCTAATTCTTTTACCACTTAAGATTTCAAGAACTAACACGCCAAAACTAAAGATGTCCGACTTGACTGAAAAACGTCCATGAATTGCATACTCTGGAGCCATATATCCACTGCATTATTATATTCATCAAATTAAAATTTTAGTTCTGGTGTGAACAAGCACAACAATGTAATTTAGCTTTGAAATTTGCAGATGCTTACTAAGTTCCCACAATTGTCTTAGTATCTCTGTGAGTTTGATCCATCATAAACAATCTTGCCATGCCAAAATCCGCAATTTTAGGATTCATACCTTCATCCAACAAAATGTTGGTAGGTTTAAGATCACGGTGAATAATTCGAAGTTGGGAATCTTCATGAAGGTAAAGAAGCCCTCGAGCAATGCCTCCTATGATTTTGTAACGTGTTTCCCAACCCAAATGTGCTTGATCGATTGGATCTAAATACAATTCCATCAAAATGAAACATGATTTTGTTAATATGCTTTTCTATAATATATATTGAGGCATAAATGATTATGAATTATGACAAAAAGTAGAGCAAACATACCAAAAATGAAGTGATTAAGGCTTGTGTTAGGCACATATTCATAAATGAGGATTCTTTCCCCTGCTTTCAAGCAAAATCCTAGCAGCATCACTAAGTTCCGGTGCTGAAGTTGAGCAACTAACGTGACTTCAGTTTTGAATTCACGATCACCTTGTTCAGAATTCTTAGAGAGCCTTTTCACAGCTATATATGTTCCATTCGCTAGCCTACCCTGAAGGTTTATAAGAAAATTAGAAAAGTTATTTACGTAAAACAATTCATTCATGATGAATGTTTTCCTTGTGATAGGGTTTCGTTACCTTGTAAACGGCTCCAAATCCACCCTATCCAAGCTTATTTGCATCAGAGAAATCATCCGTTGCAGATCTTATTGTGTCGAAGTCATATTGCAAAGATTCAACCAAACTAATTTCATCCGAATTATTATCATCTGAAACAGGACAAATTAATCAGGACATGTTCCAAAACATCTAATAAGAATAAGATGCATGCATCAAACACAAATCAAACGTGTCTTTATCTCAATCAACTTACTTTCGAGTTTTAGTTTTGCCCTTCGTCTCCTCACTCTTATGAAAATCAATACGCCAATAAGAAGTGTAACGACAGAAACAATCACAACCACAATGATGACGATGATGACAGTTTTTGATATGGTGCTCTTCTTTCCTGCAAGAAAAATTAATCAATTGTAAATTGTAATTAAGGCATTGATTAAGTTTAAACATATATGCAGGGGTACCATACCTTTTACAGATGGAAGAGTTACAAGTGAATCAGCTGTAGACTCATAGAACAGAGTGGCC
The DNA here is from genome assembly GCA_018703695.1 of Prunus fruticosa. Lineage (NCBI taxonomy): Eukaryota > Viridiplantae > Streptophyta > Magnoliopsida > Rosales > Rosaceae > Prunus > Prunus fruticosa. The sequence goes on along the minus strand of CM031920.1, from coordinate 1,813,261 downwards.
TCATACCTCAAATTGCAACTGGGTTTAAGAACTCTGCCTCCTTGCTTTCCGCCACAACATTCCGGAATTTTTGAGGCGGCCCCTTTAAGGCAATCGCTGCAGCTTTGCTTGTCCATGTCTGGAGTGCACTGCAAAAGTCCATTTTAATTTTAAATCTAAGTCGGCCTAGGCTTGAAATATTTCAGAGCAAAGATGCGCAAAGCTATGGGTCAACCACGAATTTAACCCACTTTACTTGCCCTTTTAAATCCTAAACTCTTATTAGTTGTACAGCTTCAACTTTAAGGAAAAGCCGGGCCGCTATACCCTATACAAGTAGAATATTCAACAGTATAGCCGAGCGGCTATAGCCTTTAAATAGAAAGTTCCAACCGTAGAGCCAAGCTCTATATTCGTTGAATAGAAAGTTTCAAAGGTATAGCCGGTCGGCTATACCGTTAAATAGCATAATATGGATTTCTCTTTATTAATTACTTTAATTAGTAGTTATGTTTTAATTATTATTTAGCTAGTGAATCATTAGTATTTAAATATTTTATTACAGGAAAAATAATAATTACTATTTATTAAGTAATATAATTTTTGAAGTTAATTAAAATATTTAATACTAATTCTTCACTAAAAAAATAGTAATTAAAGAATAATTAAAAATGAAAGTAACTAAAAAATGATAAGATATTACTTGATTACTGAAAAGAATAATATTTCAACAGTATAGCCGAGCGGCTATACTCTACAAGTAAAATATTTCGTTTAGCCGAAACAGTATAGCCGATCGGGTATATCCTTTGGATAGAAATTTTCAAAAGCTACCCAAAAAAGGGAGAATATGGATTTCACTTTTTAATTACTTTAATTAGTAGTTATGTTTTGATTAATAATTAGTATTTAAATATTTAATTAAACAACAAAATTAATTACTATTTATTAAGTAATATAATATATAAAGTTAATTAAAATATTTAATACTAATTATTCACTAAAGAAATAGTAATTAAAACATAATTACTAGTATAAGCAACTAAAAAAATGATAAAATATTTCATCAAAAAAAAAAAGATAAGATATTTCATCCAAAAAAAAAAGATAAGATATTAATTAATTACGAAAAATAAAATTTTAAAAAAAAATTATTGACCTAAACATACTAAGTTTATATATATTTTTTAAATACCATGACAAAAGTATAATCGCGCGGCTATACTCTACAAGTAGAACATTAAATGGAATATTTCAAACGCATAGCCATGCGACTATACTTCCTTCACATGCAATAAGTTTATTGTAAGAACAGAGTATTTGATTATTAATTAGAAAATAAATATATAATTAACAAGGTGATTGAACCCTTCGAATCATAATATTATAAGAAGCAAACACCGATAATCTGTATAACTTATTTATTTTTTATACTCTGTTATAACTTCATTGTAAAGACAAATAAAGACAATGCTACAACGGTAACCAAACCAATACAGAAGCCCCTATGCCTATGGAGCAGAGACTAACTAAATTAACAAGAAACAGTACAGCTAGAAATGAAATAAAATCGAAGAACTTCCAAAGTACAGTCCTGCAAGATCGTTCAATATACACTAACGGGGGTATAATTCAGTAATTGATGCTTCGTTAACAGAAAATGGCAACGGGTTGCTAGTAGTTGGATCAGATGATTCAGTGGTTAATGAGGGCATGTTCAGCTCTGTTCTACTATGCATGAAAAATGCTGGCTTTTCAGGTAATGCCATAGTAACAGAGTAACTGCTTAGCATGAGAACTATGGATTGCATTGTCGGTCTCTCATCTGGAATTTCCTGAACACAGAGTAACCCAATATGGACACATCTAATTACTTCAGTTTTTTCATAAGAATCTCTTAGATTTGGATCCAATAATTCTAAGGGTGTCCCATCCCTCCAATGTCTCCAAGCCTGCAAATTTTTTATTTTTTATTTAGTAAGAGACTCATTCAAAATGTTGCAGTAAAAAGATTAACCATGAAATACAAATTAAAATATTCAACTTTCTCACATAGCTCAAGAGGTCTTCACCACGGTCCGAGTTATAGAAACTAGTGTTCTTCTTGCCAGTTACAATCTCTAAGATCAAGACACCAAGACTGTACACGTCGGACTTCACAGAGAACTGTCCATACATTGCATATTCTGGAGGCATGTAGCCACTACAAACCAGCAGCATCATCAAAGTAATGTAAATCCAAATACAAAGTGTTGAAGCTCATCTAGCAATCAGTGTTTTAATTAACTTATAATTCATAAACAGGGTAACCAATAGTGCATATATGATAACACTGAGGGAAGACTGCATTAACAGTGCTTCTTATTGTTGTCTGAGATGAGATGAATTGTTGAGATATCAATCTGATATCTTTTCTTTTTTTAAGTAATTAATTTTCAGGATGAGAAAAACAATCAACTGGTTTATGCAGATTATGTGAACATAAACAAGGTTCTGTTACTTACTACGTTCCCACAATCCTTCTTGTGCTTCCTTGAGTTTGGTCAACACCAAATATTCTTGCCATGCCAAAATCTGCAATTTTTGGGTTCATGTTCCCATCTAACAATACGTTGCCTGCTTTAAGATCACGATGTATGATCTTAAGCCGAGAATCTTGATGGAGATAGAGAAGCCCTCGAGCAATCCCGCCAATAATCTTGTATCTGCTTGACCAATCCAATTTTACTTGGTTCTCAGAGCCTATGCACACATTTGTCCAATAAAATATACAGGTTAGAATAAGTAAATTGATAGACATGCAGAATTCTGAAAGATATTTTCTTTTCCGCAGTGGCTTTGACCAGAGGCGGATCCACCATGGGGTCAATGGGGTCAGACGACCCCACGGCAGATCTGGAGTTTAGTGGTAGGGACTGGTTTTTTCCCTTGGCAGCCATGGAAGTGACCCCATGGAGAAGAAGAAGAAGCTTAGGTGGTGGCAGCCGGAGCAATAAGAAAGAGAGAGGGCAGAGAGATGGAGCAGACGGAGAGAGAAAGAAAAGAAGAAGAGAGGAAGAAGGAAAAAGAATAAAAAAAAAGAGAGAGTGGAAAAAGGAAGAAGGAAAAGGAATAAAGAAAGAGGGAGACGGGGGGGAGAGAGAGAGAGAGGAAAAAAGAATAAAAAAGATAGAGGGGAAATATAATAAATTTCTTTTCTTTCTTTTTTCTTTGTTTCCTTTCAATCCCTTCCAAATATTTCAATAATATTATCAATAATTCCATTATTTTCTCTATTTCAAATGTCATATAATAACAAAAAGTTCTAAATATCATGAAGAAAATATACTAAAAAAAGATTGCTTATATAAAATAAAAATATAACAACAAGGGCTTATAATTTATCAAAAAAAAAAAAATAGCCACTCCCGTGGATTACCTCTAGTTTTTAGTTCTTACAATCTATTGTTCAAGCCTAAAAATCTGCAAAAACCAACCAAAATCCACAAAAACTCACCAAATTTTCTTAATACATTTGTACTTAAGATAAATTTAGCCCGCCCGATTTGCAATTCCTAGGTCTGTTCCCGTCCACCACTATCTCATCCCTTGACGCCGCCGCGAAGGGTGCTAGCTGATGTTCACCACTAGCCGTTTTTATCGCTGCCGCTATTTTTGTGACCCCACGAGTGGCAATTCCTGCATCCGCCACTGGCTTTGACTATTGGGAATGTTCTTGGTTTGTGAATTAGAAATTGAAGTGTAATTGTATCAAAAACTAATCAAATAGCATATGGTATCACACATTATGTTAGAAGGGCACAAACCGAATAGAAAGTGGTAAAGGCTTTTGTTCGTAAACAAGTTCGTAAACAAGTATCTTTTCTTCTCTTTCAGAGCAAAATCCCAGTAGCCTCACTAAATTTCTGTGCTGAAGCTTAGCTATCAAAACAACCTCATTCTTAAACTCTTCGGCACCTTGCCCGGAGCCTCTAGATAACCTCTTCACAGCTATTTGTAGCCCATCAGGGAGTGTACCCTGAAAATATTGTAACCAGTGATCTTTACAAACATCTAAGTATAACTTTCGTGGATTTAATACATTCTGTTAAACTCTGGCATGACTTAAATTCATGAGATTTTTTTTTTGGACAAAATATTCATGAGATTTGTAAGCCAAAATCACAACCTTGTAAACCTCACCAAAGCCACCTTCCCCTAACTTGTTCTGATCAGAGAAATTTTCTGTGGCTGCTTCAGTTGTATGCAAGTCAAACTGCAATGACTCCACACTACTAATTTCGCTCCCCACTACACAATCAAAAAGAAGAAGGAATTAATTATGAACTAAGTAACTACTGAACACGATTAGGAATCAAATCCTTCAAGAGAGGAAAATAATGCATAAGTTGGGTCTGGAAAGGAAGTTATAAAACTTCCAGTGTTCCTTGACCAAAGAAAAACTTTCCAGTGTTTACCATTTTGTTGTTGTTTAACATTGTACTTTTCCCTTGCTGTTTTCCTTGCTCTTCTTCTGAAGAAACACCAGCCTACCAAGAAAAGCAATATGGCAATTGGAACCACAATGGCCATGCTATGGGTAAAGATGAGATTTGGTTATCATTTCCTGCACAGAATATTAGTACGCAAATTAACTGTTTCCTATGTATATGTAAAAACTCTACAAGCATTGCCCTCTTATAATTAACCAATTAGAACAAATACATGAACTACCCCGGCTGCTATTAATTATTTTTACCTTGAGATCTTGAAACTGAAGCTGGAGGTGGAGGAGGAAGACGTAGTGGTGTTGGTGGTGGAGGAGGGGCAGCAACTGTAGTATAAAATGGATAGAATTCATATCTAACATTACAACTAGGACACAAAACTCTTGCCCCTGGCTTCCCATTACAACAAGCCGGAAGAAGCGCAATAGCTCCTCGAAGACACCGATCACAATCAGTGCTTGACAGGTCTGGCGTGCACTGCACAAGGCTGTACAAGTCCTGAAACCCTGTAAAGTTCACTTCTTTTGTCGCAAACTTTTTAGCACCGGAGGCCGCATTTACTGCCACAGGCACCAATTCAGTGATTGTTTTCGACAGCAACTGATTAAACCGGGTTGGTTCAGTAACGTTTCCCGCGCTAAACAAATAAACTTTTGGGCCTTGGTCCATATGGCCAAAAAAAGACACGTTTGAGTAGCGTAACATGCAATCGTCGTACCAAATTGTGGTGACTTTGCTTAAGGGGCAGTACTCTTGGACCGCGTCTCTGGCTGCAGTAACCACACAATCTTGGCATGCATCTGATGTGAGATCGGCACGGCATAGAAAGGAGCCGTAAACTGCAGTGTTGGGGTGTTGGGAGCCGGCGGTGGTGTTGTAGAAACCAAGTTCACGGGTGGCATTGGAGGTGAGTGAAGAGAGCAGCAGATTAAGATTGAATTCGTAGGTGCTGTTGGGAGTGAAACGGGTTGTGTTAGAACAGACGTGGGAGAGGTAATCAGCTTCACTCAAACTGCTAAGGCTAAGCAAGCCAAGCACAAGGGTCATCAACACATTGAGATTGAAGGAAGGCATTTTGATAATCAATAATCTCTACTTGATGGTCACGATCACTTCCTCTTACAATGTATACATAAGAAGTGTTTAGGCCTGTTTCGCGTGTTTTGCTCTCGTCAAATTGAATGGAGTGTTAACGTTGCAGTCAACTTTTGTCCTTTATTGAAGGAAAGAGTGAAGAGACCCCAGTGATTGTGAATCATGCGGAAACGTGTTTTTGCATTTTCTCTTTCCTCAATTTTCCAGTATTTACATTCATTTCACATCTTTTTTTTGTTTTTGAGTACAAGCGTCAAGGAGAAAAACAGAAATGCAAAAGAAGAAAAAAAAAAAAAGAGAAACAAAGAAAGAAGGAAGGAAAGAAAGAGGAAGTAGAAGAAGAAAAAAGAAAAAGAAGAGAGAGAGTCTTTAAGTCGCAGACTCGCATAGAAGAGGAAGAAGAAAGGGAAGAGACAGAGAGAGAAGTAAATTTCTCCAAGATGTGGCGTGTGGGATCAAATTTCAAAGTGATAATGCATGGGAAAGCGGAGCTTTTCTTTTCAACATGCTACTTTGGGGAAATGAACTCATGTTTGGGGTTTGAAAAAAAAAAACATTTGGGCTTTTTAGTTGGTGGAATGGGCCAATGAAGGTGGACTTGGAGTTTGATTTGGGCTTTTTAGTTGGGATGGGACCTTAAATGATTGAATACTGGGCTTTAAAAATATATATTTACACAATTGATCTGGTTTGATGTGGACCAGGATTTTGAGAAGAGGGCCGCCCAAGAAGAAGAGGAGGTTTCAGCGTGCCTTTTTTGCCTAGGCTGGGTGTGGGCTCCACAAGCCTGGGCTGGCCCTCAGGCAAAACTAACTCTTGCAATAGCTTGGATTTGCTGACGTCAGCGATGATGTCAATAATTTAAAATTTTATAAAAATAAATACTTACTCATATTTTTCACTTCCCACACCAAAACTTTATATAAATTCATCTCCTCATATCTCATGTGAATAGTGGTTGCCAGTGACAACGAGTGAAACACACACGCCTTTTTGCAAGGGTAGCCACTATTCATGTGAATAGTATCCGCCCTAACGCCCCCACCCCCTTGCCCTTTGCCATGGCAAATGGGTGGAGTTACTCTTAGATGTAGGGGTAAGCAATTTTAAACGCTTGAGCTTACAATATTTTTGTAAGAATAATTATAAATCATTTTTTATTTCATTAGAACTTAACCTTTTATTTTTTGGGTCAATAGCCGCAACTTCTTATTATTTCAAAAAGGTTTGGGCATAATAAGAGAGAAATGGGATGAAGATGGTATGCATCTTGCACATTCAAGGCAATGTGTGCGCTGTTTGGGGCTCAAGTGAGGGAGGAGAGAAAAAATACATTTGAAAAAAAAATTGCAAAAGTGATAATATCATGGGATTGGGTGAGTGAGACAAAAACCCAAATTAATATATGTGACAAAGGACAATGTCAAGGTAATTTGGGAATGCAAGATCCTGAGAAAAGGGCAATGACCATTTCTGAAATATCATATATTCAACACACAATAATCCAATATGTATGTGTCGCAAAAATTCATTTGGACTGCATGAGGTTTTCAACAACGGTATCAACTCCAACCCCTTCGTTTCGTTCCATAATTGCCAAGCCTGCAATTAATACATTTTAAGCTCGTTTGGTACACCGTATTAGACTTTGGATATGAGTAAATAGTCTATGTCATGTGTTTGGTGTCAACTTGTATTATTTAATTACCTGATTATTTTATACGGGTTGGGCTTTTAATACACGATTAATTATACGACCGTTCTACCTGTGAAAAATCAAACGCTCTTTTCATTCTTCTCCCTAGGGTTCTTCTCTGCAATTTTCTACACAGGTTATTCTCATCACTCTTCTCCAGGTATCTATCTCTCACTCACTCTATTTTTCATACTCTCTCAAATATGCTTCTTGCTTCTTCTATCTTTTCTATATATTTCTTCTTGTATTATTTTTTTGTGGAAATTAGGTTATGAGTTTTTCCTTCTTGACATTTTTTTAATCGAATGTTTTATTTGTATGTGATATAATTCGACGTTGTGGGAATCTTTAGCAAATAAAGTGATTCGTGGAATTGTTTTTTGTTCATATTTCGCTTTTTGATGGGTGTTTTTCAGTTTTTCACTGTATTGAGAACTATAAACAAACAGAACAATGGTTGGGGTATGATTGCGAGGGATACCAATGGTTGCTTTGTGGCGGCAAAGGCAATTTGGTTTCGAAATATTGTGACTGATAAAAAAAGGAAAGGACCATGACTGTAGTATGTAAAACACGACACACCAACATGGTGTGGCTTGCATGCAGAGCACAATTAACATACCATAAAATACCAATCACAATTCAATATCTCTTTTGCTAAGCACAATTGTGCATTAATTATACACTCCATTAACGGCCATGGTCTTCTGGCTAGATTAATCTTCCTTTTATTTATTTTTTTGGGAGTATTGATATTGCTTTTACTAAATTATTTTTCCTTTATATTATGCCTAGATATGGATGAAAGAAAGATTGTGGCATACTTTATTATTAGATTGTGGTTCTTGCATATTATGGCTTGGTGCATGATGTGGTTCATGACAAATTACAATTTGGAACAACGACGCCAAGAAAGGAATGCCATTAGGAGTCAAAGGTTTTTCAGGATTGCAACTCGGTCAAATTATTTAGATAGCATTATAGGAATTGATGACATACAATGTGTGAACCAAATTAGGATGGATAGGAGAACTTTCCATTATTTATGCCAATTGGTCCGTGATGATGGAAGAGTGAGAACAAATGGCTTAGTAACCATAGAAGAGCAAGTGTGTATGTTTTTACATATACTTGCACATCATGTGAAGAATCGTACAATGAGTAGTAGATTTAAGCGATCGGGGGAGACTATTAGTAGGTACTTCAATTCAATCTTGCATGGAGTGTTAAGATTACAAGGTAGACTTTTGAAGGTGCCGGAACCCATACCTGATAATTGCACCGATAATAGATGGAGATGGTTTAAGGTACTGTAAAATTAAATTAAGATTGGTCAATCTTATTATTATATTTATATTTTAAGTTTCTAAGGTACCTTATTTTTTTAATTGTGTAGAAATGCTTGGGGGCGTTGGATGGGACTTACATTAGGGTTCGTGTCCCTGAACAAGATAAACCAAGATATCGAACACGAAGGGGGGGGGGGGGTTGTAACCAATGTATTAGGAGTTTGTACCCCTGACATGAAATTTATATTTGTTTTCCCTAGTTGGGAAGGATCTGCGTCTGATTCTAGGGTGTTACGAGATGCAATTAGTAGACCAACAGGATTAAGAGTTTCCATAGGTAAAATTAGATTATTGTGTTTCATTGTGGTAATATTAAGCTTGATTATATTTTTGATAAGGTACATAATATTTGTTTAATTGTTAGGATGTTTTTATCTTGTGGATGGTGGGTACACAAATGGTCAAGGATATCTGGCTCCTTATAAGGGTACAAGATATCATCTATCTGAATGGAGGAATAAAAGGGCACCTAATAATCATGAAGAGTATTTCAATATGAAGCATGCTGCTGCAAGAAATGTGATTGAAAGGTGTTTTGAACTTCTTAAGATGCGTTGGGGTATCTTGCGAAGTCCAACATTTTTCCCAATTGAGACACAATGTAAAATAATTACAGCTTATAATATTAGCACCAAACGCCTTATAATATTATGGATAAATAGTCAGGTATTCTCAGAACGATTAATACTATCGGACAGAACTTAGTTAGAGTACGGTCCAACGTACCAAACGAGCCCTTATTACATTGATAGCTACGTGTATTTAGGCTATGAACTTGGGCTGGGTTGGGTCGGACTTTATTCAGGAGAGAAAATAACGGGCTGGTCGGACTGGGCTTTTACAGAAAATTCAAAGCTCAAGTCCGTCTCATGGCCCTAAGGTTTCTGAAGCTCATTGGGCCGGGCCAAATGGGCCTTATTCATTTTATTTTTCTCTTCTCTGTTTCTATGTTAATGTCTGCTTTTCTTTTTTTGTATGCTCATAGCTCTCTTTTTACCCTACGTTTCTATGCTCATGTCTCCATTTTTTTCTATGTTCATCAGTTTGTGAATATTTTTTCCATCAATTTGTGCTTATGGAGTACAACCAAGAAAATGAAAGTCATTCCGACCAAAAATCAATTGAAGTCCAATAAACTGAGTGATCATTGCACCCAGCCAGTGATCAATAAATCTAGTAAAATTCCTCAATCAACTCTGGTTTCTTCTAACTGTAATGCTCAATAGTTTTTGGCAAAGAATCACCATCTTTAATCATCTTCATCATTTGCTTAATGCTCTGGTCAATCTCTGTAAGTACAACATTTTGAACATGTTATTACGCCAACTCATGATTGAATTATTAGTCTCAAACAATCTGCACAAATGACACAGAATTGAAAAAAAATGTAATAGCTTAATCCCTTGTTAGACTCACTGAATCTGCATATACAAATAAAATATGGCATAATAAATCAAAAGACAAGATAACATAACGAATGCAAATAATTTAAATTTCGTAATATCACTAATGCAAACAATTAGTTCCATGATAACAAGAAAAAGGAGAAGAACTTCTTTCTCTTTGTAGAGAATGATGCGGACGAGATTGAGATTGAATTCGTAGGTGCTGTTGGGAGCGAAACTAGTTGTGTTAGAACAGACGCCGTAGCGGTATATAGGTTCACTCAAACTGCCAAGGCTAAGCAAGCCAAGCACAAGGGTCATCAACACATTGAGACTGAAGGTATGCATTTTGATAATCAAATCAATAACCTCTTCCTGATGATCACGATCACCTCCTTCTACAATGTGTAAATAAGACGGGTTTAGGTGAGCTAATATGCCTTTAGGCCGAGTTTGGCGTGTTTGCTCTGGTCTGCATTGTGATGTACTCATAAATTGACAGGAGTGTTAAGGTTGAAGTCAACTTTTGTCCTTTATTGAATGAAGGTGTGAAGAAGCCCCTGTGATGTTGAATCATGTGGCAAATAAAGTTATTGAAAAGTCATTGATGAATTGGAGACGGAGGGGGTAGACTTTTCAGCCCAACTGTGTTCTTGCCTTTTCTTTTTCCTCAATAATTTTCTAATATTTTACATCTTGATATAATAGAAGAGTATGGTCCTATACAACTGACCGAGAATATGGCAAGAGTCATTGTTATATTACACTCACACATTGATTGATTCATATAACCAGCTGAGTTGAGCTGACCCCATTTCCTTCCTGCCACCACTTCATGTTGCCGTCGCAATGGTGGCCGTCATTATTAAGAATATTCCACAAATTGTACGTATTTCATTTTACATATTCTCGTACGTAGAGACATACAAAGATGACCAGAAAAATAAAGATGCATCCATAACTCCAGTCATCAAAACAGGACAGTGATGTGACCACAACTACCTAATTAAGCCGGTTGTCAATTTCGTATAAACCGAATTGGTGCCTTGTGAGCTAGAATTTAAAGGGAGTAGGTAACCACAAAACCATGAAGAAGATTCCTAATGCATGGGAAAAACCTTTTTCAAGACATTGGTGTGAAGACTTAAAGCCTTGTCAATCACGTTCCTAATGCATGGGACCGCTATGCTGTAGGATGATAAGTCGTTGCCACAGCTACGTACGTATACCCAGAAAAGAAATGTAATCTTTTCTAACATTTTATCACAGGCCGGCTTCATATAGTGTCACCTTTTGCCCATGCCAGCAGCATATAAGCAGGAACTTTTCTCATGCCGGAGGCCAAGCTGATAGGATATAATTATCCCAATTTGGTTAGGGATCCATTCATGTTAATCTGCAGACTCGATGCGAATTTGATGATAAATTTTCCAGATATTTGAGAGCGATATGCACCAATTGTGGTGGTTAGATCCCAAATTGGCTAGCAAACGTATTAAGTACTAAGAAATTAGTAGATCTCAGTGTAAATAAAATTGAGATTAGGGAGAGTGTATGATTAACATTTTCCCAATAAAATGACTTGTGCTGATGTGAAACAAAATTATATATATACTAAAACCCAATGCAACTAATCACTGTAGCTAAGCACAGTTATTTTACGAAAATGCCTTTATTTTTAACTGTTTAACCAGCTTCTTTTTCCCCTACACAGTAAAATCACTATTTTGCCCTTGGCTGATTGTCTTCTATTTTTCCCGTTTTGCCCCCCCTTTCCTTCAGATGTAACTAGCGGCTGTTTGTTGTTAAGAGGCGTTTGGTTCGATTTCAACCAGCTGGTTCGACAGCTTCAGGGGCAAAGATGGGAGAGATGGGTTGGTTCTTCGATGTCTACATCTGGAGGCTTCGATTTTTTTACAGAGAAACAGCCATAGTTCACCGACTTTAGTTTTGGCTTCCATTCTTCATCGACTTCCTTGCCTTCTTCTCTTTCGATTCGAAGATCAATCTCCATCTAAACTCATCTCCGTCTGCTGCTCACCTGGCCTTAGCCTCTGATCTTCCATCCATGCTTTGTTAATCCCCTGCTTCTGTGGTTAGTCCTTTTGTCTTAACTTCTATTCTTGCAGCAATACCTTTTTGCCATATTTTTATTGCATTGTTTCTTTTCTTATTCTTATATGCAAGGATGATTTGTTTCTTTGTTTTATCTATTCTTATATGCAGGGATGATTTTTCATTATGAATCCCGATCTTCTTCTTTGTTTCTTTCACTTTTTCTTTTATATGATTTTATTGTTTAGCTGATGGCTGTGACGAGTAGTCTAATTGTTCAGTGTAATTACTAATTAGGTCACCAACAGCTTTATGGAATCATGAGTCAAGCAAACATTATTATAGTAACTTTGGAGTCTCTAAGACATTCTCACGCAACAATGGTTTTTATAATTTTTTAATGGGATTGACAGGGTCTGTATTATTATTAGAGGAAAGAGAGTGTTGGAGTTTGTTGACAGTTCTTAAATACTTTGTTTCAAGATGTTAGCGCAGAGAGAGAGGGAGAGAGAGAGAAAACAATAAGCAGACCTGAAATAGAAGGAAGAGTGGGAATACAATTCTGAGTTTGTTGAAGGTGCTTTGAAGCTCTGCATTTTTTTAAAGTGGCTTGGTGTTCCTTTTTACGTATATCTCCTTTAAAGCAAAGGAAAGATAAACATAATCCTCATAGGGACTTTTTTAAGTTCTCGAGTAGAAAAAGAGGAAAGGGCAGTGAAGTGAAGAAAATCTTGATGTACCTTTAAGAAGAGGATAGCGTATCAGGACACTCTCTTTAATAATTTTAAACACCAGGCTTCTTATTATTGCTTTTTGACTTGGGATTATGTTCTGTGGAAATAGGAATGGTTTGTTAGAAAGTGTAACTTTAATTTCATATAGACTGCATAGTTGGAATTTTGAGTTGTTAGGTTTATTTTTGTGCAATACATTAGCTGAATGTTAAGTGATTTACTCTGTTTCGTTTTGATTAAATTGATGAACTGAGTACGTATCAAAATGCTTCAGTAGAGGACTGTTGTGTATGTATGGAATTTTGATTTCTGTGGAAATATGAATGGTTTGTTAGAATAATGGATATATACATGGTAGTAATGGATATATATATGTGTCAAAGGCATGAAATTGCGTCACCTATCATATCACGCCCCGGACCCGGGGGTAGACGGAAACCCCGCGCCCGGTGCGTGAGTAAATAATAAAATAAAAAGAAATAGAAGGAAAGCCCAAACACAAAATAAACTTTTTCTCTTATAAAAATAGCTTCCCAAAAATCTTACAACTTTACAATTAATAAATAAAGCTCTATCACCCTCATCTAATTCAGTCTCAACTGGTTTAGTCCTCGTCTTGCCCACTAATTCATCTGAAAAATTAAACAGGGGTGAGGGATGAGCAAACACCGCTCAGGAGGGACATGAGACCTTACCACAGTAGATTGATATAACTAAATTAAGTGACATGCAATCACACATCCAAATATCATATTAATAATATTAATGCATGAATGAATGCTCTTCATCTACTCCCGTTAATTCATATAACTGGACAGCAGACCTGCACGTCCCATACCATGCTTATACCACTTGGTCCCGGATGCCCATTTATATGAACTAACACCCATTTCAACCGTCCCATAATTCCCCTTTTGTTAGTCATCTTGTCTAACTCCCTTTCACCAGTCCCGAATCACCCAATAAAAACCATGTGCACGGTGGGATCCCTAGACCTGGTACCTGCCAAGAGTTAGACTCAACTACACAAAAGATCCTTCCCATTACCCTCTTTTCCATACTTTCTTTATTAACCCAAGAATTCCAACCATCACCGATAACATATGATCATGTCAATATTAATAAGATAATATAATGATAACTAACAACACTTAACCACCAAATATTAATAATAATCAAATAATAATAGCATGCATAATATAGTGCTCACGAAATTTAATTAGATCAATCCCCGTAAAGGCACCCAAAGAAATCCCTACCTTGTTTCCAAAGCTAGTTCCGACCTCTAATTCCTCCAAGAACTATATCACCACTAACCTACTTTCTTCCTTTATCTTCTTCCTCTTTCTCTCTCTCCCAAGAATACTTACTTTGCATGCGGTTCATGCAGTGTGCAACCTCAATTAGTACACAAGGTTTTTGTGTGTTTTCATTTGTTTGTGCAACTTAACTTCCTATATATATACAAGGAGCAAGTCGGTGGTGAGTCATTTCCTATTGGAGGGTGTATTGGCGGTTGATATAAACTTATTGTTCAAGTAATAGTTATTAATGTAGTTGCAGATAAGAAAGAATTTCTTTGTGACTCTTCCACCGATTCCTCTAATCCTATTCTTATCTTCTTGGTGAGTTGGCTAGCCTTGCTAGTTAATAGGTTTCTACTTTGACACGTATTAACAAGAAGTATTTTAAAACATATACATATATAATAGAACAAGGTATATATGTAATACATATATATAGGGTAGAATAATATATGTAATAAAATAAGATATAAATATTTATTAAAACAGTACATAAAACAATATAGATTTAACTATCTATGTTATGAACTAAATATGTAATATTTAATTTCCTTAAATATAATATATATGTATATGTATATATATACATTTATTTATTTAAAAAATACGGGGTTTCACATATCATTTCTGCTTTAAACACCAGAATACATACATACATACATACATACATCATATATGGTAGTAATGGATATATAGATGAACACAAATACAACTCACCCAAGTTTTTTATATTAGTTTTTGTTTTCTTTGATATTAGATTATTGTTTGTTGGGAGGAAGTGGATTTGCAACCAAAATCTAATTACAAATTTACAAGTGAGCAGTCATGAGAGATATTAAAGTGTAGTGGTATAGATAGACCACCATACTCTATTTAGTAATTCTTATCGCACCAAAGCTGATGGATGCACTACACTGCAATTGTTTTTGCCGTATAACTAAAGTAATTGTTTTGTTTTGTTTTTGTCAAATATGTTTGAACTCTTATGAAGAAAAGAGAAAAAAAAAGAAAGGAAAAACTGTCATTCTAGGTAATCTTCCATTGTGGTAAAACGGAGGTATTGAAGTTATACTTGAAAGATTGATTATTTTACCTAACTACTACAACTTTTTCATTCACATTAGTCATTCAAATGTTATTCAATATACAATCACTGTGAGCAAGAGTACACATTTTTAACCATATCCAAATGTTACTAGCTATGAGGTTGTCATTTCCTTTTTGGAAGTCATTGTTTAGACTGTTGTTTATAGAAGGTTTGATGATTTGCAGCATTAGTGATTACACACAATTAGAACACCATGATTATCATTTATAGTTTTGTCTTTGGTTTTTCCTTTTGTATTTTGTAAAAATTGATTTTAGTCGGAAATCTTGATTTCCATTTTAAAAGGTTTGTTCTAGAAAATACAAAATACAAATCTCATTTGAATCTTTCTAGATGCCGGCATTCTTGGTGTGCCCAAATGATATATTCTTGAACTTATTGGAATGGCTGTGGTCAGGGCATGCATACTTCTGTTGGATCGGGTCACTGTGGACCTGATTTTGTAGAGGGCAAAATGTGTATTGTTGACTATTAAATAATGAGTCTAATTTGCGTTATTTAAAGAGTGGAAAATATGTTATTATTTTTTTTTTTGCCACTTATACTACCTTAGTTAAGCATAATGCTATAAGTTAAATATCATTATATATATATATATAAACAATCTTATTTTGTCTGCGAAATTTCAAAACCCGCAGCATCGTATGGGCTTCTTTGCTTGTGAGACTCTATAGTCCAATAGTTAAAAAAAAGGGGGACTCGTGTGTCTAATATAGAGAGCCTAAAATTGGGATTGCAAATAGCGAGCTTGTTATTGTGAACACGCGAGTCCGATGGATTTCCTTTTGACTTGAATCAAAACCACACCACCACAGACGCAATTGACGAACTATGGCAGAACCCAACGCCCAACGCTCCCTCCAAATTTCTTCTCCCCCATAACCCCCACCCTCAAGCCACACACACAGACCTAGCACCGAGAATCCCAAGCCACCCACAGATTCATCTCCTAAGAAGCATGGATCTCGTAAAAATAACTGAATATTGATGCAAAAATTGTCCTTTCATAAAATTAATAGTTGGCCTTACAGTCGGAGCGTATAGATTGGATCTTTTGGTAATGAAGCTCATGGCACGTCTAGGATATCCACCCATCAATGTCTCTCCCAATCCCTTAACTATCTGTGTTTTCATGAAGAAACAATGATGATGAGATTGTATTGATTTAAATCCCAGTATATCCAGTTGAGAGAGAGAGAGAGAAAGAGAGAGAGGAAGAAGAAGATGTCGACTGACCTAATTTTTATTATCTCAAGTGACGACGTCGTTTCCTAATACATTTTTCATAGATCTATTTATGGGTTTGGGTCTTAAGCAATAGTATTAAATGGGTTTTGGGTAAAATATTAAGAATAAAAAAAGAAAGCCCAAAATGCTACAATATATTTATAATTTTCAATTTTTTTAATTTAAAGTTATATTTATTTTTAGGTTAAAATTTCTAATTAAAATTATTATTTTTTAGTCTAACACAGCAGCAAACATAGGTCTTCATTATTTTTACAATCAGCTTCTTAGTCAAATGCAAGCACCAAACGTAGGTAGTACTTAATCCAGTTTAGGCCAATCTGAGCTAATCAAAACAGCCCAGGATTTAGTTTAGTCCATGACAGTCCGCCGTACCAAACGACCCCATATAGGACATTAAGAGAAGACCTTGACTCTACTTGTTGCCCCGGTCTAGAGGGTTGCTTGACTGCTTTGCTATTGGTCTTGTCTGTGGATGGATATAGGGAAGTAAAGCCGGTAGACAAAAGGGAGTAGCAAAAGTCAAGAATTCGTTTTGCGTTTTGCGTACGTTTGCTTCTGGGTTTTTTTCTTTGTTTCTCCTTAGATATTTCAAAGAGAAGACCTGGCCTGTAGACTTAGACTCTTTTGTGTGGGCCTGTGGTGGTGTGGTGTCTGGACACTCCTCTAAACACGCGGACATGACCAAGATTCAAGAACAACTGTTAATTGTTTTAACGAGTTAATTAGTACTTACCAATCACGTAATCAAACAATTACATCAGTAATTACTTGGTGCTACAAATTCAAGGAAAAAAAGAAAAGAAGAATAAAGAATAACTGGTTCATTCAATTCAACACATCCATTTTATATAATTTACGATATATAGATTAATATAAATAAGAAAGCTGCTCTGTTTCTAAACTAAAACCAAACTAAGACTTGCTAACAATGGTAATAGAGACAGAAGAGTAAAAGAGTTTACAAGAAGTTTCTGAGAGCAGAGAGGAAAGCTGAATGACATATTTCTTACTTAATCGTTTTTACTGTACAGTATATATATATATATATTTTCTTAGTCTCTTTGCTTAATGAGTAAGTAATCATGCTAACAGCTGACAGCTAAGCTAACCAACCTCCTAACAATTCTAACAGCTCTAACCAACTCTAACCATTGGGTAAACAAGACTTAATGGTGTGGATTCGTCCAATCCACTTGCGCAATTCTCAGATTCAATTGTCTATTGCCTGGAAGGTTACGCACACAATTTGTACGCACTCACAGATATTTTGTTGGAAGATGCAGGTGTGGAGACTGGATGGGAAAACGGAGAGTAACTCACCAACTTCATGAGCATGCATGAGGACAATTTTAATTTGGTTGCATTACATCTGGGTCTATAAGAGCATCCACAGTGGGGGTGTATTTTCGGGGGTGTAAAGTGATAGGACCCGCCCCAAATTCCTTGAAACTGGAGACGAATCCTGTGAAATTCCCGACATCACCCGATGTCGGGCCCACTCACTGAAACTATAACCTCTTTTCCCAAAAAGGATTAAGGGCACGAGACTTCCAACCGAAATTTTGGCAGAGTCTCCCCTGTAAATTGAACATTTCCCAAATTTTAACCTGCACAAAATTCACATTTAACAATACCAACCGGCAAGATGCACAATATAGTCTCATGCAAATCACATAATAGGCCTCCGGCCTTCAATAGTTCGAAACATAACCAACAATATTTTCAAATCAATTAATACATAACCCATGAAATTAATGACCTCAAACAACTTCACCAATACCACAGAAATCATTCAACCGGATTCAAATCCAACAATTACCTCAGAATCCAATCACATACACAGAATCGATCAAACCTTTTAAACACACTAATACTTCGCGGCTGCACCTGGTGAGACCCAGGCTGCCTACGTACCCTTGGACAAGGGATCAAGCCACACGTAGTTCTCATCTCAACGGTCACAACTCCGAAAATAAACAATCATTTACAATATAACCAACTATACATTTCAAATATGACACAATTCCAAATCCGACAAAAACACAATGAACACATTCTCGAATTCTTCCTTTATAACAGTTCAATCTCATAACCATACCCTATCCAAGGCGTATGTACATTAAACACATCATCAATTTCTTCCATTTATATCCATTCAATCCTGCAACTATACCCTATTCAAGGCGTATGTTGCCGTACAACACTTCCCAATCCAGGGCTCAAACATTCACATATAAACAGGGTACTCACCAAATACAAACCTACGAATCTCAAATCCAGAATCAAACCATATATACATATATGTAATATAATAACGCCCACCTCTCACCATCATCATGTACCAGGGGAAACAATCCAACATGGGATTGTTGACTAGCTCACAATTATCAGCCCTCAAACGGACTATGTGGCTAGGGACGAGCCGTCCAACTGGGGGACTAACTCTCAGCCAGGCCAGCACGTACGAACGAAGAATCAAGACCCGTACGCCTGAAAAGCGGTCATACGCGCGCAGACTACCCAATTAAGGGTCTCCAGCGACACCCGTTAAGGTATGCCCCGGGTTCCATCATATCCAGACCATATCCATAATTTCCATGTATCAGGATCCAAGGGGAGGTACATGCGATGTTGCACATCATGTCCTGGAGGAAACAATCCAACAGAGGATTGTTGACTAGCTCACAATTATCAGCCCTCAAACGGACTATGTGGCTAGGGACGAGCCGTCCAACTGGGGGACTAACTCTCAGCCAGCACGTACGGACGAAGAATCAAGACCCGTACGTCTGAAAACAGCCCTACGCGCGCAGACTACCCAATTAAGGGTCTCAGCGACACCCGTTAAGGTATGCCCCGGGTTATGTCATATCCAGACAATATCCAAAATTTCCATATCCAAGTATCCCAGGGTCCATACCCACTGTTTTCAAGTATCATCATCCAAGGGGGGGAGGTACGTATGATGGTGGAGTTCTTAATCCGAATATAAATATTATAAAATAATATTCCATTCCTTAATTCAATTTTCCCACAATACTTATTCATAGTATAGCTAATAAATTCTCAAACATATTCTATATCCATGGGGTATCTAGGGTAGTGCAAATAGCACTCTAATCAACATTCCAATCTCACAACCACATCCCAAGTACCCCACCCATATTCAATAAACATAGCACTTTCTCGAGTATTGTATATATATATATAACTCGCAATACTAGAATATGTCAAAACTCACATATATCACAAATACTTACAAAGATACTAAATTCAACCATTAAATATAAAATGAATTTCAATAAACCATTACATTCATATGTAATACTTCCATCACAAAATCATGTCATTTATTTCCAAATATTATAACCGAGTCCCAAGACTCACTTTCACAACCCAACAAATCAAGTATCCCATACTCATCCATTTCATATTTTCCATTATCTAATAATATCCAAGAATTCCATAAAGAAAAACTAAATACTCTTTAAGACAAACGTCCACTTAAATACTAATATCCTAACCGAGACCCTAGACTCTCTCACAAGGTTATCCGGAAGACTCACGGTCAACCGAGGGTCAAACTTTCCAAATTTGGTCAACCGGGCCGCGGGCCCCACGACCTCCAGTTTACTATCCAAACATCCCTAAGGGTTCCACAAGATTTAATAAACCTATCCTTCAAGTTTGGTCCGAATTGGACGGTCGGATCACTCACGATCGCACAATCGGACGGTTATTGTAAAAATACAAACTTTAACTTATTGAATCGGAACATCGGGTCTCCGATTCACGATCCGTGAAATCCTACACAATCCTAGGAATGCCTATATTAACATATATTAAATTGAAAACGATCCAACGGTTCTAACATATCGAACCCGGAATTCACACAATATGTAAAATCCGTTCGGGGTTCAAATGTTATCCGAAATGAGTTCCGTAAATTGCTACGCGCTCGTGGCAACCAGGAGATCATTTTAGGACTGAATGACCTCCTGCTACAGTGCCCATGCACGGCCCCCACGCGCTGGCAGCGCGTGGGTGTCCAAAGCGATAACGCTTCGTGAAAAATCTTAAAATCTTGATTCCAAACTCCTACCCTAGGTAAAACACCTAATTTGGAGTCACTTTTGTTCTTGGATCAAGGCCAAAAACTAACCGGAACTAGCTGAAACAAAGTCGAAACCGTCGGCCAAAATGGGTATTTTGAACTATCTGAAAAACCTTAATATCTATCTACAATACCTACATAAACAGAGAGAGCATGATGAGGGGATGAATTTACATACCTCACTCGATGGAATTGGCAGTCAAAATCGCCGGAAATTCGGCGGAAAACCGCACACTTTTCTAAGCTTCGAATTGAGCTCCTCGCCAACGAATCAAATCAGGTTTTGGGTGGGTTTTACAGAAGAGAATAAGGGGAACATTTTTCGTGAAGGTGACACGGCCAACCGGTGCAAGACGACGGCGTATGAAGGCTTGGAAGTCGAACAGTCACTGTTGCTCCAGTGATTGTGTCGAATTGCAGGGGGAGAAGCTGGGTCTGTTCGCACGGCAGGGAGAGAAGGAAGGAGAAGAAGAAAAAAGAAGAAAAAAAGAATAAAACCGTCGGTCACTGTAGCACGATACTGTTGCTACAGTAACAATTTTAAAAATTCCATTTATGTCCTTTTTGTTTTCAGACTTTTCCTCCTTCGTTACAAATCGGAATTGGGCATGCCACATGTCTATGAACTCGTATCGACGAGCTCTCGCAACGGTACCACTCATTTTCCCAAATTTCTTCCCGAACTTAAAATGACATTTTTGCCCCTTTTTATATTAAATAATATTTTAAATTTTCAAAAAAAAACTTAATTAATTCAAATCATTTTATTTTATTGTTTACTCCAATTTATTTTCTCTTAATTTAATTCTTTTACTTCTTTTTTAGGACCGGGACGTTACAATAAATTGTCACATCCCGGGGGCTCGCGGCGTAGCACGATATTGTCCGCTTTGGGCCCCCTCTCTGGCCCTCACGGTTTTGTTTCTGGGAGCTCACGAGCAACTTCCCAGTGGGTCACCCATCATGGGATTGCTCTGGCCCCAAACTCGCTTAACTTCGGAGTTCCTATGACTCAGAAGCCAAGTGAGCTCCCAAAAGGCATCGTGCTAGATGGATGCGGGTGTGCACATATAAGGCACGTCACCCCCCTCTCCGTTGGCCGATGTGGGATCTTACATAAAGCCACTTTTTACATCCCCTTTACACCTCCGGGGGTTGTAAATGTGATTTTTGCTCAAGTGGAGAAAGATGTAAATCCAATATATTCAATTTATTTGAATTAATTCATTTTTGTGTTAATTTTTTTTTTTAATGTTTTAATTTTTTAAAATTAATTGTCTGTGTGTTATGTTAGGTTTATTTTTCCAAACAAATGGACCTAAAAAAATTAAAATTTGGAGAACATATGATTTTATGACAAAATAGGGTATAAACTGGTGGCCTTTTATTTTGAATGAAAAACCATCTCCACAATTGAATTTGAAGCTGTTGGCCTTTCCTTGCAAAAGTCCTATTTTTTGACATTTTGTATATACAAAATCTCTCAACTTTGAGTGTGCTGGCATCAGCCTTGCAACTCTAAAAAACAAAAGTGGCGAGTTGCGTTCACTTGCGGGTGAGGAGAGAGTAAGTCGGGAAATATTGTAGCATTTCTCTTTCCTCTCTCTTACTTTCTTTGACGTGGAGCCCGCTTCTTGGATGTAAAAATAGATGTAAACTTCCATCTATTTTTCCATCCCATGGTGGGTGTGTAAATTTGCAGCAGGATACACCCTTCCATTGCAGTTGATTCCGTTAAATGAGGTGTAAATAAGCTATACACCCCCCTACTATGGATGCTCTAACTAAATGCTTCTTCTTGTCGTACCCATAATAATCCAATCTGTTCTTAATTCATATGTTCAGATGATGAGATCTTCTGTTGTTTTGGAAAAATGGCTACATTATTATCATTTCTCATTTTCAAAACGCACGTAGATTAACCAATAAGCCAGACAGAACCATGCACAATACCGCTGCAACAGCCACATATGATTTGTTCTTCCCTCTTCCTCCACACACACATACAATTAATTAATTAATTAATTCTGTCCTCAACAATAATATTAATTAAGCCAAAACTTATTATCCCTTCATTAACTTGATCATCATATTCATAATACTTACCACCGCCACTTTTGATTGGCTTTCCTTCCCCATAGAAAGGATCAGACCCATACCTCACCTGACAGCTAGGCGAAAATATCATAGACCATGTCCTCCCCTCACAAGTCTCCTGATAACCGCCGACGGCCGCCTTCAAACACCTTTGACACTCACTCCCATTTATGTTCGGCGTGCATTGCATCAAACAATATATCGAAATGCCGCCACTGCCTTTCTTGTCGTCCCCCGTCGCAAAAAACGGTGGAGTGGTATTGCCAAACGCGGCCTTGTCCACAAGCCCATTCATCAAGGTGGACAAACTCTGATTAAACTGGTCCATGTTGGAAACTTTGTTCACGCTGCACCAATACCGCCACGGCATCTCCTCCTCTGTGGCGAAGATGGAATGGTTTGAATATCTCAGCATGCATTCCTCGTACCAAACGATTGACTCTTTGTTGTGGGTGCAGTTTTGTTTGAGGTTTTTGGTGGAGGAGTCGATGCAGTCACGGCAGACTCCGGGGGAGACGTCACCTCGACAAAGGAATAAGCCGTAAACTTTTTTGTCCTTGTCTCCGGATGTGGAGTTGTAGAATCTGTTGCCATAGGATTTGGAGGAGAGGTCAGAGAGGAGGCGGTCGACGTTGTCTTGGAAAGCGGCGTTTTCGGTTTTGTTAACTTCTAAAGAGCAGTAGTGGTGGATGTAGTGAATGGAATTGGAACAAAAAACCAGTTTGAGTAGGCCGATAAATGAAAGGGAGACGATTGTTAGGGCGTGATCATGTAAAACTGACATCTTAATTTGTTAATGTTAAAAGTTCTTAAACTTGCGGTGCAAAAGGATTATAATTAGTAATTAAGGTTGGTTTTGAGTGATAGAAAAGTAGTGAGACATCTTTCTTTGCTAGATCGTTAAAGTTCGTTGAATTAGTGGTGCAAAAGACGTGCAGGTTTGCAAGTTTGACGTTAAATTATAATAGGAGGCAATCCCTGAAAGGCTCTCAATAATTTGCGTTGACATATTCAACATGGTTTCTATTACTAATTTAGAAAACATAATAATTAGGCTGTAATTAATTATTGGGAGGGATGTAAACATTTTCCTCTAATGGTTTTTATGTATTAGGGGGTGTTTGAAAAACGTCAAGGGATTTTTGGAAAGTCATGGCTCCTCCCTCGGTCAGAAATATGTTCATGAAGAATAAAATTAGAGCAATTCCACCAGTTGCCCTTAGCCATGGCAAGGGTTTGGGCTAGGGCAGCCACTATTCATGCAAAAAACAATTTCTGTTTCCACCAGTTGCCCTAATCTAGGGCAAATACTATTCATTTTTTTGTTTTTTTTCACATATTTGTTTACCTAAACAATTAATTTGAACAATATTTTAAAAAAGATTTTTGGTGTGAGAAGTGAAAAATATGACTAAGTATTTATTTTTAAAAAATCTGATTTTTTTTAATT
Organism: Prunus fruticosa; assembly: GCA_018703695.1. Lineage (NCBI taxonomy): Eukaryota > Viridiplantae > Streptophyta > Magnoliopsida > Rosales > Rosaceae > Prunus > Prunus fruticosa. The sequence goes on along the minus strand of CM031920.1, from coordinate 1,789,157 downwards.
TTTTTATAAAAAATTTTGTTGCTGACGTCATCACTGACGTCGGCCCCCCTAGTTTTGGGTCTGGGGCTGAACCTGCCCTCAGGCCAGCCTTAGTTCGTGGGCCCCACATGGAACTCGGGCCAGCCTTAACTGCTGGAGGTCCTATTTTCCCCAAAACCCCCCCAGCCCCAAGTTAGAGCCCGAAGCCTGGACATGCTCTTATATGCCGCTAACTCTTGGATGACTTAAATGGTTTGTGGGTTTCAAGTGCTTGAAGAGCTAGCTTTAACTAATACAGATTGAGACATTTGTCAGAAAGGTCTATCCTGACGCACATTTGTCGGGAAAGACAAATTCGAAGGGAAAGGTCTATCTTTTGTCCGGAAGCATTAGTTGGCGGGAAAGAACAAAATTCGCCAGGAAAAATCTATGCTGACCAAAATTTGTCAGCAAGAAACACAATTCACCGTGAAAGGTTTACACAGTGAAAATTTGTCGGGAGAACATCTTCGTCAAGAAAGGTCTATCTAGGCGAAAGTTTGTCAGGAAGGAACAATTTTCGCAAGGAAAGATCCATCTGGACTAAAAGTTGTCGGCAAAGAAATGAATTCGCCGGGAAAGGTTTATATGGACAAAATTTGTTGGGAGGGAACAAAATTCACCCGTCGTTATTTTGCCGGGAAAGAACAACCTTTCCCCACAGAAATTTGTTGGGAGACGACATTCGTCGGGAGATGTCTATCTCGACAACTAATTGTCAAAAAATTACAAAATTCACTAGGAAAGGTCTATCTCGGCAATTTTTTTTCTTCCGGAAAATAACAAAATTATCAAGCAAGGTTTATCCCGGCGAAAATTTGTTTGAGAGAACAAAATTGTTAACTGAGAAATGTCTAAATCAGTGAAAGACGAGTCTTCAAACATGGAGGGGATCACCGAAATCATGAGTTTTGATACAGTGACAAATAACTAAACAAGGAGATACATAAAACTTTGACCCATAAGGCAGGGATTGGATCCAAGTTCATACATAAATTTTATATTTTATATTTTATTTGTTTGATGACATTATTATGAGAGAGAAACAATGTTTTAATAAGATTTTTCCTGATTTACCATTATTCTATTAATTAACCCGACAAACTTTCCACTTCTTTTATATTAATTACCAATTAAGCAAATAACGAAGGATATGAATTGTTAAATTCGAATTTGGCCTTGATATTCAGAAAACTAAATAAAGCAAAGCAATCACCAAAGTATAAAAAATAAAAAAGCAATACATAGTACTAAAAAACAAGTAACAACATAGATGATACCTATCTTTTGCTTGAACAAAGGAAGGAAGTCTATTGAGCAGTGAACTCTTGGAGCTGTTAAGTCTTCAAATATGAGCACCCAAATTGTGGATAATCAAGAAACTATAAATTCTCAATTCGAGGGACTTTTGTGTGTTTTTTTTTGGGGGAATAAGAACGTATGCCTTTTCAGTTTCCATTGTTTTGATTTATTTTTTAAATTAATTTAATCAAGAAAAGTGGAAAGTTCGTTGGGTTAATTAATAGAAAAGGGTAAATTAGGAATTTTTTTATTAAATCATTGTTTCTCTCTCATAATAATGTCATCAAATAAATAAAAAATAAAGAGTTAGCTATAGTTCAAACCCATGGACATTTGTCACATTGTGAAAAGAGTGATGATGGTACACCTTAAGTTAAAGTGGTGAGCAAAAATGCTCCAATTTCTAAGGGTAATGCTAGGGAGACTATCTATTTATATCATATTTGTATACAATTTGATGTGGTTGTTGAGTTGGCTATGTCACATCATTAAAGGAGTTTTTAACATTTTTAATTTTTTATTATTTTTTTCACCCTTCACTTTACAGAAACCAAAGCACTTGAGAAGTTTTGTTTCCCGTATTCGCCTAACTCCTCTCCTTCCTCCTCCCTAATTTGTCACAATAAACCAGAGTTTTCCAATCTGCCAACGACAAAAAAATTAACCACTATTTTCCATTACTTTGCATACTATAAGTGCACTCCATCATTGCACAAACCACCTCCCATGTCCCAATCTTTGAAATTTGATTTCTAAAAAAAAAATTCAAAAGTCTAGTTATAATTATGAAAATACAGATTCAACATCTTCAAATATAACCTCCACGTCAAATCATCACCATCAACGTAGACAATTAAACCCACTCAGACCACAACCACGACCCAACCACGACCAACACCGTTAAACACCACCACCGTCAAACATGGTCGCTTGGAATCTCAACCACACACAGAGCTTGAACCACCACCCTCACCCAATAAAAAAACACCACCGCTCCATTGAACCACCACCATCACACAATAAAAAAACACCATCACTCCATTGAACCAGATTAACAACACTTCCACTCAATCGAATCCAATATAATATCTACCCAATTGAACCACCAACGTTGAACAACTAATTGCCGAATCTATTTTCATTCCCTTGAGAAGAAAAGAAAAAAAAGTTTAAAATAAAAATAAAAGCATGAAAAATTGGGAGAAGGGGAGCAATTGTTGGCGTAAGGGAGACATCCAGGTAAGACTTCTTGTCGCTAGCAGATTGGCAGGAGGTAGGATAGGAGGTAGAGGTAGGGGTAAGGGAGGAGGTCTAAGCAACGATGTGAAAAACTAAATGGCTCTTAGGTTTCTGTATGGGGGAAAAAAGTAATTAAAAATTAAAAATGTTAAAAACTCATTTAATTATGTAACATAGCCAACTCAATAGCTACATCAGATGGTACACAAATATGGTACAAATAGATGGTCTCTCTAACATTACTCCTTTGTAAATTCTAATGTCGCCTTAAAACTTTCTTGTGTATTTTTTTCCATCGATAGTGTATTTCTTTTTAATGGAAATTAGGGTCCAAGCCAAGTGTCTTTCTTAGAAAAAAGAAGATAAAAACAACCTTAGAATGAAGACTTTTGTGGGCCGCGGAGAAAGAACAGAGTCTTTTTTGATTTTTGGACAAAGAAAGAACAAAGTCAAACGGGTTTTCTCTTCAGCGCCGTTTCTCTCTAACCCTAGTAGAGAAACAAAACCTCCAACCTCTTCAGCGCTGCATCTTGGGGGGGAGGTGGTCTGCCCCTCCTCCCCTCCCCTCCCCTCCCCTCTTCCTCTTCCTCTTCCTCCTTGAAACAAACGTCTCTCCTTCTCCCCCTTTTTCCAATCTGGTGGGATGACCATGGGTATGATTTCCCCTATCACCACCATCTTTACCCTGCAGATCCTGCTCCATATCGACCCAAAATCCATGGCTCATCTGGATTCCTTCACATCCCCTTCGATCTGGCCTCATCCTTGGTTAGTAGCTGCAAATTGTGAACGCGTTTTGGGGCGTATTTATTGGAAGGTGTGTAGAGCTCTAGCTCGGGTGCTTGCACCACCTCCTTCCAGGTTCTTGGTTCTTTCCCTCTTTGCTATGGAATGGGTTTTCTCATTCTCTATTTGTTGGCTGCTGTCTTTTGGATGTATTTGTTGGGTTAACTCTGGATCTTTTAGTGAATCTCGGGGGGGGGGGGGGGGCTATGTTTTGAGGGATGTTACGGGTGTTCGGTTCTTCATGGTGGTGATTGGTGGTTTGTCCATCTACAGTTGTGGAGTCTCTCTTTGTTGGTGGTGGTGGCTTGGAGGTTCTCTTTGGTTGTGGCGGCTAGGTTTACTGTGGTTTATTTTATGTATGTTATGTTTAATGTGGGCTTAATGCTGATAGTGGGCGTAATGCCTCGTTGTGGGCTATATGCCTTTATGTGGGCTACATGCCTTTTTGTTTGCCTTTGACATTTTAGTTTTTGGCTCGGGAACAGGATCTTCATGCTATACTTTACTGGTTTTAGCTAGATTTGTTCCTGCTTGTTATTGTTAGTTTCCTGGCTGATGCTTTTGCTCGGCTTTGTTTGTACTATTCTCTACCCCTTTAGGGGTTTGCAATGAATTGCAATTTCGACCAAAAAAAAGAAAGAACAAAGTCAGACCTCCAAATGCAGAAGACTGATCCATTTAACCTAATCCAAATTAATCCGAAATTTATTGGTTTGATGTGTTGCCTTGCTTATTGGACCGTTGGATTTGGGTTGGTCAGTTTGGTTTTTTATCTTCTCTAACTATAATTCTACAAGTTCTTTTCTAAGTTTAATTTGGCCTCTGAAAGAAACAACAACTGGTTTTATGCAGAGAAAACTTTTTAACTTCAACTGCAGTTACTAAAAGATATCAAGGATCTCATACACTTCCACAAGACCAAGCCAATCAAGCCATAACTTGTGCTAAAAATAGCTAGCCAAAAAAAAAGTGTCAAAAGTAAACCAAAAAGACCTAAATATGTTGTAAGATGGCTGATATGTACTCCGCCCCACAAGAGCGAGCATATGGTTCAGTAAAATTTTGAGTCCTTCCGTCGTCTCTTGAAAACAGAGAACAAGGGACAGAGACCTGCATGGAGATAAACTAGGGGAAGCCATTTTATTAACGATAAAAATACCAGCTTGAAGTAAGAAGACACACACTAACTAAACTTTGGTGCTATCTAATAAAACAAACCAAATTTAAAGGCTAAAGTATGTTACAGTATGATTGGCACTCAACGGCTAGCGAGGATATGGTTCAGTAATATTTGAGGCACAGACCGAGAGGCTATTGGTCTGACTCGGTCAATGTCGATATGTCTGATCCAGTCTTGTGATGAATATAGAATGCAGGTTGTGACGGTACTGGAAGTACGACAGACTGGCTGTTGAGCATGGATACAACTGAAGCCATGGTTGGCCTGTCCACCACATTCTCTTGCACACACAGTAAACCAATGTGGATGCATCTCATCGTTTCGATTTGTGAACTTGTCGTCAACACGGGATCTATGATGTTTTCAATTGTATCCTCCCTCCAATTTCTCCAGGCCTATAAAAGTACATCAATATATTCAAAAAGAGATTTTACCTAGGCAAAACAGAGAATATATAATGACTTTAATGTGTTCATACTCACATAGGTTAACAGGTTCTCTTCATTCTCGCCATATTGGAAACTACCAATCTTTTTACCACTTACAATTTCAAGAACTAACACCCCAAAACTGAAGACATCCGTTTTGACAGAAAAGCGACCATGAATTACATACTCAGGAGCCATATATCCACTGCATGAAATATATTCCATTTATTAGACATGCAAGTTTTTTTTGTTTTTCAATGAAGCTTTCTGTTGTAAGGAGAGCACAATATGAAAGTGTAAGTTAGCCATATTATCACAGTACTTACTAGGTTCCCCTAACTGTCTTTGTATCTCCTTGAGTTTGATCAATTACAAACAGTTTTGCCAATCCAAAATCAGCAATTTTGGGGTTCATATCTTCATCTAACAAAATATTGCTGGCTTTGAGATCACTATGAATAATTCGAACCCGAAAATCTTCATGGAGGTAAAGAATCCCTCGAGCAATGCCTCCTATAATCTTGTAATGTGTTTCCCAATCCAAATGCTCGTGATTGTTTGGGTCTAAATACAATTTCATTAAATGAAACATGAACTTTTTTAATCTTTAAGAAATTACTATAAATTATATGAAATTTGAGGCAGAGAAAAAATACCAAAAATGAAGTGATCAAGACTTTTGTTAGGCACGTATTCGTAAATGAGAAGCCTTTCTTCTGTTTTCAAGCAAAATCCTAGGAGCCTTACTAAATTCCGGTGTTGAAGCTGAGCAAGTAAAATGACCTCATTATTAAATTCACGATCACCTTGTTCAGAATTTTTGGAGAGCCTTTTTACGGCTATAGGTTGCCCATTTAATAGCGTACCCTGAATGTTTAAAACAGAAAAATAAGGAAACCATGCTTAGATTAGTAGATTTTTTCTTGTGAAAGTGATTGTTATGTTACCTTGTAAATAGCTCCAAACCCACCTCATCCAAGCTTATTTGCATCAGAGAAGTCAAGAATGCGCTTTGCATACGTTTGCTTTAGGTTTTTTTCTTTGTTTCCCATTGGACATTTCAAAGAGAAGACCTGACCTGTGGACTTAGACTCCTTTTGTGTAGGCCTGTGGTGTCTGGACACTCGCTGTTATCGGGTTGTCCCCTTAAACACGCGGACATGACCGAGATTCAAGAACAACTGTTAATTTGTTTTAACGAGTTTAATATTTTATGTAACTGGTTCATTCAATTCAACACATCCACTTGCACGATTCTTAGATTCGATTGTCTATTGCCTGGAAGGTTACGAAAACAACTTGTACGTCCTCACAGCTATTTTGTTGGAAGATGCAGGTGTGGAGACCGGATGGAAAAGGGAGAGTAACTCAGCAACTTCATGAGCATGCATGGACAATTTCAATTTGGTTGCATTACATCTGGGTCTATTACTGAATGCTTCTTCTTGTATGTACCCATAATAATCCAATCTGTTCGTAATTCATATATGCTGCCCATTTTAAAAAACAAGATGGTTTCTAGAATTAATTAATTCTAGTATGGGATTGCATCTCTCAAAGTATGTGTTTGTACAAAAATTCTCACAGAGAGAATATTCGCTTTGCGATTCTTCAACTTTTGATCTTCATTTTCTCTCTTCCTCGATTCCTAAAAAAGACCGGAGTAAATAGATCACACCCGGAGGGTGTTGGCCAAAGACCTTCCGATACCTAATTTAGTTCAAGTGGTTGTAGGGAAACAATAACTAATAAAAGAGTACGAAAATGTATATATGGTGTGAACCGAGCGGTCGGAGCCGCGTGGAGAAAATATGGAGAATGGAGAGTGAAGAGGAACATAGAGCTTCATGTATTTTTCTCGAGTTTTAGAAGTAGGTTTAGATGTACCTTACTGAATATAAACAAAATCTAAAACCACGTGCTAAATAATTTGAATTTGAAGCTAATCATTTGAGCTTTAGGGGGAGAGAAACTAATCATTTGAATTTGAAGCAAGAGGATACCACGTGCTAAATAAATAAACAAAATCTAAAACCTAAATATGTTACAGTACGAGAATTATTTTGGTTTTGTTAGAAGTGTACAAGACAATTTTTTTTTTCTTGAGATCAAATGGTTATTTGGATGTGATTAAAGGAAAGTACATGCGTTTATGAGTTTGTAGTATATTTTGGAGCTCGGTGAATATTTGGAGATCTAGGAATACTGGAAATCAAGAAATGATGTGGCTAAATTTTGGGCGTCAGATCCTTGACTGGTAATCTAATCCTGCGACTATTCTTGGGCCAGGTAAGGGACACGTGTCATGCTGAATGTTGACCACTTTTGCCAGCTTAGCATAGGTGTCTCTGGAATAGGAATGAAAGGACACTTGTTGGTCTCTTCTATCCCCACCCCATGTGTGGGTTGGTGTTTCCAAAGAGAAAAAAATGGGGACAGGAGGGAGAGAGAAGGAGAGAGAGAGCCCAGCCTTCTTCCTCCTTCAAACTTATTTCTACCGTAACTTTCATTCTACAACTCCAATTCTTGCGCCGTTTTCGCCATTAGGATCATAGGAACGAGCACTAAAAGGTAAGGTAAACCATTCTTGGATTTGATTAAGTTTCAAACGCGGTTGAAACTAAGATGCTGATAAAGAAGGGACTGGTAGCTGGTTTGATTTTTGATGAGGAGACTTCGATTGTCTGAAAGTAAATTAAAGTCATCCACGCTTAGAAAGTTTGCATCTCTAGCTTGATTGACACTTCTTAGTTACCAGCATCTCTAGCTTGATTGACGCTTCTTCTAAGTTATATACTCTCTCTCAAGTCAACAAACCAATATTCATTCTCACAAGTCTTTCCTCCTTTGGTTTGCGATGCCCTTTTTCACTTTTTGGTGGATGACCATGGATAATTAGGAAAGCTTAATATATAGGAGGAATATTAGACTTGGTAAATTGCAGACATTATTTAGAAGAAAATTGAATAAAATTGATGTAGTGCTGCGTCAAAAATGAATGCTAAATTACATTATTATATATAATCTCATATAATTAGGCTGTAATTAATAATTGGGAAGGCTGTAAACATTTTCCTCTCTATGATTTTTATGTATTAGGGGGGTGTTTGAAAAACGTCAAGGGATTTTCGGAAAGTCATGGCTCCTCCCTTGGTCAGAAATATGTTCATAAAGAATAAAATTATATGACTTAAATGATTTGTGGGTTTCAAGTGCTCGAAGAGCTAGCTTTAACTAATACAGATTGAGACATTTGTTGAGAAAGGTATATCAGGTGCACAGTTGTCGGGAAAGACATAATTCGCAGGGAAAGGTCTATCTTCTATTCGGAAGCATTAGTTGGCGGGAAAGAACAAAATTCGCCAAGAAAAATCTATGCCGACCAAAATTTGTCAGCAAGAAACACAATTCGCCTTGAAAGGTTTACACGGCGAAAATTTGTCGGGAGAACATCTTCGTGAGAAAGGTCTATTTAGGCAAAAGTTTGTCCGGAAGGAACAATTTTCGCCGGGAAAGATCCATCTCCTCTAAAATTTGTCGGCAAAAAAATGAATTCGCCGGTAAAGGTTTATATCGGACAAAGTTTGTCGGGAGGGAACAAAATCCACCCCGTCGTAATTTTGCTGGGAAAGAAGAACCCTTCCCCACGGAAATTTGGTGGGAGACGACATTCGCCGGGAGATGTCTATCTCGATGACTAATTTTCAGAAAAATTACAAAATTCAATAGGAAAGGTCTATCTCGGCAATTTTTTTTGGAAAAGAACAAAATTCTCCCGCAAGGTTTATCCCGGCGAAAATTTGTCGGAGAGAACAAAATTGTTCACTGAGAAATGTTTAAATCAGAGAAAGACAAGTCTTCAAACATGGAGGGGGATCACCAAAATCATGAGTTTTGATACAGCGGCAAATAACTAAACAAGGAGATACATAAAACCTTGACCCATAAGGCAGGGATAGGATCCAAGTTCATACATAAATTTTATAATTTATGAATTTTTATTTATAGATATTACCCACAATATATCGGTGGACGGATTTTGTAAGGATATTATTCACAATGTATCGATAACTTATCTGTACATTCTATTATGACACATTATCAATAATTAATAACTAAGTTGTAAGTGATCATAACATATTAGCTAGCGAGCGTAAAGCTCAGTAATTGAAGCCTCAGTTTCTGTAAACAGCTCCAAACCCACCTCATCCAAGCTTATTTGCATCAGAGAAGTCATCTGTTGCAGATCTTATAGTTTCAAAATCATATTGCAACGATTCCACCAGACTAACGTCTTCCGAATTCTCATCTGAAAAGGGTTAAAATGAATTAGCAAACAGAGTTCCAAAACCTCGGATAAGATAAATAAACAGTGTTGAACTTACCTTGTTCAAGTTTTACCCTTCGTTTCCTTACTCTGAAGAAAAAGCATATGCTACTGAAAATAGTGACAAAAACAACCAAAACCACAACGATGATGATGACAGTTTGTTTTGTGTTACTCTTCTTTTTTGCTGAAAATCAGATGGGATATCTTATCAAAAACCAAAACCACACCACAAAATTGTAAGACATGGATCAAATTGAAGATTTGCAGGGTAACCATAATAAGCATACATACCTTCTTCAGGTGCTGTTGCTGGCGGAACTGGAGCTGAAATATCTACGAAGGAATCGGCCGCAGACGCAAAGAAACTATTATTCTCATACCTTAAATTACAGCTGGGTTTAAGGACTCTTCCTCCATTCCTTCCACCGCAACAGGTTTGAATTTCTTTGACGGACTGTTTAAGGCAACGGCTGCAATTTTGCTTGTCTATGTCTGGAGTGCACTGAGCAAGTGCGTATATTGGTTCACCTCCAGGGACAATTGCATGCCCTGCTGCAAATTTTTTAAGAGAATCCCCTGATGCAGCTCTGTCGCTTAAATTAACCAACAAGGGGGTAAGCACCGGCTCAAACTGTTTAGGATTTTCAGGATAATTTGGGCTAGGCAAATGCTTAAGAGGGTCCGTCTGTTCAATACCAAATATCAAGTTGTATGAGTATCTCACCATACAACGCTCTGCCCATATGATTGCTTCCTTTTGAGTTGAACAATTTTGCAAGAGTATATAAGTAGATATGTTGAGACAAGCCTGACAAGACTTCAGTGGGAGATCTCCTCTGCATAATGCAATTGCATTGATCTTGTTGGGGTCTTGTCCCCTGGATGAATTGTAAAACCCGGAATTGATTTGGGTGTTGGAGGAGAAGGAATAGAGGAGGCTGTTGAGGTTCTCTTGGTACTTGTCACCTGCTTTGTAGGTGCCAGTATCAGAGCATTTCCAGCAGTAGTCTGCCGTAGGTGTGCATGGTCCATCATCTTGGGATATGGTGGGAGCAACAAGGTTTAAGATAATAATAGCAAGATTAATGAAGAAAAGCATTGATCTTGAGGAACCCATTTTTCTTGCTCAACTCACAAGTGACGAACTGGAGCTGGAATATCTACTAACGAATTGGCAAGATGGTTTCTTGACTTAAAAATATACAAGGTCTAGATAGCTTCCCGACCCTTAATTTGACCTCAAGTCTTCTCTTTGAATTTTCTTCACTCTTTATCATTGGATTGGAAGACTATGATGCGGACCAACCAGAAAGCACAAGGCAATTGCGAGGTATATTCCCCAGACATCAGTCCATCGATCAAAATGTGATGCAAAAATTTATTTTAATTTTAATATTTTAATATGGGCCTAAATCCATTAGCCCAACCCAAATTAATCCGAAATTTATTGGTTTGTATGTGGCCTCTGATGCTGATTAGTTTGGCATTTGATAAATTGATACCAAAACAAATTGGTTTAATTTGGCCTCTCAAATAAACGACAATTGGTTTTACTTTATCTGCAGTCGTTCAAATCAAATGTATCAATCAAACACGCGTATCAAGCACTTGTGCCAGCTTAGCATAGGTGTCGCTGGAATAGGATTGAAAGGACACGTGTTGGTCTCTTCTTGCCCCATGTGTGGGTTGGTGTTTCCGAAGAGTAAAAAAGGGGTAAAGGATGGTTTTTTTGGCTGGACAAGAGAGAGAGAGAGGCCCGGCCTTCTTCCTCCTTCAAACTTCTTTCTACCGTAACTTTCATTCTACAATTCCAATTCTTGCGCCGTTTTTTCCATTAGGGTCGTAGGAACGAGCTCCACAAGTTAAGGTAAACCATTCTTGGATTTGATTAAGTTTCAAACACTGTTGAAACTAAAATGCTGATAAAGAAAGGACTGGTAGCTGGTTTTATTTTTTAGGAGACTTTGATTATCTGAAAGTAAATTAAAGTCATCCACGCTTAAAAAGTTTGCATCTGGGTTTAAGAACTCTGCCTCCTTGCTTTCCGCAACAACATTCCGGAATTTTTGAGGCAGCCCCTTTAAGGCAATCGCTGCAGCTTTGCTTGTCCAAGTCTGGAGTGCACGGCAAAAGTGCATATATTGATTGATTTGTTGTGCTTCCTTGGATGGTCACATGTCCAGCTGCGAACTTCTCAAGAGAATCCCCTGATGAAGCTTTCTCAGTCAAAGTATCCAAGAAGTGTAATTGTAAACCTGGATGGATCAATGTTAAAATGCAATATGCAGGATTGATATGTGATTCAATCCTTGTACTACACAGCAAAAAACAAAATGCAACAAACTGGAAAATAAACGAAGACAAAGTATTTGTACGAAATCTCGCACGAGGAAAAAACCCTCCACACAGGAGAGGCATATACAAGAGGAAAAAACCCTCCACACAGAAGAGAAAAACCTCAAGGCACAAACTTAAGGGCATATACAAGACTCAATTGATACTTTCTTACACCACAAAAGAAGATTGATCAAATACTCTTGTCTTGTACGAACACGTCTTCTTCACTTTCTCTTGGATGTGTTGTGAAAATTGGCTCGCATAAAGGATACAAGGAAGCAGGAGACTCTGCCTAAAAGCGACCGGTGGTTTTCGGGCAGATTCGAGGTCTGGAACGAAAACCTCTGGCTATCGGTCGCGTGCTACTGCTAGAATGCACGTGCTGTTTCAAATTTTCTCAAGATTTCAACTCTAATTTTGAGGGCTATCGCCTCCCACCTACTTGCAAGGACCTTAGGGGTCGCTTCAAAATTAGAAGAAGGATGACAATCAGTTGGGAGGTTTGAGGAAGCATTAAAGGACATTGGAAGACTTATTTCAAGGTGTAGCTACCCTATGGTTCTATATATAGGGTGGCTGCACAAGTAGCCATGAATACATAGCTTGTGGCTGGCCTAACCTGTGGTCTATGTCAGGTATTCAAGGGCAGAACATGGGAGACAAAGCAAGTGTCTCCTCTCAAGTCTAGAGGCTTATGTATTAAAGGAAAGAGTGAGCAAGTCTGAAAGTGTGCAAGTAAAGAAAGTGAGAGAGGAGTGAAGTAGCTGGAAACTAGAGAGTCAAGAACAAGAAAGAGTTCTCAAGAGTATCAAGGTGTTGAGCAAGGGTGTGAGAGAAACAGATTGTGAGGGTTGTGTTCTAAGGGGGTTTCCATTCGTAAACCAAAGTTGTAACCTATCTTCATTAGTGAAATTTCTCAAGGGGATCACCAAGAGGATGTAGGCAAATTGTTGAACCTCTATAAACACTTGTGTCATTTGTGCTTGGGTATTTTCTGTGTGTGTGTGTAAGATTCATCCATCATTGAGTCTTGTCCAAAGTCCATCAACAACAAGGTTTAAAGGGAAGTGAGTTGGTTATAATTCTCAACAGGATGAACACCAATTCACGCAGGTTGATCTTCCTCACAAACAAAGCTTCCACAAAGTTCCATGATGAATGAGTGATATGTTATGCTCTCAGACTATCACCTAGATAAATCTAAGAACCTAACAGCCTTTAATCTCTCTCCCTTTATCTTATAAAATAATCTCACGATTTTGATTAGAGTATATACTAGGATAACTCTTTTACCTAATAAACAAAGATATTGGCTTTATTTAAACTTCTTCCTTATTTAGGACTCTATGCAGATTTGTATAGACGTTTAGAATCTCACACAAAATCAATCTTTAATTGGGAAACCAAATCCTATATGAATGCAAATGATACTTACCTGAAAAGAGTTGTGCCGTGTAACACTAGTCAATCATGCTCCTCATTTACCGCAAGCTTTGACCGTCGCAAGTTACAATTAATTCTAAGACTAGGAATAAAGTTACAGGCTCTTTACATTTGCTAGGAAATAGCCAACTAAAAATACACTTTCAAGAAGAGATTAAGCACCGAATTGAACTGGATGGCGTCAATTGCGTTACTTATGCCAGAGACATACTTAATAGGTTCATCTTCCTCGACACCAAAAATTAAGTTGCTCGAGTGTCGTACCATGCAACGCTCCGCCCAAATGATTGCTTCATCTTGGTTCGAACAATTCTTGAAGAGGATGAGACTGGACTCGTTGACACAAGTGTGACAGTCGTTGAGGGACACATCTCCTCTGCATAATGCAATTGCATTCACTTTGTTGGGGTCCAACGATCAAAAGGTGATGCAAAAAATTATTTTAATTTTAATATTTTAAAATGGGCCCTAAACCCAAATTAATCCGAAATTTTATTGGTTTGTGTTGGCTTGATTGGGATTTGGGTTTTGTTGAAAACTTGTTTCCAGTCCGGATTAGTTCGGCATTTGATAAATTGATACCAAGGTTTAATTTGGCAGATAACAATGGTTTTACTTTATTCCACAAGACCAAGCAAAAACTGTCAGATAACAATGTATCCAGAATTGAAAGCAATGGGAATCTGAAAACTTAATCCACTTCATCACTCAAACTGAACCGAGGATAGACAATTCATCCAATTATTCTTTTGTGTAAAAGGTGACAGGAAATTAAGAAATAATTGAGTGTAGGACCAGGTAAACTTACTAGGATAATGAAGTCACCAGAAACTAATCATTTGAATTTGAAGCAAGAAGATACCAGGTGCTAAATAAATAAACAAAATTTAAACCCTAAATATGTTATAGTATGTGTACGTGTGACACCTTGGAAATTTTATGATTCTTAAGAACTATTTATAAAATTTTGGAGAATTATTTTGGGTTTGTTAGAAGTGTACAAGATAATTTTTTTTTTCTTTCTTGAGATCAAATGGTTATTTGGATGATTAACGGAAAGTACATGTGTTTATGGGTTGATAGTACTTTTCAAAGCTCAGTGAATTTTTAGAGATATAGGAATTTTGGAACCAAAATTATTTATTTAAAAAAAAACAGAGCACACAAGAGGGACGGAGAGGAGTTGGTTGTGGGTTTCGATGAGTGGTTGTCGGCCATCTCCATGCGTATACCAACCAACATATAGAATGGTCTTGATTGGTTCAGTCCGTAAATGCTTGCAAGTCTAAGACAATGACATGGTTTTAAATTTTAAGAAAACGTAAATACAAAAGCAGTCAAGTACGAGTCTGGTTCTGTTACCAAAGTTCTTTTGCCCCATGTTTCCTCCCAAATTTTGTGACATATGGCACATAATTTGACAGGAGTTTAACTTTGTTAATTTTTTAAACATTTTTTTTCCAATTAAAACACTTAAAATATATTATATTAAAAAACACGTTTGTTAAAAACATCTTGCATGCCTCTTCATCTTCTACCCTACACTTCAACCCTTACATTACATCTTCTCTGCACTGCAAAACTCAGCCATTTTATCTTCGCCGCTCTACAAAACTCGGCCCGTGCATATGGTTTGTTTTTCTAGTTCGCTTGTTAGCTGCAAGTTCATCAAGTAAGCACGCTATGCTCTTCATGTTTTTTCTTATGCTTTTTAATTGCTGGTTTTGAGCATTGTATGCAAAACCCAGCCGCTTCATCTAATTATCAAATGAATTGCGTAATGGGTATATAATCACCAAAACTCAGCCCCATCATATATTTCGCTCGTTGACCACTGGTTTGTGAGGTAAGCCAGGCTCTACTTCATAATATTTTTTTTCCCCTTTTTGGTTGATGGTGTTGGAGTCACCGCATAAGAAGCTTTTAAACGATTAATTTGCGATAATTATATACTCATTATGCAATTCATTTGGTTTCAATATTTTTTTTTTCCAAAAAAGAAGAAGGAAGAAGGTTGATTTGGCTGAAGCATACCTCCAGGATTTGGGTTCATCATAAGTTAATTCTCATCCTGCCTTTTAAATTGATCCTATTTTCAAGCTATGTCTCTAGACACTTGGCTATAAAGGCAATTCTGGCAATTTTTGGGTGTCCAGAGACATTTTTGGGGTGTATCAAAAGTTAACAAAGAGGAAGCTCATAGCCCAGATGAAGTGGCTGAGTTTTGCAGTGCAAAGAAAATATAGGGGTTGAAGTGTAGCGTAGAAGATGAAATGGCCTGCAAAGTGTTTTTATCAAATGTGTATTATGATATAATATGTTTTAATTATTTTAATTAAAGAAAAAAAATGCTAAAAGAAAGTTAAAGAGTTAAAACTCCTGTTAAGTTATGTGCCACATGTCACAAAACTAAGGAGGAAACATGGAGAAATTTTTATATGTTCCAGGTACACCACGTACGTGACTAGTGTACCATCCAATAAATATAGAATATGTGAAATTATTGTCCAACTTATTGCATTTCTTTTTATAACATCTGGCAGGTTGCATTGGAAATATTTCATATGTACTCGTCTATTTGGATAGTCAAGAGCCACGTGATGTACTTGGAACACTAAAAAATTACTTGGAAACATGGGGGCACAGAAACTTCGGTAACAAGAAAACCGGACTCGTCAAGGACAGCTTATGCCACTTGCGTGGTGCCAATGCACCCTCTTTTATTTTATTTTATTTTAATTTATGCTCGGGATATTTTAAATTATTATAAATTAATCTAATTGGCCTTTATAAATTGGCATGCCCATTCATTTTGAATTGGGCTGTTTGGAGTTGTCCAGTCCGCACATCTTACACAACAGAAAAGGAACACTACAAAGCAAAACCCTATTACATGGGTCTTGACAAATTCAAGGACCAACAAACGAAGAGTGCCCTTGTTAAATTCAAAATTGTAATAAAACAAAATTGAATAAACTTTCTTGCCCTTCTTCGCTTCCAGACTCTCACAAGCATAATGACAATACCAATCGTCAGAACGACGGTGGCGACACTTTTATTGTAATGATACACGGATTATTTCCTGCAAAAATCACAAGGCTCTGTTTGTTAGCGACGTGGTGTTAACTAATTGGGGCTCAAACAAGAAATTAAGCAACAAACAAAAATAAATTATTATACCTTGGAAGGTTTATTAGGATATCTGCTCCAGACTCAGAAAGGATTGGACTCAAACCTCAAATAACAGCTGGGTCTAAGAACTCTTCCTCCACCCACACCACCACAACACTCTGTAATATTTGGGATGGACTCTTTAAGGCAATCGCTGCAGTTTTGTTTGCTCAAATCAGGGCTGCACTGGACAGTTGCATATATAGTTTGATTTGTTAAAGGCACCAACGCATTCCCTGCTGCAAATTTTAAAACAGAGTTCCCTGCTGCAGCTTTCTCACTCAAATTTCCAAATAAGGGGTCGCGCACCTGCTTGTACTGTTCAGCATTTGATATCTTATTTGGGCTCGGCACAAACTTAACAGGCTCATATTCAAGCACACCGAAAATCGAGATGTTCGAGTATCGAACCGTACAGCGCTCTGCCCATATGATTGCTTCCTTCTGATTAGTACAGTTCTGCAGGAGAATGGAAACAGAGTCCTTGAAACAGGTGCGGCAATCATCGAGTGCAACGTCCCCTCTGCATACGGCAATTGCGTTCACTTTGTTGGGGGCTCGTCCCAGAGAAGAACTGTAAAATCTGGGATTGATTTTGGGGTTGGAAGGGAAAGAGGAGAGGAGGGTGTTGAGGTTTTGATTGTAGATGTTGCCATTGTTGGTGTTTTTAGTATTGAAGCAGCTCCAGCAGTAGTCTGCTCTCATCGTGCAAACACCGCCCCCTGTTAGGGTATCTGCTCCAGACTCATAGAAAGGATTGGACTCAAACCTCAAATAACAGCTGGGTCTAAGAACTCTTCCTCCACCCACACCACCACAACACTGTGGAATATCTAAGATGGACTCTTTAAGGCAATCGCTGCAGTTTTGTTTGTCCAAATCAGGGCTGCACTGGACAGTTGCATATATAATTTGATTTGTTACAGGCACCAGCGCATTCCCTGCTGCAAATTTTAAAACAGAGTCCCCTGCTGCAGCTTTCTCACTTAAATGTCCAAATAAGGGGTCGCGCACCTGCTTGTACTGTTCAGCGTTTGATATCTTATTTGGGCTCGGCACAAACTTAACAGGCTCATATTCAAGCAAACCGAAAATCGAGATGTTCGAGTATCGAACCTTACAGCGCTCTGCCCATATGATTGCTTCCTTCTTATTAGTACAGTTCTGCAGGAGAATGGAAACAGAGTTGCTGAAACAGGTGAGGCAATCTTTGAGTGCAACGTCCCCTCTGCATACGGCAATTGCGTTCACTTTGTCGGGGGCTTGTCCCAGAGAAGAATTGTAAAATCTGGGATTGATTTGGGCGTTGGAAGGCAAAGAGGAGAGGAGGGTGTTGAGGTTTTGTTTGTAGATGCTGCCATTGTTGAAGGTGTTGTTAGTATTGGAGCAGCTCCAGCAGTAGTCTGCTATCCTCGTGCAAACACCGTCGCTGATATGGTCGCCCACTATGGCAGGAGCAAGAGGGTCCAAGACCAAGAGTATAGGAAGAATGAAGAAAATTAGCAATCTTGAGGAACCCATTTCTCTGTTTGTTCCTCTGTATGAAAATAACTTCGGCTTTTATAGCAAAAACTGTGTTTGAATATTATTGATCCTTTTCTAGATTTTTTTCCCGATAGTAAAAATTACTCTTAAATATATCTAATATACAGGAAGGGAGACTTGAACTTGAATTCTGATTATTTTGTACCTTAATTAATAGAGAATTGCATTTACTTATTGCGTCTATGCTTCAACATTATTAATTCATTTATGTGGTCTACTTCACACTGCTACATCAATGATGGTTGTTGTCAACTTTACTCTAGAACCACAAAGTAAGTCGGTTTTGTGGTTGACCAAAAAAGAAGTCGGTTTTGTGTTATTTTCCTCCTCCTTGGTCCAATAGGGCTGCTCGAATTAAGAGAAGACCTTGACTCGTTATTGCTCGTCTGTGGATGGATATGGGCTAGTGGCGGAGCCATTAACTTTGTCGATGTGGGACTGTGGGCGTCGCTGGGAGCATGCCACGTGTCCTATAGAGGCGTTGCCCTAACTGGTGCGATCGGTAGGAATAGGTGCCGAAGGCAACTCTGTCTAGGCTCGATTTGTTCCACGTGTCTTGCTCTTATTGGCTGCTTATTTTGGGTGTAAACAGGAGTCCCCCAGCCTTTATCGGAGGATGCTGCGGGTGGGGGCTTGATTTGCTCTCTGTTGACAGTTCCCTGGTCGCCCTTCCGTTCGGCAGTTCGTTAGGAGGAAGCGCTCGTGCCGCCATAGGGGTGCCTACCGTTCGGAAGATTGCAGGAGGAGGCGCTTGAGTCACCATGAAGGTACCTGCCGTTCGGTAGATTGCCAGGAGGAGGCGCTCGAGTCACCATAGAGGTGCCTACCGTTCGGTAGATTGCCAGGAGGAGGCGCTCGAGTCACCAGAGGTCCCTTCCGTTCGGAAGTCTCGCATGGGAGTTCAAAGTTGCCACCGAGTGGGTGCCGAGTGACATTGCCGGTCGTTTGTTAACTTGGACAAGTTCGGTTTTTTTTCTATGGCGATCAATGCTCAGGGGAGTGATGGGACGGGGCGACGCTTCGTCTTCTGTACCTAACGTGCTGCCAGGGGGCCGGCTCCATGCGTGACGCGTGGCGTGTCAAGTCGTGCGGAGCGCGCATTAATGTTTCGTTTGGCTTCCCGAGGCGTACCGTTGCAATCTTCGCCCTATATATTGCAGTGACTTCTGAGGCGGAAATCACTTTGCATTCGTGAGCGAGGCGAGACCTCTGCCCAGGCGATTTCGGCGATATCGAACGGTACCCAAGGCGATTTCTGGCAAGAACAAACGGTAACCAAGGCGATTTCGGCGAGACCATTCGGAAAACGAAGTGACGTTCGCTCTCTGACTTCAATTTTCACAAGGTCCTGTTCGGTAATCTCTTATCTTCTTTCCTTTCGTTACGCATAAGTCCTTCCTTGGTTTAAACTAGACTAGAACTTTTAAAAGTGGGGTGTAGTTCGGTAGTCTAGTTGCCATAGGTAGAGATGTAGGCAACGGTAGGATAGCTCTTTGCATGGCCCTTAGTTTACTTCCGTCGTTTTTGTAGATGTCTGATAGCGAGTCGGGATACGAGAGCGAGCCCAATGCTTTCAGGATGAGTCCCAGAGAGGGACAATATACCGAGGGTGAGGAGTCGGCCCAGGATGCCGATAGTGGGAGTGATTCCGAAGTTGAAGTGGTTGTCGAGAGGTTTACTTCTGCGCCTACTCACGGGATCGGTAAGGGACTCATGACCAGCCAGCCCATGCCGTTGGCGGTTGTATATAGAGACGGTCGACATGTTGGGTTAGGCATGCATTCCGAACCTGAGGTGGGACGCTGGGTCAGGCATGCAACCCGAGCCTGAGGTGGAGGGTGCTAGGATGCCGGAGGCATCTTCCAGTCACATTCCGGAGGCTTCCACTTCTGGCCGTGGAGAGTCTCCGGAGCCGAGTCTTAGGCCGAAGGTGACGATAGTGAGCAGCGGGAATCCCAGGATTCCGAAGGGGTGGCGAGAGAGCAGCTGTTCGACGTGGACTACCTGCCGCCCAATAGCTGACTACCGAGAGCTGCAAAAGATCAGGGCGGGATACAGGATTCCACAGTCGGTAGGGATGAGGATCCCACACCTGACCGAATCTCTGAGCAAGCCCAAGGACGGCGAGGTCGCCTTCTTCACTGATGTCCTTCAGCAAGGCGTCATGTTACCGTTGCAGCCTCCAGTTCAAAGGATCCTGGCTCAAATTGGGTATGCCCCTGGGCAGTTGAACCGAACTCTGGGCCGTCCTGATGGGGGTCGTGACGGCATTTGGACTTGCCGAAGAGGATGGGCCTTCTTACGAGCAGTTTTCCCATCTGTAGAGCATCACCAAGTCCAAGAGTACAGATCATGGTGGATGGGTTCAGGCGAACTGCCTCAGGGCTTCGGAAAGGGGCCATTTTTTGAATGCCGTGCCGACTTCTCAGAAGTCCTGGAGGAATCGGCGGGTGTTGCTCTCCGGTGATTGGGAATCGCCATCGGGAGTTCCCGTTCGCTTCCACATCCCCACTACCTTTCAAATTGCCGGTAGGTTGCCGCCATACCGATCGGTAGGCCATTATTTTTTTGTGTTTGCACTAACAGTTTTGTTATTTTTCGCAGGCAAGTTGAAACAGCCTACGGCAACTAGGCAGATTGACCAAGTGAGGACGAAGGTTCCTCCGTCGACAGGGAATACCCACAGTTCCTCTTCACTGAGAACCTTGTCAAAGCCCGTCTTGCCAGCCCTCCGAGAGTAAGTTCTCTTTGATTTTTCCTTTGCTTTCGCTGATTTCTTTCGGCTAACTCGTGCCTTGTTTATGTAGTGTCTGAAGCCAGGAGACTGCTGAGGCCAAGAAGCTCGGAGACCTCCAAACGGCGCCTCCAGGTGGTGTCCAATGGGAAGAAGCAACGGCGGCAGCCAGAAGCTTCGGCCGAGAGATAGCGGAGGCTGACCCTAACGGGCAGGTCGATTGCCGAACGAGAGAGGCAGCTCCATGCCGACCAACCTCAGGGAGGGTGCCGATCAGCGAACCGGACACAGCCCGGCTCAGGGTGCCGATCCTGCTTCTTCCAAGGCGTCCGGGAAGCGGCCACTGACGGAGACTTGGATGCCTCCTCCACTCCCAAGAGGGTGCGCCTTACCGATCCTCCGCGGGCCATCCTTGTGGTCGAGGACGAAGAGGGGCCTACCGAGGCCGGTTACGCTCGCGTGCCCTTCAAAGACGATCCATTGCGAACCACATGATCGTGGGCTCGCAGATGGATCTCTCAGAGATCGACGAGCTGCCGAAGAGGCTTCTTCGGGAAGAGGAGGGCGTGCCTTCCGTGTCCAGGCCACGGTAACCTCCCGTTTCCGTTCTCTTCTTATTGCTGTTACTCTTTTTCGGCATACTAACATGCGGTTATTCTTTTCAGGTATCGATGGACATGTGGTTGTGCATGAAGAGGGCCATCAACACTGCCGAGCGCAACAAAAGGCTGTACGACGAGGACCGCTCTAAGGTCAACGAAGCGGTGAAAACCCTTCAGGGACCACGCCCATCTCGTGCAGGGTATGCAGGCTGCCGAACGGCAGACCCAGGCGCACGAGGCGAAGCTTGCCGAGATACGCGAGGCCTTGGACGGCGCGGAGATGGCGGCAAGGGATGCCGAAGAGGCGAAGGGTGCCGTGCAAGCGGCGCTCGAGGCTTCTGAGAGGTCGAAGGCGTGTCCGAGATTCAGGCTGCCGTCGCTGAAGCCATCAGGAGCTACCGTTCCTCACAAGAGTTCACCGATCTCCTGGATCAGGAGGTGGCTTCGGAGATGGCGGACCTGATCTACCGATTCAAGCGGTTCAACCCTGGGCAGAAGCTGAATCTCAACTTCGCTGAAGAGATGATCGAGGAGTATGAAGGGAGGACGCCCCGGGTGTGATGCCGATGCTGCCGATGCCCCTGCCTCCGAGGATGGCCCTCCTCCGAAGAAGCCTGAACCCTACTTTATTTTGTTTTGTATTTTAATCAATGTGTGTGATATTCCTGGACATCTAAATGCCAATGACATTTTTTCCTGGTTTAAGAATTATTTTGTCATCGTTACTCAATGTGTGTCACTTTTATCCTTGTATGCTATTGCCGTAGGCTAATAACTGTGTAGGATGCCGTAGGCTAATAACTGTAGGACGCTAATTCTCGCTAACATACAAGTGTCGTAGACATCGGTAGGGACGAGGCCCCAAGCCTTGTATCTATAGAAATGCCGTGGGCAAGTCTATGGTCCTCCGTTGGCTCGTGCCCAACGCGCGGTAGTGAACATAAAGAGCACAGTTTTGGATTGCCGTAGGCAAAGTTGCTGTGGCTCACCAATGACGAGCCCTACCGAAACGTTTTGCGTGAAATTTACAGATAGTAAATAACGATCTGGATAATCTCGTTTTATATATAGGTGCCGTGGGCAAAAATACAAATTCCTCCCTGCCGTTGGCTAAAGGGCTTTACTTAAAATAGCTCTTGAGATGATCCACGTTCCATGGGTGACCGAGGGTCTTCCCATCTGTGCCTCGGAGCCTGTAGGTACCGGACCGAAGGATACCGATGACTTCATAGGGTCCTTCCCAGGAAGGTCCGAGGGTTTCTTCCGTTGGGTCTTTGGTTGCGAGCGAAACTTTGCACATCACCCAATCCCCCGATTCTGAAGGAGCAGGGTTTGACTCTCGAGTCGTAATACCGAGAGACACGCTGCTTGTAGGCTTCGTTCCGAAGGTTAGATGCCGTTCGGCGTTCTTCGATTAGGTCAGGCTTATCGCAAGCGCAGCCTCGTTCGCCTACGGCTCGAAGTTTTCCGTTCGGTAAGATGACTCGCCGATTTCCACCGGGACAACGGCTTCGGAGCCGAATGCAAGGCTGAACGGAGTCTCTCCTGTCGAGGTTCGGTAGGATGTTCGGATGGCCCACAAAGCTTCGGGAAGCTCTCCGGGGCCAGGCGCCTTTAGCACCTGTTGAGCTGCCGTTTCAGGAGTTTCTTGATGATTTTGTTCACGGCCTTTACCTGCCCGTTCGATTAAGGGTGAGCTGGGAGGCGAAAAATAGGTTGATTTTGAGGCCAGTCAGAACTTCCTGAAGAGTTCCGAATCAAACTGCCCTGCTGTTGTCGGTGATAATTGCGTATGGGATGCCGAATCGGCAACAGATGTTGGTCCAGACGAACTCCTCGATTCTTGCGGCAGTAATGGTGGCCAAGGCTTCGGCCTCTACCCATTTCGTGAAATAATCCACCGCAACGACCGCATACTTAACCTGTCCTTTGCCTTGCGGCATGGGCCCGATCAGGTCAAGTCCCCACTTGGGCGAACGACCATGGGCTTATGATCGGTGTGAGTGGTTCGGAGGCAGATGTGGAATATTGCCGAAGCGTTGGCATTTGTCGCACTTCTTTACCATCGCTATTGCATCCCGATGCATTGACAGCCAGGAGTATCCCTCCGGAAGGCCTTGTGGGCCAAGGACTCGGAGGGTCGTGTAGACGCGTTTGTCCAGAACATCATTGATGACGATGTACCTTGTCGACCGGTAGCGTAGCTTTCTTGCCTGGGCTTTGTCCTCTGGAAGGGTACCGTTCGCCAGGTAGGTGTAGATCTGTGACATCCAGGTGTCCACGTACCGAACGGTACATACGTCAACAGAGGTGGTGCTTGGTTGGGCTAAAATCTCGACGGGATTGTCGGCCAATTTTGTTGTTGATTGCCGAAGCAAGTCGGGCTAATGCATCGGCATGGCTATTTTCTGATCTTGGGACCTGCGAATCTCGTAAGCCAGGAACTGTCGTAGCAATTGGAGGGATGCCGATAGGTAGGCTGTCATAGACGCATCTTTTGCCGCGAATCGGCAGTGACTTGGTTCACGATGAGCTGCGAGTCGCTGTGAATGCTGACCTGCTTAGCCCCCATGCTCTTGGCTAGCCGAAGGCCGGCCAGAGGGCTTCGCACTCAGCCTCGTTGTTTGACGTTCGGAAGGCGAATCGGATGACATATTCTATCTTGGTTCCATCGGGGGTGGTGAGCACAAGGCCGGCTCCGCATCCCTCCTGATTCGCCAGCCGTCACATGCAGGTCCCAGCAGGGATGGATTGGTCCAAGAGGCTGCCGTTCGGGTAAGCCCACCAGGGGCTTCTTCAGGTTCGATGTCTCGAAGGTGTCAGTTCAGCGATGAAGTCCGCCACTGCTTGTCCCTTTCTGGAGGTCTGGGTTTGAACTGGACGTCGAACTCCCCCAGCTCAATCGCCCATTTGACCAGTCTGCCGGAAGTTTCTTGTTTTTGGAAACCTGCGAAGGGGATGGTTGGTCAGGATGACGATAGCGTGGGCCTGAAAATAGGGCCTCAACCGCCGGGCGGAAACTACCAAGGCTAAAGCCAGCTGCTCGAGCGGGGGTCCGAGATTCTGCCCCTGTAGGACCTTCCTGACGTAGAAGATCGGTAGCTCTGCCTTCGCTCAGGATCCGTATGAGTACCGAGCTAACGGCAGGACGGATACCGAAAGATATATAGATAGAATTTCTCCAGGTAGGGGCTTCAGATGGCAGTGGCGCCCTGGCCATGTAGTCCTTCAAGTCTTGAAATGCCTTGTCGCATTCGGCAGTCTACTCTATATGGTGTTTGCCCCCTTTCAAGGCTTTGAAGAACGGTGCGCACCTGCCTGTGGCTTTGGAGATGAAG
Organism: Prunus fruticosa; assembly: GCA_018703695.1. Classification (NCBI taxonomy): domain Eukaryota; kingdom Viridiplantae; phylum Streptophyta; class Magnoliopsida; order Rosales; family Rosaceae; genus Prunus; species Prunus fruticosa. The sequence goes on along the minus strand of CM031920.1, from coordinate 1,764,704 downwards.
CGAGTGAGGGCTGCCACTCGTCCGGGTAAGGCTCTGGATGTCCTTCTGTGTCTTCGGTACCTCCATGTTGATTATGGCTTTGATTTTGTCGGGGTTTGCCTCAATACCCCTCTCGCTGATCATGAAACCGAGGAATCTCCCGGAAGACACGCCGAAGGCGCACTTCGTTGGGTTGAGTCTCATTCGGTACTCCTTCAAGGCGCCGAACATGAGGAAAAGGTTCGTCAGATGTTCCCTTGCCGTTCGGCTCTTTACTAGCATGTCATCCACGTATACCTCCATCGTGATGCCGATCCGCTCAGCGAAGATTCGGTTGACGAGTCTGATAGGTTGCCCCGCATTCTTCAGACCGAACGACATGACGTTATAGCAGTATAAGCCCTTGTCCGTTATGAATGCCGTGTGTTCGTTGTCGGCATGGTGCATGAAGTTCTGGTTATATACAGAGTATGCATCCATGAAGCTGAGCAACTCGTGTCCTGGGCGTGGCGTCCACCAGCTGATCGATGCGTGGCACGGGAAGCTGTCCTTCGGACAGGCCTTATTGAGGTCGGTATAATCTTGACACATTCGCCATCCGCCGTTTGCCTCCGAACCATAACAGAGTTCGCCATCCAGTCCGGGTATACGGCCTCCCGGATGAAGCCTATAGCCGTTAGCTTGTCCACCTCATTCTTCATGGCTTCGTACCGTTCGGCATCATAGGATCGGAGCTTTTGCCTGACGGGTTTGAAAGCCGGTAAGATGCTTAGCTTGTGGCTGATGACGTCGGGGGATATGCCTGGCATGTCGTTGTAAGACCAGGCAAAGACTTCCGAATTCTGCCAAAGAAACTGGATGAATTCGGCACCGAGGGCGGCGTTCAGCATGGTGCCGATCCTTATACATCGATCCGGTCGACCTTCATCCAACGCTACGGTTTCAAGGTCTTCGGAGGGTTGTGCAGCCGGTGTGGGTGTTTCCTCCCTAGGATCATCCACGGGTTCGCTTCCGTTCGGCAAGTCCACGACAGCCAGGGTTTCCTTTTGTTTCTGAAGGGCTGTCGATTTCAATGCTGTGGCGTAGTAGTTCCGAGCGCTTATCCGGTCTCCCCCCATTGCCCCGGTGCCGTAGCAGGTTGGGAATTTCATGAGTAGCATGTGAGAGGATAAGTGGGCCTTGATCGCCGTGAGTGCGTTCGGCAGATTATGAAGTTATACGCCGTTGGGCAGTCCACCACAAGGAACTGAATCGTAGACCATGGTCCTCCGTGGGGCTATGCCGAAGGCAATCGGCAGCCTGACACGCCACGGCTGGACCAAGTCGCCGGAGAAACTAAGGAGAGGCGAGAGTTGCCTGTTGACTGGCTGTCGTCTATCCCAAGTTCCCTGAAGGCATCGGCAAAGATGACGTTTACCGAACTGCCCGTGTCGATCAGGATTCTTCCGACATCGAATTCGGCAATTTCGGCTGGATGATGATTATAGGGTCATCATGTGGGTAGATGATTCCTTCCTCCTCTTCCTCAAGAGAAAGTGATAGGCTCCCACCTAACCTTCGGCATCTTCGCGTGCCGGCTACTCTCGATGCCGAGGACCTGAGGGTCCTGGGCCGCCCCTGACATACTGTTTCATCGACCGGTTAGATGCCCGGCAAGGGTTGGGCCTCCACTAATCGTGCTGATCATGTTGATTTGCCGCGTTGCCGTTCGAAGCAGGCGCGGGTTGCGGCCTGGCAATTTATTGATCCAGTTTGCCTTCTCGAATGAGCGTCTCCACGATCTTTCGTAGGCTTATGCAGTCTTCGGTGTTGTGGCTGTTCTGCTGATGGTATCGGCAGAACTTTTCGGATCCGGCCATGCTGCCGGCTAGGCTTTCGGAATGCTGGCTTCGGTATGATCTCGTTTTCGTTCATCAGCACCCCTCGTAGGAGGTATTGAGCAGGGTGAACACCTCGATCCCCTGGTTATGGGCCGGCAACGGCGCTCGGTGGTTATCCCCCTGCCCACCTGCCCTTTCCTTTCTTGGAGTGTCCCTTCTGGGAGCTTCCGGCATCTTGGCGCTTGTTGCCGTCAGGGTATTTCGGCAACTCCTGCCGCTGGTGCGTATGGCGATGCCTAGGCCGTAGTGGTCCGCTGCATGGGCTCGCCCTGCCGAGCCGTAGGCCCAGCCCTTGAATTGAAGTATTCGGCATTTGCGTGGACTGCCGCCTGCTTCATGAGTTCGTCGTATGTGCGCCAATTGCTACTATGCATGAGATACCGGAAGTGTGATAACCGTAGGCCACTTTTGAAGGCGCTGGAGCTGCCCTGCCATCGGTATCCGGACATCTAGAGTATTCGTGGCTGAACCGTGCGGCATATTCTCGCAACGGTTCGTCGTCTCCCTGCCGAACGGTACACAGGTCGTCGGCAGAAGCAGCCTGTCCGTTTGAATCATAAAATGGTTCAGGAAGATTTGCTTTAACCCATCGAAGGAATCGACTGCCCCTGGTTCCAGTCGGTAGAACCAATTCAAAGCCGCCTCAGTGGCTGAAGAGGGAACAGGAGGCACAGTCCTTCATCGGTCAACCCTCGGCACCCCACGGCTGATTGGAAAGAGTGGAGGTGCGTCAGTGGATCTTCCACTCCCGTGTACGGTTTTATGCGCAGGGGCTGCACATCCCCTGCCCTGCCGTGAATTCCTTATGCGTTCGGTGAAGGGCCCGGTCGAAGCCTTCCCCAGTCCGGCTCCTGCGAGCGCGTTCTGTCGTCCTCCATCTTCTGCATCCTCTCGCATCAGGAGGCGATGGCGGGGTCCCGGTTCGGTATATCCTTGCCGTCATGATGTACCGATCGCGCTGGGACCTGAAGGGGTTAACCTCGGAGACGTCGTTGGCGTTGCCGAACGGTAGGTGGACGTGCGATGTGTGGAAGGGATGTACTCTGGGTCAGACTCCGCCGTGGACTCCAGAACTGGAATCCTTCGTATCAGAGACTTCCCCAGACCTCTCAGACGGGATCTCTCCAGGCGTGCGTTGATCCTGATCGGCGATCCCTGCGTTCGGTATGTTGCTCGCCTTCTCGATCCAGCAGCCTATGGCGACAATCGGAATAGACCTTGCTTGGTCCGTGGGGCCTGTCCTTCGGCGCAGGGACTACCAACTGTTTCAGACGGCGCAGGGCGTCGCCTTTCCCGTCTGCTGACCTTTCCTCTGCCGACGGGGGTCTGTGAGCTCTCGAACGACCGTCCGGTCTGTGTATTTCTGTGTCTCCTGCTAGTTCAGCAATTGCTGTGTCTCGTCCACTCTGGACGACAGGAAGTTGTTGTGTTCTTGTAACCTAGTCATGTCCTGCCGAAGGGACACGACTTGGGCTAAAAGCTCCGCACTTTCCGTGATTTGGGGAACCGGAGGGTTGGTTGCCGGCGTGTATGGAGGTGGCGCTGGGCTTACCCCGCTCGACATACCGTACGGACCCCCTCTCGCATTACGAACGTAGCTCTTTCATTGGTTCCCATATGTTCGGGATGAAGGGTCGATTTGTTTAATCGCTTCCCACAGACGGGCGCCAAACCGTTGACGCCAAAAAGTGTTTCTCTGGTTTAGAGGGTCAACTTAGGAATTTTTGTTGCCTTCGGCACCTTGGAAGCCTTGGTAGGGAGCGTGACCTGCAAAAGAGAGGAACGCTCGGTAAGGCCAAGGGCACCGTGTGGTACCGGCCGAAGGCTCTCCGAAGCTTAAGTAAGTTCAGGATTTAGTAAGTGTTACTTTCAGATCAATTCAGCAGTATGCCGATCGTTCTGATTACCTCTATGTTGGGATGACTGATCCCTTTTATAGGCCTTGGGAGGTATGCACTATTCGTATTTTGTCGATGTGGGACTGTGGGCGTTGCTGGGAGCATGCCACGTGTCCTATAGAGGCGTTGCCCTAACTGGTGCGATCTGTAGGAATAAGTGCCGAAGGCAACTCCTGTCTAGGCTCGATTTGTTCCACGTGTCTTGCTCTTATTGGCTGCTTATTTTGGGTGTAAACATATGATGTTTTGAACTCTACCCTCCCTCCAATTTCTCCAGGCCTATCAATATAGTCAAAAAGAAATTTCACCAAGGTAAAAGAGAGAGAATACACTGACTTAATGTATTCATACTCACATAGGTTAATAGGCCCTCTTCGTTTTTGCCATATAGGAATCTACCAATCTTTTTACCGCTAACAATTTCAAGAATTAACACCCCAAAACTGAAGATATCCCTTTCGCAGAAAAAGCGACCATGATTTACATACTCAGGAGCCATATATCCACTGCATTATTATATTCTATTTATTAGACATGTAAGTTTTTCTTCTTTTTGAATTCTATTGTAAGAAGACAAAGTTTCATTAATATAGCCGACTAGCTATATGCTTTAAATAGCAAGTTTCAAACGTATAGCCGTGGGACTATACCTTTAAATAGCATAATATGGATTTCTCTTTTTCAATTACTTTAATTTGTAGTGTTGTTATAATTAATATTTAGTTAGTGAATAATTAGTATTTAAATATTGGGTTAACTGCAGTAAACCCCCCAACCTATAGGGTCACTTACGAGTTCATACCCGATTTTGGGGACATTTACGAGTACATACTCAAAGTCTCCTCCCTATTAGCCAAACTGTTAGTGAGTCTATTAAATGTTGATGTGTCAAAAGTGGTACCCTTTTTTTTTTATGACATGGACTTCCACGTGGACCAAAAATTAATAAAAAAATTATTTTAAAACATCTCTCTCTCTCTCTCTCTCTCTCTCTCTCACAGAAACCCAGAACAAGAACGGCAAATCGAGGTATCGCTCCTGATCCAGCTTGAACTCGAGAGCAGCATGAGGTTGAGGCGGCGGTGAGGAGGATGAACGCGTGAGATGTCGTTGGGGTGTGATAGGGCCGGAGAGGAGGTGGCAAACATCGTAGCATGAGTTCACGAATGAGGTGCTGGAGTCGTCGTCAAAGAACATAGCGTGGCGGCCCACCACCTCTAGATCCATTTCTTCACAATCGTCGTATTGGGTTAGAATTTGAGACAGAGCACAGAGAGAGAGAGAGGAGATGGGATTGCTAAAATATGATATTTGGTTTGAATACTTTAGGTTGTTATTTTATTCTTCTCCATAAGGAGGTATATATAAGAGTTTACATGAGTGCTTTACAAGGAATTAGATATAGTAAAGGATTAGGAAAGTATCTCCTAATTATACAATGATTTGACAACTATATAAAAATAGGAAAGTAAATCCCTTAATTAATCAAGGAGACTTCAACAGGGATTAGATTTAGGAACCAAGAGAAATCCTAATTGTGATTTTCTCAAGGGTTGGGATTCGACAAAGGACAAGGTGGACCTATGTTGACTCTTTCTTTCTGTTTTGTTGTTGTTTGATCTAGGCAGATACAAGGGACAAATCTGATATATTTGTGATAGATAATAAGGAACTTTGGTCGTCTATTCAACTCTTTCTTGTATGTGATATCGTTGCTCATTGTCATATCTCGATAGGAAATGAAAAGGTGGTCTCAGATTATACTGTAAAAGCTGGAAACTTCAACAATATATTTATATTGTGTGCATGTGCAGATCAGTTTCTGAATAAAATGTTTTATAAGTAGCAAGAGTATTGAATTCAGTTGCCTTGCTTCCCGTTTATGAATCTCCAATCCAAGCAGATCCGTATTTGCTATTCGAAGTATTTGGCAAATTAAGATGAGAGAGAGAGAGAGAGAGAGAGAGAGAGATCTGGGTGGTGGGAGAGAAGAAATTGGGTGGGGGGAAGAAATCGGGAGAGATCGAGAGAGAATTGGGTAGGGTTTTTAATTTTAATTTAATATGTTTAATTTTTTAAAATAATTTAAACAGTAAAATAAATTTTCTATTAATTTTTGGTCCACATGGAAGTTCATGTCATAAAAAAAAAAAAGGGTTCCACTTTTGACACGTCATTATTTAACAGATTCACTAACAGTTTGGCTAACGGAGGGGGCAAATTGTAGATTTTCCACAACGTTAAGTATGTACTCGTAAATGTCTCCAAAATCAGGTATGAACTTGTAATTTACCCTATAGGTTGGGGGGTTTACTGTAGTTTACCCTTAAATATTTTATTAAAAAAAAATTATTTACTATTTATTAAGTAATATAATTTTAGAAGTGAACTGAAATATTCAATACTAATTATTCACTAAAAAGTAATAATTAAAACATAATTACAAAGGAAAGCAACCGTGTAGAATATTTCAAACGTATAGCGCGCGGCTATACTCTAAGATGAATTACTCTAAGATGAATATTTCAACGGTATACTCTTAATAGAAACTTTCTTCATTATAGCCTAGCCGCGGCTATACTCTAAGATAAATATTTCAACAGCATACTCTTAATAGAAACTTTCTTCAGTATAGCCGAACGGCTATACTCTAATTAATGTAATTAAAAGAGAAATCCATATTATGCTATTTAAAGGTATAGCCGAACGGCTATACTGTTGAAACTTTCTAAAGAATAGCCCTCGGCTATATTGAAGAAAGTTTCAAACGTATAGCCGTTCGGCTATACCTTTAAATAGCATAATATGGATTTCTCTTTTAATTACATTAATTAGATTTAAATATTTTATTAAAGAAAAATTAATCAATTACTATTTATTACGTAATATAATTTATGGAGTTCAGTTAAACATTTAATACTAATTATTCACTAAAGAAATAATAATTAAAACTTAATTACAAATGAAAGTAACTAAAAAATGATAATATATTACTCAATTTCTAAAAAGAAGAATATTTCAAAGGTATAGCCGGTTGGCTATACATTAAAATAGAAAGTTTCAAAAGTATAGCCGACCGTCTATACCCTTTAAATAGAAAGTTTCAAAAGTATAGCCGGCCGGCTATACCGTTAAATAGCATAATATGGATTTATCTTTTTTAATTACTTTAATTTGTAGCTTTGTTTTAATTAATATTTAGTTAGTGAATAATTAGTATTTAAATATTTTGTTGAAGAAAAAGATTAATTACTATTTATTAAGTAATATAATTTTATAAGTGAATTAAAATATTTAATACTAATTATTCACTAAAGAAATAATAATTAAAACATATTACAAATGAAAGTACCTAAAAAATGATAAGATATTACTTAATTACAGTACACAACAAGTAGAATATTTCAAACGTATATATAAGAAGAATATTTCACAGCTATAGCCGCACATGTTTCAATAGAATAATATGGATTTCTCTTTTTTAATTACTTTAATTAGTAGTTATGTTTTAATTATTATTTAGTTATTGAATAATTAGTATTTAAATATTTTACTAAAAAAAATTAATTACTATTTAATAGGTAATATAATTTATAGAGTTAATTAAAATATTTATTATTAATTATTCATGAAAAATAATAATTAAAACATAATTACAAATGAAAGTAACTAAAAAATTATAAGATATTACTTAATTACTATAAAAAAAAAAATTTAAAAAATTATTGACCTAAAGATTATTTGCATCAGAGAAGTCATCTGTTGCAGATCTTATAGTTTGAAAATCATATTGCAACAATTCCACCAGACTAACGTCTTCCAAATTCTCATCTGAAAAGGGGAAAATGAATTAGCAAACAGAGTTCCAAAACCTTAGATAAGATAAATAAACAGAGTTGAACTTAATTACCCTGTTCAAGTTGTACCCTTCGTTTCCCTACTCTGAAGAAAAAACATATGCTGCTGACAATAGTGACAAAAACAACCAAAACCACAACGATGATGATGACAGTTTGTTTTGTGTTACTCTTCTTTTTTGCTGAAAATCGGATGGGATATCTTATCAAAATCCAAAACCACACCACACAATTGAAGATTTGAAAACGAAAAAGTGAGATTTCAAGGTTTTTGCTCCCTCTCCCTCTCCTCCCTCGTTCTCACTACTGCTGGGTGTGAGAACAGAGAACAATAGACAGAGAACTGCATGGAGACAAGCATACCAACTTGACGCAAGAAGACACCAACTAAACTTTGGTGATAACTAAATAAACCAAAATTTAAAGCCCAAATATGTTACAGTGGTAATTGGTGATCAACTACTAGCGAGGATATGGTTGATGAGCACAAAATTATTACATTTTATCATGAAATTGTATTTGTTAGTAGTGAATTTGATTTAATTAAGTTAATTAATTGTTTCTGTGTCTAAATAGCGTATATTGTTGGGAGGACTAAAAAGACATTTTATTTTCTGGCGAAGTATGTGGCAGCCAACTTAAGTTAATTTGATGAGTGATATTGGCGTGAAAGCTTTAGGACATTAACACTTTATGTCACTTGTCCTTCCAACTATTGGGAAATTGATGAGGTTTTGTTCCCTGGCTCTCAAAGGAAAGCTGCCGCACCATTTCAAAAAGGAGGGTTTCAATTCAGTAGCAGAGGTAGATGGAAAATGGTTCAGTAATTTCAAGTCTCATATTTTGATGCATGGACAGAGAGGCTTTTGGATTGGTCAGACTCAGTCAACGTCGATTTGTCTGATCCAGTGTTGCTGATTCATATATAGAATGCAGGTTGTGAGGGTACTGCAAGTGTGAGAGACTGGCTGTTAACTATGGATACAACTGAAGCAACGGTTGGTCCGTGTCAGTCCACCGCATTTTGCTTGCACACATAGTAAACCAATATGGATGCATCTCATCGCTTCGATTTCATGAACTTCTCGTCAACACCGGATCTATGATGTTTTCAACTGTATCCTCCCTCCAATTTCTCCAGACTCTGATGCTCAAGGCAATTGCGGAGTATATTCGTTAGACACGTCAGTCCATCAATCAAAATTTGATGCAAAAATTTATTTTTAGTTTAATATTTTAAAATGGGCCTAAACCCATTAGCCCAACCCAAATTAATCCGAAATTTATTGGTTTAGGTTGGTTTGATTGGATTTGGGTTTTGTTGAAAACTTGTATGGCATTTGATAAATTGATATCAAAACAAATTGGTTTAATTTGGCCTCTCAAATAAACCACAATTGGTTTTACTTTAAGCACATAAAATATTTAACTTGAGCTGCACTAATTAAAATATATCAATCAAACACGCATATCAAAAAAAAGAAAATAAATTGTTCCTAATACATACTCAGCCCCACCCCACTAGCGAGCATATGGTTCAGTAAAATCTGAATTCTTATTTACTGACACATGCATAGAGTTTTTGGATTCATCGGACCCTGTTATGTCTGATCCACTGTTATATTGCAAATAATATGCCGGTCGTGAGGGTAGTGAGAGTGTGACAGAATGGCTGTTAAGCATAGAGACAACTGAAGCCATGGATGGTCTGCTTGCCACATTTTCTTGGACGCATAGCAAACCAATGTGGATGCATCTCATCATTTCAATTCCTAAACCTGTCGTCAGCTTTGGGTCCATGATATTTGCCATTGTATCATTCCTCCAATTCCTCCAAGCCTATCAAGTTTATAAACACATTAATTAAAGAAGAAATTATGCTGCTTTCTCTTCTTATGTGTTTTTGGTAGCAAAAGAGTTTGGTAATGTAAAACCTTATATTCATACTCACATAGCTTAAAAGATCCTCCTCATTCTCTCCGTTTCGAAAAATGCTAATCCTTTTACCACTTAAGATTTCAAGAACTAACACGCCAAAACTAAAGACGTCCGACTTGACTGAAAAACGTCCATGAACTACATACTCTGGAGCCATATATCCACTGCATTATTGTATTCATCAAATTAAAATTTTAGTTATGGTGTGAACAAGCACAACAATGTAATTTAGCTTTGAAATTTGCAGATACTTACTAGGTTCCCACAATTGTCTTAGTATCTCCTTGAGTTTGATCCATCATAAACAATCTTGCCATGCCAAAATCCGCAATTTTAGGATTCATATCTTCATCCAACAGAATGTTGCTAGGTTTAAGATCACGGTGAATAATTCGAAGTCGAGAATCTTCGTGAAGGTAAAGAAGCCCTCGAGCAATGCCTCCTATGATTTTGTAACGTGTTTCCCAATCCAAATGTGCTTGATCGATTGGATCTAAATACAATTCCATCAAAATGAAACATGATTTTGTTAATATTCTTTTCTATAATATAAATCGAGGCAGAAATGATTATGAATTTTGACAAAAAGTAGAGCAAACATACCAAAAATGAAGTGATTAAGGCTTGTGTTAGGCACATATTCATAAACGAGGATTCTTTCCCCTGCTTTCAAGCAAAAACCTAGCAGCCTCACTAAGTTCCGGTGCTGAAGTTGAGCAACTAACGTGACTTCAGTTTTGAATTCACGATCACCTTGTCCAGAATTCTTAGAGAGCCTTTTCACAGCTATATATGTTCCATTCGCTAGCCTACCCTGAAGGTTTATAAGAGAATTAGAAAAGTTAATTATGCAAAACAATTCATTCATGATGAATATTTTTCCTTGTGTAGTGTTTCGTTACCTTGTAAACCGCTCCAAATCCACCATGTCCAAGCTTATTTGCATCAGAGAAGTCATCTGTTGCAGATCTTATAGTTTCAAAATCGTATTGCAATGATTCCACCAGACTAACGTCTTCCGAATTCTCATCTGAAAAGGGGAAAATGAATTAGCAAACAGAGTTCCAAAACCTCTCTAAGATGAATAAACAGAGTTGAACTTACCTTGTTCAAGTTTTACCCTTCGTTTCTTTACTCTGAAGAAAAAGCATACGCTGCTGAAAATAGTGACAAAAACAACCAAAACCACAACGATGATGATGACAGTTTGTTTTGTGTTACTCTTCTTTTTTGCTGAAAATCAGATGGGATATCTTATCATAAACCAAAACCACACCACACAATTGCAAGACATGGAGATGGATCAAATTGAAGATTTGCAGGGTAACCATAATAAGCATACATACCTTCTTCAGGTGCTGGTGCTGCCGGAACTGGAGCTGGAATATCTACGATGGAATCGGCCATAGACGCATAGAAACTATTATTCTCATACCTTAAATTACAGCTGGGTTTAAGGACTCTTCCTCCATTCTTTTCACCGCAACAGGTTCGAATTTCCGTGACGGACTGTTTAAGGCAACTGCTGCAATTTTGCTTGTCTATGTCTGGAGTGCACTGAGCAAGTGCGTATATTGGTTCACCTCCAGGGACAGTTGCATGCCCTGCTGCAAATTTTTTAAGAGAATTCGTTGACGCAGCTCTGTCACTTAAATTACCCAACAAGTGGGTAAGCACCGGCTCAAACTGTTCAGGATTTTTAGGATAGTTTGGGCTAGGCAAATGCTTAAGAGGGTCCGTTTGTTCAATACCAAATATCAAGTTGTATGAGTATCTCACCATACAACGCTCTGCCCATATGATTGCTTCCTTATGAGTTGAACAATTTTGCAAGAGCATATCAGTAGATATGTTGAGACAAGACTGACAAGAGTCCTGTGAGAGATCTCCTCTGCATAATGCAATTGCATTGACCTTGTTGGAGTCTTGTCCCCTGGATGAACTGTAAAACCCGGAATTGTTTTGGGTGTTGGAGAAGGAAGAGAGGAGGCTCTTGAGGTTCTCTTGGTACTTGTCACCTGCTGTGTAGGTGCCAGTATCAGAGCATTTCCAGCAGTAGTCTGCCGTAGGTGTGCATGGTCCATCATCTTGGGATATGGTGGGAGCAACAAGGTTTAAGATAATAATAGCAAGATTAATGAAGAAAAGCATTGATCTTGAAGAACCCATTTTTCTTGCTCAACTCACAACAAGCAATAACTACTTCGTCTTAAAGGAAAGGTCTAGATGGCTTCCCGACCCTTAATTTGACCTCAAGTCTTCTCTTTGAATTTTCTTCTGACATTGGATTGGAAGACTATGATGCGGGCCAACCAGAAAGCACAAGGCAATTGCGAGGTATATTCGTCAGACACAGACACATCAGTCCATCGATGAAAATGTGATGCAAAAATTTATTTTAATTTTAATATTTTAATATGGGCCTAAATCCATTAGACCAACCCAAATTAATCCGAAATTTATTGGTTTGTGTTGGGTTGATTGGATTTGGGTTTTGTTGAAAACTTGTTTCCAGTCCGGATTATTTTGGCATTTGATAAATTGATACCAAAACAAATTAGTTTAATTTGGCCTCTCAAATAAATGACAATTGATTTTACTTTATCTATATATATAAAGCAAAATGGAGAGAATTGTGAAATATTCACAATACCAGGGAAAATGCGATTGGTTAATTCAAACATTAAAAATTAAAATTATTAATTAAATGAGGATAATATGGTAAATTTATATTTTTTTATATTAAAAAAATTAAAATTAAAAACAAAATCAGATAATAGATTATACTTTTATGGAACATAACTACTCATATTATTTTTTCTTAATTCTAAAAATAAATATAATATAATATATAAAAAAACCAATTGGCACATTCTGAGGCTAGTGTACATAAAATATTTAACTTGAGCTGCAGTTGTGATTAACGGAAAGTACATGCGTTTATGGGTTGGTAGTATTTTTCAAAGCTCAGTCAATTTTTAGAGATATAGGAATATTGGAAATCAAGAAATGATGTGGCTAAATTTTGGGCATCGACTGGTAATCTGATCCTGCGACTATCCTTGGGCCAACTTAGCATAGGAGTCGCTGGAATAGGATTGAAAGGACGCGTGTTGGTCTCTTCTTTCCCCATGTGTGGGTTGGTGTTTCCAAAGAGAGAAAAAGGTAGGAAAGGATGGTTTTCTTGGCTGGACAAGAGAGAGAGAGAGAGCCTAGCCTTCTTCCTCCTTCAAACTTCTTTCTACCATAACTTCCATTCTACAACTCCAATTATTGCGCCGTTTTCTCCATTAGAATCGTAGGAACGAGCTCTACAAGTTAAGGTAAACCATTCTTGGATTTGATTAAATTTAGAACACGGTTGAAACTAAAAGACAAGAATGCGTTTGCGTACGTTTGCTTTTGGTTTTTATCTTTGTTTCTCCTCAGACATCCCAAATTAATCTGAAATTTATGGATATACTAGTGATTCACCCCCTAAACTTGTACTTAATTTTTAATTAACCCCATATTCGTTTTTTTTTAGAAAATTAAGGATATGAACTCCTTTTTTTGGTCAATTTCCCTCATCCGTCTAAATCCACAACATTTCATCCAATTTTTCGTTGAATACGAGGACAAATTGGTTATTTCCATATGAAAAATAAATAAAATAATTTGAAATTTGAAATAATAATAATAGAAATAAAGTTTATAAATGAAAATAAACCTCACCTTCCATATCTCTTTGTCTCTCTCTATCTCTCCCACTCTCTACAATCCCTTCTTCCCCAAATCAACCACAGCCATAGAAACATACACCGTGAATGGAAGACCAACCTCTGCTCCTACGTGGGACCCGACCTCCGAGCGTGTGAAGAAGCTACAATTGGAGGAGGAGGACGGTGCGAAATGGGTTTGGGTCTGTGGGTGGGGATAAGGTTTTCATTTTGGGTTTTTTGGATGTGGGGGTTGATTGCAGGTGGGGAAGGGGGTGGATCATTGGCTGCTGTGATGGCATTAGACTTGTTAAGTTGAGGGATAGGAAGGAGTTGTTTTGTGTCAGTGAGATGAGTGGTTGGTTGTGGTGATTGGGTGTGTAGAGTAAATTTTTTGGGGGAAGAGAGAGAGAAAGAGTGTGTGTGTGTGTGTGTGTGGTGGCTGTAGGAGGGTGGGCTACTAAGAGGGGAGGTGGCGGTGAGGAAGGGGGTGGCCTTGGATCTGGGGTTGGGTAAGAGGTCTGGTGATGCAATGGTGGGGAGAGGTGTGGTGGTGATGGTGAGAAGAAAGGTGATGGTTGTTGGGAGGGTTTTTTTTTTTTTTTTTTCTCTTTTCTATAATTTTTTTCCAAAAAAAATATTTATTTTTAATGATTTAACAGAAAATTGGATGAAATGTTGATGATTTAGACGGTAGGGGGAAATTGACGAAAAAAAAGAAGTTCATATCCTTAATTTTCTAAATAAAAAAAAAGAATAGGGGGCTAATTGAAAGCGATGTACAAATTCAGGGGGTATTTCACCAGTATACTCGAAATTTATTGGTTTGTGTTGGCTAACTTGATTGGATTTGGGTTTTGTTGAAAACTTGTTTCCAGTCCGGATTAGTTTGGCATTTGATAAATTGATACCAAAACAAATTTGTTTAATTTGGCCTCTCAAATAAACGACAATTTGGTTTTACTTTATGTGGTTCAAATATTTAACTTGAGCTGCAGTGGTTCAAATATATCAATCAAACACGCATATCAAAGAAAGAAAATAAATTATTCCTGATACATACTCAGCCCCACCCCACTAGCGAGCATAAGGTTCAGTAAAATCTGAATTCTTAATTCCTGACACATGCATAGAGTTTTTGGATTCATCGGACCCTGTTATGTCTGATCCACTGTTATATTGAAAATAATTTGTCGGTCGTGAGGGTAGTGAGAGTGTGACAGAATGGCTGTTAAGCATAGAGACAACTGAAGCCATGGATGGTCTGCTTGCCACATTTTCTTGGACGCATAGCAAACCAATGTGGATGCATCTCATCATTTCAATTCCTAAACCTGTCGTCAACTTTGGGTCCATGATATTTGCCACTGTATCATCCCTCCAATTCCTCCAAGCCTATCAAGTTTATAAACACATTAATCAAAGAAGAAATTATGCTGCTTTCTCTTGTTATGTTTTCTTGGTAGCACAAGAGTTTGGTAATGTAAAACCTTATATTCATACTCACATAGCTTAAAAGATCCTCCTCATTCTCTCTGTTTCAAAACTGTTAATCCTTTTACCACTTAAGATTTCAAGAACTAACACGCCAAAACTAAAGACGTCCAGACTTGACTGAAAAACGTCCATGAATTGCATACTCTGGAGCCATATATCCACTGCATTATTATATTCATCAAATTAAAATTTTAGTTATGGTGTGAACAAGCACAGCAATGTAATTTAACTTTGAAATTTGCAGATACTTACTAGGTTCCCACAATTGTCTTAGTATCTCCTTGAGTTTGATCCATCATAAACAATCTTGCCATGCCAAAATCCGCAATTTTAGGATTCATATCTTCATCCAACAGAATGTTGCTAGGTTTAAGATCACGGTGAATAATTCGAAGTCGGGAATCTTCGTGAAGGTAAAGTAGCCCTCGAGCAATGCCTCCTATGATTTTGTAACGTGTTTCCCAATCCAAATGTGCTTGATCGATTGGATCTAAATACAATTCCATCAAATTGAAACATGATTTTGTTAATATGCTTTCCTATAATATAAAATCGAGGCAGAAATGAATATGAATTATGACAAAAAGCAGAGCAAACATACCAAAAATGAAGTGATTAAGGCTTGTGTTAGGCACATATTCATAAATGAGGATTCTTTCCCCTGCTTTCAAGCAAAAACCTAGCAGCCTCACTAAGTTCCGATGCTGAAGTTGAGCAACTAACGTGACTTCAGTTTTGAATTCACGATCACCTTGTGCAGAATTCTTAGAGAGCCTTTTCACAGCTATATATGTTCCATTCGCTAGCCTACCCTGAAGGTTTTTAAGAAAATTAGAAAAGTTAATTACGCAAAACAATTCATTCATGATGAATCTTTTTCCTTGTGATAGGGTTTCGTTACCTTGTAAACCGCTCCAAATCCACCATGTCCAAGCTTATTTGCATCAGAGAAGTCATCTGTTGCAGATCTTACAGTTTCAAAATCATATTGCAATGATTCCACCAGACTCACGTCTTCCGAATTCTCATCTGAAAGGGGAAAATGAAATAGCAAACAGAGTTCCAAAACCTCAGATAAGATAAATAAACAAAGTTGAATTTACCTTGTTCAAGTTCTACCCTTCGTTTCTTTACTCTGAAGAAAAAGCATATGCTGCTGAAAATAGTGACAAAAACAACCAAAACCACAACGATGATGATGACAGTTTGTTTTGTGTTACTCTTCTTTTTTGCTGAAAATCAGATGGGATATATTATCAAAAGCCAAAACCACACCACACAATTGAAGATTTGCAGGGTAACCATAATAAGCATACATACCTTCTTTAGAAACTGGAATGTCTACTGGCGAACCGGCTGTAGAGTCAAAGAAACTACTATTCTCATACCTTAAATTACAGCTGGGTTTAAGGACTCTTCCTCCATTCATTCTAGGGCAACAGGTTTGAATATCTGTGACGGACTGTTTAAGGCAACTGCTGCAATTTTGCTTGTCTATGTCTGGAGTGCACTGAGCAAGTGCGTATATTGTTTCACCTCCAGGGACAGTTGCATGCCCTGCTGCAAACTTTTTATGAGAATTCCCTGACGCAGCTGTGTCACTTAAATTATCCAACAAGAGGGTAAGCACCAGCCCAAACTGTTGAGGATTTTTAGCGGAGTTTGGGCTAGGCAAACGCTCAAAAGGGTCCGTTTGTTCAATACCAAATATCAGGTTGTGTGAGTATCTCACCATACAACGCTCTGCCCATATGATTGCTTCCTTTTGAGTTGAACAATTTTTCAAGAGACTATCAGTAGACTTGTTGAGACAAGTCTGACAAGAGTCCTGTGAGAGATCTCCTCTGCATAATGCAATTGCATTGATCTTGTTGGAGTCTTGTCCCCTGGATGAATTGTAAAACCCGTCGTAATTGTTTTGGGTGTTGGAGGAGAAGGAAGAGAGGAGGCTGTTGAGGTTCTCTTGGTACTTGTCACCTGCTGTGTAGGTGCCAGTATCAGAGCATTTCCAGCAGTACTCACCTTTTTCTGTGCACGTACCATCATCTTGGGCTATGGTGGGAGCGACAAGGTGTAAGATAATAATAGCAAGAGTGATGAAGAAAAGCATTGATCTTGAGGAACCCATTTTTCTTGCTCAACTCACAAGTAACAACAACTTCGTCTTAAAGGAAAGACAAGATGGTTTCTTGACTTAAAAATATATTAGGTCTAGATTGTTTCCTGACCCTTAATGAACTTACGTTTGGGGTCCAATTTTGACCAATCCCATATTTTCCCTCTTCAAGTCTTCTCTTTGAATTTTCTTCTGACATAGCCAGACCAGATGTTTTCTTCACTTTTTATCCAGAAAAGCACAAGGCAATTGCGAGGTATATTCCCCAGACACAGACACGTCAGTCCATCGATCAAAATGTGATGCAAAAATTTATTTTAATTTTAATATGGACCTAAACCCATTAGCCCAACCTAAATTAATCCGAAATTTATTGTTTTGTGTGTGGCTTGATTGGATTTGGGTTTTGTTGAAAACTTGTTTCCAGTCCGGATTAGTTTGGCATTTGATAAATTGATACCAAAACAAATTGGTTTTAATTTGGCCTCTCAAATAAACGACAATTGGTTTTACTTTATGTACAGAAAATATTTAACTTGAGCTGCAGTTGTTCGATCAAATATATCAATCAAACACGCCTATCAAGGATCAAGCAAAAACACAGCAAGCTACGAATGATAGCTAACCAAAATGAGTTGTTAAATTTTTGAGTTTTCAGATCAAATGGTTATTTGGATGTGATTAAAGAAAAGTACATGTGTTTATAAGTTCGTAGTATTTTACAAAGCTTGGTGAATTTTTGGAGATCGAGGAGTATTGGAAATCAAGAGATGATGTGGCTAAATTTTAGGTGTCAGATCCTTGACTGGTAATTTGATCCTGCGACTATTCTTGGGCCAGGTAAGGGACACGTGTCATGCTGAGTGTTGATCACTTGTGCCAGCTTAGCATAGGTGTCGATAGAATAGGATTGAAAGGACACGTGTTGGTCTCTTCTAGCCCCATGTGTGGGTTGGTGTTTCCAAAGATAAAAAAATGGAGAGAGAGAGAGAGAGACTCCTTCAAACTTCTTTCATTCTACAACTCCAATTCTTGCGCCGTTTTCGCCATTAGGATCGTAGGAACGAGCTTTACAAGTTAAGGTAAACCATTCTTGGATTTGGTTAAGTTTCAAACACGGTTGAAACTAAGATGCTGATAAAGAAGGGACTGGTAGCCTGGTTTGATTTTTGAGGAGACTTTGATTATCTGAAAGTAAATTAAAGTCATCCACGATACTTTATTCCACGCTTCTTCCTCCTTCAAACTTCTTTCTACCATAACTTTCATTCTACAAGTCTAGCTTGATTGACGCTTTAAAAGTTTGCATCTCTAGCTTGATTGACGCTTCTTAGTTACCAGCATGTCTAGATTGATTGACGCTTCTTATAAGTTATATACTCTATCACAAGTCTTTCCTCCTTTGGTTTGCGATGCCCTTTTCACTTTTTGGTGGATGACCATGGATAATTAGGAAAGCTGAATATATAGGAGGAATGTTAGACTTGGTAAATTACAAACATTATTTAGAAGAAAATTGAATAAAATTGATGTAGTGCTGCGTCAAAAATCAATGCTAAATTACATTATATTATATATAATTTCATAAATGTAGTTTCAATGCATGCATGTATCTCAAGACACTATCGAGGATATACTTGGGTGATCAGTGAAAGCTCATCTTCTGGTGCTTTAACAACAGAGTTGTGTTGTGAATTAATTACTAACTCACTGCCCTTAAAGATCTTGTTGTTGATGGACTCTGGACAAAGAACTCAATGATGGATGAAATTTACACACACACACAGAAATTAACCAAGCACAAATGACACAAGTGTTTATAGAGGTTCTGCAATTTGCCTACATCCTCTTTGGTGATCACCTTGAGAAATTTCACTAATGAAGATAGGTTGCAACTTTGGTTTACAAAAGGAAACCCCCTTGGAACACTACCCTCACAATCAGTTTCTCTCACACCCTTGCTCAACACATTGATACACTTAGAGAACTCTCTTACTCTCCCCTTGTTTTCTTCTCCTCTTGTGTTATCTTACTTCACCCCATTACCTACACAAGCCAATGGACAAGAGATAAGATATGAGCTTGTCCTCCACGTTCCTTCCTTTAGTCACCACTTTAGACTAAAGGTCAGATCAAGTAGGTAATAAACTCCCACTCAGCCACCTCCCACTTACACCAGAAAATGGAGAGGGAATTCTTTGAAGTAAATAAACCAATATGGCAATAAGTGCTCTCCCAACTATCCATCAGGTAGTCAACCATCCTTTACCTCAGAAGTGACTCATTAAGCCTCTGAAATCTTGTGGAAAGCGATAGCCCTTGAAAACATAGTTGAAAACATGTAAGAAAACGTCACAGGACGACTGGGACGACCTCCAATTTGATTCTTGATAGGACGACCGGTCGCAAATGGTGTGCGACCGGTCGCTTGCTCACCCCCTTACCGGTCGCGAGGAGATAGCGACCGGTCGCTCGTTGACTTTGCTCCAGACTTCGTTTCTTCCGTGTAAAACGATCGGTCGCAAATATCCAGCGATCGGTCGCTTTTAGACAGATTCAAATCCTTCCTTTCAGCTGCCAAAAACAACCTTGTATCCTTAGGTGAGCCATTTTTCCAACAAGTTGCTCTTGGATAGATCTGACCCGGTTGTTGTTGTGCGCAGCGGAAGCAGATTGCACTGGGGTGGTGGATATGAAACCGTTGAAACAACAAGAGCAAAATATGAAATACAGGAATCCCAACAACACAAGGATTTATACGTTCGGCCCATGCGTAGCCTACATCCAATTCGAAAACAGCGAGAAATTCCACTAGTATCCCAAAAGAGATTACAACCAAAAGGAGATTAATCCTCTCAGAATTACAGTTTAACTCTCGCAACCCAAATGCCAATTACACCCAAGTCACTCTCAAGCTAACCACACACAAGAGCCAAGAACACATGAATTGTTCTTGCTCACTAGGAAAGAACACACTAAGAACAATACAAAGAAATAAACCTCCCACAAACACAAGGAACAAATGAAGAAGACTCAATCTTTAAAATGGCTTGATCTTCCTTCAACATCTCATGTAGCCAAAGAGGAATTTATCTCCACCATCATGGTGATACTCTCTAGTATTTCTCGTGTGTGGAAGTGTCCCTCACTTCCGTTTTAGCCTCTCTGATAGCATGTCCAGCAACTCGGGCTGGAGAGGCTAGGGCAGGTTTGGGTAAAAAAGGCCCTCCAGCAGCAGGGTTTGGCCCGAGATGGCTGTGGGGTCCACGAACTAAGGCTGGCCTAAGGGCAGGTTCAGCCCCAGACCCAAAACTAGGGGGGGTCGCGTCAGTGATGACGTCAGCAACAAAAAAAATTTAAAACAAATTGAAAAAAATAAAAAAAATTCAGATTTTTTAAAAGTAAATACTTAGTCATATTTTTCAATTCCCACACTAAAAATCTTTTAAAAAAATATTGTCCAAATTAATTATTTAGGTAAACAAATATGTGAGAAAAAACAAAAAAATGAATAGTATTTGCCCTAGACTAGGGCAACTGGTGTAAACAGAAATTACTTTTTGCAAGGCAGCTACTATTCACATGAATAATGACTGCCCCCTAACCCAAACCCTTTGCCATGGCTAAGGGCAATTGATGGAATTGCTCTGAGCAATGGTGCTCACGACACCCCCAAATGGTGAGGCACAAATGCCCACACACCACTCACCTCTTGCTTGCTGCTCTCTCTCCCTATTTATGAACCCATGCTAAAGGAAGCCACGTGATGGCTAGTCAGAAAAGTCTTCCACATGCTCTAAAAGCCAACCACCATATTTCTCTCTTCACATGGCCTTGTTTCCTCTTTTTGACAAAAGACCATCATTTCTTCCCTTTAACAGCATGCCTACGTGAGTTGCTGCATGTTTCCTCTTTCCTTTGTCCAATTTGTTAATGAATAACTCTTATCAACAAAACACAACTTTCGGCTGCATGAAAGTTGGTCGACACAAGGAAAAAGCAGAAAACATTAATTTGGGCCAATTTCAACAGTTGTCACCTCTGAATTACGTTGACATCCCAAAGACACGTCCGATCCAACACTACTGTGCAAAAAGAAAGCTGGTTTTCAGGGCACTGGAAGAGTGAGAGAGGAGCTATTGATCATCAGAAGTATAGAAGCCATGGTTGGCCTATCAGCTATATTTTCCTGCACACATAATAACCCAACGTGGATGCATCTCATAACTTCTTCACTTCTTAAATTAGTCCCCATTGTGGGATCTATTAGATTTGAACCTCTCCCTTTCCCTCCGACTTTTCCATGCCTGCAACCATTAATTTGTCAATTTGTAGAAATATAATCAGAGATTTTTTAAAAAAAAAATATGTTATTTTCCTTTTTACTTACATAGCTCATAAGATATTCCACATTCTCTGAAAACTCTTTCTTTGCCCATTTACTATCTCCAAAACTAAGACACTCTAAGACACCAAAACTAGACATCCGACTTAACAGAGATGTGTCCATGCATCACATACTTTGGAAGCATATATCCACTGTATATCAATAACATAAAAGTCGATTTTGTTAGTAGTATGAATTGGATTATTGATATAGATTGACGCACACAATTGTCACATAAGCCATCAAGCCTCGCCAAATTATATATATACTAAAGCTCAATCCAACTCTTCATTGTATTTAAGCACAGTGTAATGACAGAAATCCCCCTCTTTTTACTATTATTGTCAATTTTGTTTTCTCATCAGCACATAAAATTGCCGAAAATGTCCTCCACTTAACCTTTTCGTTCGCTAGAAGAAGGAGTTCATCTCCAGTTGATTTCGAACTAGCTGGTTGGGCTGGTTGGGAGGCAGCGATGGAAGATTTGCGTTCACTGTTGGAGATGCTTTGGCGGCCATTGATTAAATAGACAGGTTATACTTTTGTCCATCATATTAATAGAATGCTTGATGTACTTAAATTGTTGGATTTTTGAACTTAATTATGTGATAATAGTTATTGTCTTCACTCAAAAATTTTCATTTATCTACACTAACGCTTGTCATTTTCCAAATTTGTACCAACATAGTTAAAACCTCTGAGAGGACAAGAAAGAACATAAGCCACCTCTACAGCAAAGCTAACAAGAGAAAGAACCCCTCTAACAGAGATCAAGGCAAAAAAATCCTCTTCCATCACCTAGTAGCATATATATAAAGACCTATCCAAACTCTTTTGAACATAAGCAACTCAATATTGTTGATATTTTGATGTTTTGAATGCTACTTGATTTATTGAAATATGGTTAGTATTTTAACATGACAAACATCATAAAAAACATGTTAGAGTTAATTACTCAAATGGTCCCCAAACTTGTATGCGATTTAGATTTTGGGGCCTTAATTAAATTATTCGTTCAAATAGTCCATCAACTCTATATTATTCGCTCCAATGGTCCTACCGTTACATTTTGTCAATATTTTCGTTAAATATGAGGGCAAATTGGTCATTATTTACCCTAAAATTTGGTTAAATCTAACAGAAAATTAGACAGGAGGACTAATGTAGCGATTAATATAGAGTTGATGGACCATTTGAAGGAATAATTTAATTGAGGCCCCAAAATGTAAATCGCATACAAGTGTGGGGACCATTTGAGTAATTTACCCAACATGTATTATCCTATTTTTTGTAACTTAGACTTGCTAAACAAAGCATAATTCTACTATTTAGATCTCCATGTCTATATAAATAGTATCATCTTTCCTACATCTTTTCACAACTTTGTACATATTTCACACGATTTAAAACCCGCAGCATTGTGCGGGCAACATTGCTAGTACTTTCTAGGTCCCCACAATTCGATTGGTACTCCCTTGTGTTTGATCAAGCACGAACAACCTCGCCATGCTATAATCTTGGGGATTATTTCTGCATCTATTAAGACAATGACATCTCAATGCGTATTGTATATAGAATGGTGTTGATTGGTTCAGTCCGTAATTGCTTGCAAGCCTAAGACAATGACATGGTTTTCAATTTCAAGCAAACATAAATACTCATGTCACTTGCGTGGTGCCAATGCACCCTCTTTTATTTTATTTTATTTTAATTTATGCTCGGAATATTTTAAATTATTATAAATTAATCTAATTGGCGTTTATAAATTGGCATGCCCATTCATTTTGAATTGGGCTTATCGTATTGTTATAAAAAACAAAAAATAAAAAAACCATAGAATAATCCTTATTTTTATTATTAGAAAAAAGGGAGTAATCCCTATTACATGGGTCTTGACAAATTCAAGCACTAACAAACGAAGAGTGCCCTTGTTAAATTCCAAATTGTAATGAAACAAAATTGAATAAACTTTCTTGCCCTTCTTCGCTTCCAGACTCTCACAAGAATGCAAATGCTGATAATATTAATAAGCATAATGACAATACCAATCGTAAGTACGACGGTGGCGACACTTTTATTGTAATGTTACTCGTATTATTTCCTGCAAAAATCACAAGGCTCTGTTTGTTAGCAACGTGGTGTTAACTAATTGGGGCTCAAACAAGAAATTAAGCAACAAACAAAAATAAATTATTATACCTTGTTCGCCTGGAAGGTTTATTAGGGTGCTCCAGACTCTAAGAAAGGATTGGACTCAAACCTCAAATAACAGCTGGGTTTAAGAACTCTTCCTCCACCCACAGTACCACAACACTCTGTAATATCTGGCATGGAGTTTTTAAGGCAATCGCTGCAGTTTTGTTTGTCCAAATCAGGGCTGCACTGGACAGTTGCATATATAATTTCATTTGTTACAGGCACCGACGCATTCCCTGCTGCAAATTTTAAAACAGAGTCCCCTGCTGCAGCTTTCTCGCTTAAATTTTCAAATAAGGGGTCGCGCACCTGCTTGTACTCTTCAGCGTTTGATATGTTATTTGGGCTCGGCACAAACTTAAGAGGCTCATCTTTAAGCACACCGAAAATCGAGATGTTCGAGTATCGAACCGTACAGCGCTCTGCCCATATGATTGCTATCTTCTGATCAGCACATTTCTGCAGGAGAAGGGTAACAGAGTTTTTGAAACAGGTGCGGCAATCTTCGAGTGCAACGTCCCCTCTGCATACGGCAATTGCGTTCACTTTGTCTGGGGCTTCTCCCAGAGAAGAACTGTAAAATCTGGGATTGATTTGGGGGTCGGAAGGGAAAGAGGAGAGGAGGGTGTTGAGGTTTTGTCTGTAGATGCTGCTGCCACCGTTGGAGGCGTTGTTATTAGTCTGCATGCTGCCATTGTTGACGCAGCTCCAGCAGTAGTCTGCTGTGTCCGTGCAAAAGCCGGTGGTATGGTGGCCCACTATGGTAGGAGCAAGAGGAGCCAAGACCAAGAGTATAGGAAGAATGAAGAAAATTAGTAATCTTGAGGAACCCATTTCTCTGTTTGTTCCTCTGTATGAAAATAACTTGGGCTTTTATAGCAAAAACTGCGTTTGAATATTCTTGATCCTTTCGTAGATTTTTTTTCCCGAGAGTGTATATTACTCTTAAATAAATCTAATAGGACATTAAGTAGAGAAGACCTTGACTCTACTTGCGGCCCCCACTACATTTTTTCCAATTATATATATATATATATATATATATATATTAGGTTCTATTGTCTATAAATTAACTATAAAACTTCTTGATCTCTTATCTATTTATCTCCCTTAAATTTTTTAGGTTAATTTATGATGTTTGCACTAAAAACTCCTAAATTTAGGACATTTCTTTCTTTTTATCTTTTATTTAACTTAAGCTCTGTAATTTTTTTATTTCCATCCTTTTTTCATGTATAAGTTCATGGAGTTGGGTACCTTTGTGTTGGGATTTATGAACGTTTTTTTAATTCTTCTCTATGTTGGAATTTAAATTATTATAAGTTCAATCTTTAATAGTGTAGACAAATTTAAAATATGAAATTCATGTTTCTGAAAATAAATAAAAAATTCATTACAATTATCATTGTAACAAATATATATATTATTAATTTATATCAAATGATATTATGAAGTAAGCCAAAATGAGTAGTCAGTGTCATATTAACTTATTAAGAGATTAACACTCTTATTCAAATTATTTTTTAAAACTTTGTGAAGGGCCTTCTAATGTGAAATAGACAAGAGGGGAGTACCAAAAGACAAGAATGCGCGTTGCATACGTTTGCTTTAGGTTTTTTTCTTTGTTTCCCATTGGACATTTCAAAGAGAAGACCTGACCTGTGGACTTAAGACTCCTTTTGTGTAGGCCTGTGGTGTCTGGACACTCACTGTTATCGGGTTGTCCCCTTAAACACGCGGACATGACCGAGATTCAAGAACAACTGTTAATTTGTTTTAACGAGTTTAATATTTTATGTAACTGGTTCATTCAATTCAACACATCCACTTGCACGATTCTTAGATTCGATTGTCTATTGCCTGGAAGGTTACGAAAACAACTTGTACGTCCTCACAGCTATTTTGTTGGAGGATGCAGGTGTGGAGACCGGATGGAAAAGGGAGAGTAACTCAGCAACTTCATGATCATGCATGGACAATTTCAATTTGGTTGCATTACATCTGGGTCTATTACTGAATGCTTCTTCTTGTATGTACCCATAATAATCCAATCTGTTCGTAATTCATATATGCTGCCCATTTTAAAAAACAAGATGGTTTCTAGAATGAATTAATTCTAGTATGGGATTGCATCTCTCAAAGTATGTGTTTGTACAAAAATTCTTGCGAGAGAATATTCGTTTTGTGATTCTTCAACTTTTGATCTTCATTTTCTCTCTTCCTCGATTCCTGTAAAAAACACCGGAGTAAATAGATCACACCCGGAGGGTGTTGGCCAAAGACCTTCCGATACCTAATTTAGTTCAAGTGGTTGTAGGGAAACAATAACTAATAAAAGAGTACGAAAATGTATATATGGTGTGAACGGAGCGGTTCGGAACCGTGTGGAGAAAATATGGAGAATGGAGAGTGAAGAGGAACATAGAGCTTCATGTATTTTTCTCGAGTTTTAGAAGTAGGTTTAGATGTACCTTACTGAATATAAACAAAATCTAAAACCACGTGCTAAATAATTTGAATTTGAAGCTAATCATTTGAGCTTTAGGGGGAGAGAAACTAATCATTTGAATTTGAAGCAAGAGGATACCACGTGTTAAATAAATAAACAAAATCTAAAACCTAAATATGTTACAGTACGAGAATTATTTTGGTTTTGTTAGAAGTGTACAAGACAATTTTTTTTTTCTTGAGATCAAATGGTTATTTGGATGTGATTAAAGGAAAGTACATGCGTTTATGAGTTTGTAGTATTTTTTGGAGCTCGGTGAATATTTGGCGATCTAGGAATACTGGAAATCAAGAAATGATGTGGCTCAATTTTGGGCGTCAGATCCTTGACTGGTAATCTGATCCTGCGACTATCCTTGGGCCAGGTAAGGGACACGTGTCATGCTGAATGTTGACCACTTTTGCCAGCTTAGCATAGGTGTCTCTGGAATAGGAATGAAAGGACACTTGTTGGTCTCTTCTATCCCCACCCCATGTGTGGGTTGGTGTTTCCAAAGAGAAAAAAATGGGGACAGGAGGGAGAGAGAAGGAGAGAGAGAGCCCAGCCTTCTTCCTTCTTCAAACTTATTTCTACCGTAACTTTCATTCTACAACTCCAATTCTTGCGCCGTTTTCGCCATTAGGATCATAGGAACGAGCACTAAAAGGTAAGGTAAACCATTCTTGGATTTGATTAAGTTTCAAACGCGGTTGAAACTAAGATGCTGATAAAGAAGGGACTGGTAGCTGGTTTGATTTTTGATGAGGAGACTTCGATTGTCTGAAAGTAAATTAAAGTCATCCACGCTTAGAAAGTTTGCATCTCTAGCTTGATTGACACTTCTTAGTTACCAGCATCTCTAGCTTGATTGACGCTTCTTCTAAGTTATATACTCTCTCTCAAGTCAACAAACCAATATTCATTCTCACAAGTCTCTCCTCCTTTGGTTTGCGATGCCCTTTTTCACTTTTTGGTGGATGACCATGGATAATTAGGAAAGCTTAATATATAGGAGGAATATTAGACTTGGTAAATTGCAGACATTATTTAGAAGAAAATTGAATAAAATTGATCTAGTGCTGCGTCAAAAATGAATGCTAAATTACATTATTATATATAATCTCATATAATTAGGCTGTAATTAATAATTGGGAAGGCTGTAAACATTTTCCTCTCTATGATTTTTATGTATTAGGGGGGTGTTTGAAAAACGTCAAGGGATTTTCGGAAAGTCATGGCTCCTCCCTTGGTCAGAAATATGTTCATAAAGAATAAAATTATACGCCGCTAACTCTGGATGACTTAAATGATTTGTGGGTTTCAAGTGCTCGAAGAGCTAGCTTTAACTAAAACAGATTGAGACATTTGTTGAGAAAGGTATATCCGGTGCACAGTTGTCGGGAAAGACATAATTCGCAGGGAAAGGTCTATCTTCTATTCGGAAGCATTAGTTGGCGGGAAAGAACAAAATTCGCCAAGAAAAATCTATGCCGACCAAAATTTGTCAGCAAGAAACACAATTCGCCTTGAAAGGTTTACACGGCGAAAATTTGTCGGGAGAACATCTTCGTCGAGAAAGGTCTATTTAGGCAAAAGTTTGTCCGGAAGGAACAATTTTCGCCGGGAAAGATCCATCTCCTCTAAAATTTGTCGGCAAAAAAATGAATTCGCCGGTAAAGGTTTATATCGGACAAAGTTTGTCGGGAGGGAACAAAATCCACCCCGTCGTAATTTTGCTGGGAAAGAAGAACCCTTCCCCACGGAAATTTGGTGGGAGATGACATTCGCCGGGAGATGTCTATCTCGATGACTAATTTTCAGAAAAATTACAAAATTCAATAGGAAAGGTCTATCTCGGCAATTTTTTTTGGAAAAGAACAAAATTCTCCCGCAAGGTTTATCCCGGCGAAAATTTGTCGGAGAGAACAAAATTGTTCACTGAGAAATGTTTAAATCAGAGAAAGACAAGTCTTCAAACATGGAGGGGGATCACCAAAATCATGAGTTTTGATACAGCGGCAAATAACTAAACAAGGAGATACATAAAACCTTGACCCATAAGGCAGGGATAGGATCCAAGTTCATACATAAATTTTATAATTTATGAATTTTTATTTATAGATATTACCCACAATATATCGGTGGACGGATTTTGTAAGGATATTATTCACAATGTATCGATAACTTATCTGTACATTCTATTATGACACATTATCAATAATTAATAACTAAGTTGTAAGTGATCATAACATATTAGCTAGCGAGCGTAAAGCTCAGTAATTGAAGCCTCAGTTTCTGTAAACAGCTCCAAACCCACCTCATCCAAGCTTATTTGCATCAGAGAAGTCATCTGTTGCAGATCTTATAGTTTCAAAATCATATTGCAACGATTCCACCAGACTAACGTCTTCCGAATTCTCATCTGAAAAGGGTTAAAATGAATTAGCAAACAGAGTTCCAAAACCTCGGATAAGATAAATAAACAGTGTTGAACTTACCTTGTTCAAGTTTTACCCTTCGTTTCTTTACTCTGAAGAAAAAGCATATGCTGCTGAAAATAGTGACGAAAACAACCAAAACCACAACGATGATGATGACAGTTTGTTTTATGTTACTCTTCTTTTTGGCTGAAAATCAGATGGGATATCTTATCAAAAGCCAAAATCACACCACACAATTGTAAGACATGGATCAAATTGAAGATTTGCAGGGTAACCATAATAAGCATACATACCTTCTTTAGGTGCTGGTGCTGCCGGAACTGGAGCTGGAATATCTACTAACGAATCGGCTGTAGACCTAAAGAAAAGACTAACCTCATACCTTAAATTGCAGCTGGGTTTAAGAACTCTTCCTCCTTGCTTTCCACCGCAACAGGTTTGAATTTCTGAGACGGACTCTTTAAGACAATTGCTGCAATTTTGCTTGTCTATGTCTGGAGTGCACTGAGCAAGTGCGTATATTGTTTCACCTCCAGGGACAGTTGCATGCCCTGCTGCAAATTTTTTAAGAGAATCCCCAGACGCAGCTCTGTCCTTTAAAATACCCAACAAGGGGGTAAGCACCAGCTCAAACTGTTGAGGATTTTTAGCAGAGTTTGGGCTAGGCACATGCTTAAGAGGGTCCTCTTGTTCAATACCAAATATCAAGCTGTATGAGTATCTGACCATACAACGCTCTGCCCAAATGATTGCTTCCTTTTGAGTTGAACAATTTTGCAAGAGAATATCAGTAGACTTGTTGAGACAAGCCTGACAAGAGTCCTGTGAGAGATCTCCTCTGCATAATCCAATTGCATTGATCTTGTTGGAGTCTTGTCCCCTGGATGAATTGTAAAACCCGGAATTGATTTGGGTGTTGGAGGAGAAGGAAGAGAGGAGGCTGTTGAGGTTCTCTTGGTACTTGTCACCTGCTTTGTAGGTGCCAGTATCAGAGCATTTCCAGCAGTACTCAGCTGTAAATGTGCATATTCCATCATCTTGGGATATGGTGGGAGCAGCAAGGTTTAAGATAATAATAGCAAGATTAATGAAGAAAAACAATGATCTTGAGGAAGCCATTTTTCTTGCTCAACTCACAAGTAGCAATTTGTCTTATAAAGGAAAGACATTAGTTCCTTGACGGTTTCCTGACCCTTTATTCGATCTTATGTTTGTGGTACAACATTGACCAATCCCATATAGCATATGATATTTTCCATTTTCTTTTTTTGATGAATATGATATTTTCCATTTTCAAGTATTAAGAGGAATGGACTTTAATCAGTAAACAAATCTTTTAGAGGAAAATCGGGCCAAGTGACTTCTCTAAAGATTTGAAAAAAAAGAGAGGCAGCTGCATGGAATGGATGAATTAGGAAGCTGCATGGAATGGATGAATGCAGAAGACTCTGATGGTATATTCGTCGGACACGTCAGTCCATCAAAATCTGTTGATGCAAAAATTTCTCCTGGCCTGAACTCTTGTAACGGACTTGGCCACTTGGGAGCTTCTATAATATGCGGGGGTTGAAATTACAGCAGCTCTCTCTCGTCATCTCTTGGAAGCTTCTAGTCCCAGATCTGGAGGAGAACAGTGTTTGATTGAATTTGAAAGCAAGTGGAGCAAAAGAATGGGCTTGCTGGGATTGCCGGTCATATTGGGTTGTTTCTTTTTATTTTAATATGGGCGTAAACCCATTAACCTAACCCAAACCCAAATTAATCCGAAATTTTATTGGTGGTTTGCGTTGGCTTGATTAGATGGTTGGTTGGATTTGGGTTGATTTGGGTTTTGTTGAAAATTTGTTTCCAGTCCTGATTGGCAAATGATATCAAAATTGATACCAAAGCAAATTGGATCCACCATCACCATGGTCCTCTTAACTTTTTTTTGTTGTTGTCAAGATCTGGTTTCAAAGAAACCAAAAAGGATAGATTGCAAAATGAGCCAGAGTTACAGGAACAAGGTAGAAGCAGCTAGATCTCAGTTCAAGGCTAGAACCAAGCTTCTCACCCGTCAAGTTTAATTTGGCCTCTCAAATAAATGACAATTTGGTTTTACTTTATGTACAGAAAATATTTAACTTCAGCTGCAGTTGTTCAAATATATCAATCAAACAAGCATATCAAAGAAAAGAAAATAAATTGTTCCTGATACATACTTAGCCTCACCCCACTAGCGAGCATATGGTTCAGTAAAATTTGAATTCTTATTTGCTGACACATGCATAGAGTTTTTGGATTCATCGGACACTGTTATGTCTGATCCACTGTTATATTGCAAATAATATGCCGGTTGTGAGGGTAGTGAGAGTGTGACAGAATGATTGTTAAGCATAGAGACAACTGAACCCATGGATGGTCTACTTGCCACATTTTCTTGGACGCATAGCAAACCAATGTGGATGCATCTCATCATTTCAATTCCTAAACTTGTCGTCAGCTTTGGGTCCATGATATTTGCCACTGTATCATCCCTCCAATTCCTCCAGGCCTATCAAGTTTATAAACACATTAATTAAAGAAGAAATGATGCTGCTTTCTCTTGTTATGTTTTTTTGGTAGCAAAAGAGTTTGGTAATGTAAAACCTTATATTCATACTCACATAGCTCAAAAGATCCTCCTCATTCTCGCCGTTTTGAAAACTGCTAATTCTTTTACCACTTAAGATTTCAAGAACTAACACGCCAAAACTAAAGACGTCCGACTTGACTGAAAAACGTCCATGAATTGCATACTCTGGAGCCATATATCCACTGCATTATTATATTCATCAAATTAAAATTTTAGTTCTGGTGTGAACAAGCACAACAATGTAATTTAGCTTTGAAATTTGCAGATGCTTACTAAGTTCCCACAATTGTCTTAGTATCTCTTTGAGTTTGATCCATCATAAACAATCTTGCCATGCCAAAATCCGCAATTTTAGGATTCATACCTTCATCCAACAAAGTGTTGGTAGGTTTAAGATCACGGTGAATAATTCGAAGTTGGGAATCTTCATGAAGGTAAAGAAGCCCTCGAGCAATGCCTCCTATGATTTTGTAACGTGTTTCCCAACCCAAATGTGCTTGATCGATTGGATCTAAATACAATTCCATCAAAATGAAACATGATTTTGTTAATATGCTTTTCTATAATATATATTGAGGCATAAATGATTATGAATTATGACAAAAAGTAGAGCAAACATACCAAAAATGAAGTGATTAA
This sequence comes from Prunus fruticosa, assembly GCA_018703695.1. Lineage (NCBI taxonomy): Eukaryota > Viridiplantae > Streptophyta > Magnoliopsida > Rosales > Rosaceae > Prunus > Prunus fruticosa. The sequence goes on along the minus strand of CM031920.1, from coordinate 1,733,076 downwards.
GGCTTGTGTTAGGCACATATTCATAAATGAGGATTCTTTCCCCTGCTTTCAAGCAAAATCCTAGCAGCATCACTAAGTTCCGGTGCTGAAGTTGAGCAACTAACGTGACTTCAGTTTTGAATTCACGATCACCTTGTTCAGAATTCTTAGAGAGCCTTTTCACAGCTATATATGTTCCATTCGCTAGCCTACCCTGAAGGTTTATAAGAAAATTAGAAAAGTTATTTACGTAAAACAATTCATTCATGATGAATGTTTTCCTTGTGATAGGGTTTCGTTACCTTGTAAACGGCTCCAAATCCACCCTATCCAAGCTTATTTGCATCAGAGAAATCATCCGTTGCAGATCTTATTGTGTCGAAGTCATATTGCAAAGATTCAACCAAACTAATTTCATCCGAATTATTATCATCTGAAACAGGACAAATTAATCAGGACATGTTCCAAAACATCTAATAAGAATAAGATGCATGCATCAAACACAAATCAAACGTGTCTTTATCTCAATCAACTTACTTTCGAGTTTTAGTTTTGCCCTTCGTCTCCTCACTCTTATGAAAATCAATACGCCAATAAGAAGTGTAACGACAGAAACAATCACAACCACAATGATGACGATGATGACAGTTTTTGATATGGTGCTCTTCTTTCCTGCAAGAAAAATTAATCAATTGTAAATTGTAATTAAGGCATTGATTAAGTTTAAACATATATGCAGGGGTACCATACCTTTTACAGATGGAAGAGTTACAAGTGAATCAGCTGTAGACTCATAGAACAGAGTGGCCTCATACCTCAAATTGCAACTGGGTTTAAGAACTCTGCCTCCTTGCTTTCCGCCACAACATTCCGGAATTTTTGAGGCGGCCCCTTTAAGGCAATCGCTGCAGCTTTGCTTGTCCATGTCTGGAGTGCACTGCAAAAGTCCATTTTAATTTTAAATCTAAGTCGGCCTAGGCTTGAAATATTTCAGAGCAAAGATGCGCAAAGCTATGGGTCAACCACGAATTTAACCCACTTTACTTGCCCTTTTAAATCCTAAACTCTTATTAGTTGTACAGCTTCAACTTTAAGGAAAAGCCGGGCCGCTATACCCTATACAAGTAGAATATTCAACAGTATAGCCGAGCGGCTATAGCCTTTAAATAGAAAGTTCCAACCGTAGAGCCAAGCTCTATATTCGTTGAATAGAAAGTTTCAAAGGTATAGCCGGTCGGCTATACCGTTAAATAGCATAATATGGATTTCTCTTTTTTAATTACTTTAATTAGTAGTTATGTTTTAATTATTATTTAGCTAGTGAATCATTAGTATTTAAATATTTTATTACAGGAAAAATAATAATTACTATTTATTAAGTAATATAATTTTTGAAGTTAATTAAAATATTTAATACTAATTCTTCACTAAAAAAATAGTAATTAAAGCATAATTAAAAATGAAAGTAACTAAAAAATGATAAGATATTACTTGATTACTGAAAAGAATAATATTTCAACAGTATAGCCGATCGGCTATATTCTACAAGTAAAATATTTCGTATAGCCGATCGGGTATATCCTTTGGATAGAAATTTTCAAAAGCTACCCAAAAAAGGGAGAATATGGATTTCACTTTTTAATTACTTTAATTAGTAGTTATGTTTTGATTAATAATTAGTATTTAAATATTTAATTAAACAACAAAATTAATTACTATTTATTAAGTAATATAATTTATAAAGTTAATTAAAATATTTAATACTAATTATTCACTAAAGAAATAGTAATTAAAACATAATTACTAGTATAAGCAACTAAAAAAATGATAAAATATTTCATCAAAAAAAAAAAAGATAAGATATTTCATCCAAAAAAAAAAGATAAGATATTAATTAATTACGAAAAATAAAATTTAAAAAAAAAATTATTGACCTAAACATACTAAGTTTATATATATTTTTTAAATACCATGACAAAAGTATAATGCGCGGCTATACTCTACAAGTAGAACATTAAATGGAATATTTCAAACGCATAGCCATGCGACTATACTTCCTTCACATGCAATAAGTTTATTGTAAGAACAGAGTATTTGATTATTAATTAGAAAATAAATATATAATTAACAAGGTGATTGAACCCTTCGAATCATAATATTATAAGAAGCAAACACCGATAATCTGTTTAACTTATTTATTTTTTATACTCTGTTATAACTTCATTGTAAAGACAAATAAAGACAATGCTACAACGGTAACCAAACCAATACAGAAGCCCCTATGCCTATGGAGCAGAGACTAACTAAATTAACAAGAAACAGTACAGCTAGAAATGAAATAAAATCGAAGAACTTCCAAAGTACAGTCCTGCAAGATCGTTCAATATACACTAACGGGGGTATAATTCAGTAATTGATGCTTCGTTAACAGAAAATGGCAACGGGTTGCTAGTAGTTGGATCAGATGATTCAGTGGTTAATGAGGGCATGTTCAGCTCTGTTCTACTATGCATGAAAAATGCTGGCTTTTCAGGTAATGCCATAGTAACAGAGTAACTGCTTAGCATGAGAACTATGGATTGCATTGTCGGTCTCTCATCTGGAATTTCCTGAACACAGAGTAACCCAATATGGACACATCTAATTACTTCAGTTTTTTCATAAGAATCTCTTAGATTTGGATCCAATAATTCTAAGGGTGTCCCATCCCTCCAATGTCTCCAAGCCTGCAAATTTTTTATTTTTTATTTAGTAAGAGACTCATTCAAAATGTTGCAGTAAAAAGATTAACCATGAAATACAAATTAAAATATTCAACTTTCTCACATAGCTCAAGAGGTCTTCACCACGGTCCGAGTTATAGAAACTAGTGTTCTTCTTGCCAGTTACAATCTCTAAGATCAAGACACCAAGACTGTACACGTCGGACTTCACAGAGAACTGTCCATACATTGCATATTCTGGAGGCATGTAGCCACTACAAACCAGCAGCATCATCAAAGTAATGTAAATCCAAATACAGAGTGTTGAAGCTCATCTAGCAATCAGTGTTTTAATTAACTTATAATTCATAAACAGGGTTACCAATAGTGCATATATGATAACACTGAGGGAAGACTGCATTAACAGTGCTTCTTCATGTTGTCTGAGATGAGATGAATTGTTGAGATATCAATCTGATATCTTTTCTTTTTAGTAATTAATTTTCAGGATGAGAAAAACAATCAACTCGTTTATGCAGATTATGTGAACATAAACAAGGTTCTGTTACTTACTATGTTCCCACAATCCTTCTTGTGCTTCCTTGAGTTTGGTCAACACCAAATATTCTTGCCATGCCAAAATCTGCAATTTTTGGGTTCATGTTCCCATCTAACAACACGTTGCCTGCTTTAAGATCACGATGTATGATCTTAAGCCGAGAATCTTGATGGAGATAGAGAAGCCCTCGAGCAATCCCGCCAATAATCTTGTATCTGCTTGACCAATCCAATTTTACTTGGTTCTCAGAGCCTATGCACACATTTGTCCAATAAAATATACAGGTTAGAATAAGTAAATTAATAGACATGCAGAATTCTGAAAGATATTTTCTTTTCCGCAGTGGCTTTGACTATTGGGAATGTTCTTGGTTTGTGAATTAGAAATTGAAGTGTAATTGTATCAAAAACTAATCAAATAGCATATGGTATCACACATTATGTTAGAAGGGCACAAACCGAATAGAAAGTGGTCAAGGCTTTTGTTCTCCACAAGTTCGTAAACAAGTATCTTTTCTTCTCTTTCAGAGCAAAATCCCAGTAGCCTCACTAAATTTCTGTGCTGAAGCTTAGCTATCAAAACAACCTCATTCTTAAACTCTTCGGCACCTTGCCCGGAGCCTCTAGATAACCTCTTCACAGCTATTTGTAGCCCATCAGGGAGTGTACCCTGAAAATATTGTAACCAATGATCTTTACAAACATCTAAGTATAACTTTCGTGGATTTAATACATTCTGTTAAACTCTGGCATGACTTAAATTCATGAGATTTTTTTTTTGGACAAAATATTCATGAGATTTGTAAGCCAAAATCACAACCTTGTAAACCTCACCAAAGCCACCTTCCCCTAACTTGTTCTGATCAGAGAAATTTTCTGTGGCTGCTTCAATTGTATGCAAGTCAAACTGCAATGACTCCACACTACTAATTTCGCTCCCCACTACACAATCAAAAAGAAGAAGGAATTAATTATGAACTAAGTAACTACTGAACACGATTAGGAATCAAATCCTTCAAGAGAGGAAAATAATGCATAAGTTGGGTCTGGAAAGGAAGTTATAAAACTTTCCAGTGTTCCTTGACCAAAGAAAAACTTTCCAGTGTTTACCATTTTGTTGTTGTTTAACATTGTACTTTTTCCTTGCTGTTTTCCTTGCTCTTCTTCTGAAGAAACAGCAGCCTACCAAGAAAAGCAATATGGCAATTGGAACCACAATGGCCACTATGGGTAAATATGAGATTTGGTCATCATTTCCTGCACAGAATATTAGTACGCAAATTAACTGTTTCCTATGTATATGTAAAAACTCTACAAGCATTGCCCTCTTATAATTAACCAATTAGAACAAATACATGAACTACCCCGGCTGCTATTAATTATTTTTACCTTGAGATCTTGAAACTGAAGCTGGAGGTGGAGGAGGAAGACGTAGTGGTGTTGGTGGTGGAGGAGGGGCAGCAACTCTAGTATAAAATGGATAGAATTCATATCTAACATTACAACTAGGACACAAAACTCTTGCCCCTGGCTTCCCATTACAACAAGCCGGAAGAAGCGCAATAGCTCCTCGAAGACACCGATCACAATCAGTGCTTGACAGGTCTGGCGTGCACTGCACAAGGCTGTACAAGTCCTGAAACCCTGTAAAGTTCACTTCTTTTGTCGCAAACTTTTTAGCACCGGAGGCCGCATTTACTGCCACAGGCACCAATTCAGTGATTGTTTTCGACAGCAACTGATTAAACCGGGTTGGTTCAGTAACGTTTCCCGCGCTAAACAAATAAACTTTTGGGCCTTGGTCCATATGGCCAAAAAAAGACACGTTTGAGTAGCGTAACATGCAATCGTCGTACCAAATTGTGGTGACTTTGCTTAAGGGGCAGTACTCTTGGACCGCGTCTCTGGCTGCAGTAGCCACACAATCTTGGCATGCATATGATGTGAGATCGGCACGGCATAGAAAGGAGCCGTAAACTGCAGTGTTGGGGTGTTGGGAGCCGGCGGTGGTGTTGTAGAAACCAAGTTCACGGGTGGCATTGGAGGTGAGTGAAGAGAGCAGTAGATTAAGATTGAATTCGTAGGTGCTGTTGGGAGTGAAACGGGTTGTGTTAGAACAGACGTGGGAGAGGTAATCAGCTTCACTCAAACTGCTAAGGCTAAGCAAGCCAAGCACAAGGGTCATCAACACATTGAGATTGAAGGAAGGCATTTTGATAATCAATAATCTCTACTTGATGGTCACGATCACTTCCTCTTACAATTGTATACATAAGAAGTGTTTAGGCCTGTTTCGCGTGTTTTGCTCTCGTCAAATTGACTGGAGTGTTAACGTTGCAGTCAACTTTTGTCCTTTATTGAAGGAAAGAGTGAAGAGACCCCAGTGATTGTGAATCATGCGGAAACGTGTTTTTGCATTTTCTCTTTCCTCAATTTTCCAGTATTTACATTCATTTCACATATTTTTTTTGTTTTTGAGTACAAGCGTCAAGGAGAAAAACAGAAACGCAAAAGAAAAAAAAAAAAGAAAAAAAAAAAGAGAGAAACAAAGAAAGAAGGAAGGAAAGAAAGAGGAAGTAGAAGAAGAAAAAAGAAAAAGAAGAGAGAGAGTCGTAAAGTCGCAGACTCGCATAGAAGAGGAAGAAGAAAGGGAAGAGAGAGAGAGAAGTAAATTTCTCCAAGATGTGGCGTGTGGGATCAAATTTCAAAGTGATAATGCATGGGAAAGCGGAGCTTTTCTTTTCAACATGCTACTTTGGGGAAATGAACTCATGTTTGGGGTTTGACAAAAAAAAAGAATTTGGGCTTTTTAGTTGGTGGAATGGGCCAATGAAGGTGGACTTGGAGTTTGATTTGGGCATTTTAGTTGGGATGGGACGTTCAATGATTGAATACTGAGCTTTAAATATATATATATTTACACAATTGATCTGGTTTGATGTGGACCAGGTTTTTGAGAAAAGGGGCGCCCAAGAAGAAGAGGAGGTTTCAGCGTGCCTTTTTTGCCTAGGCTGGGTGTGGGCTCCACAAGCCTGGGCTGGCCCTCAGGCAAAACCAACTATTGCAATAGCTTGGATTTGCTGATGTCAGCGATAATGTCAATAATTTAAAAAAATTAAAAAAAAAAACTAAAAATTTCAAAATTTTATAAAAATAAATACTTACTCATATTTTTCACTTCCAACACCAAAACTTTATATAAATTCATCTCCTTATATCTCATATGAATAGTGGTTGTCATGACAACGGGTGAAACACACACGCCTTTTGCAAGGGCAGCCACTATTCATGTGAATAGTATCTGCCCTAACCCCCCACACCCCACCCCTTGCCCTTTGCCATGGCAAATGGGTGGAGTTACTCTTAGATGTAGGGGTAAGCAATTTTAACCGCTTGAGCTTACAATATTTTTTGTAAGAATAATTATAAATCATTTTTTATTTCATTAGAACTTAACCTTTTATTTTTTTGGGTCAATGGCCGCAACTTCTTATTATTTCAAAAAGGTTTGGGCATAATAAGAGAGAAATGGGATGAAGATGGTATGCATCTTGCACATTCAAGGCAATGCGTGCGCTGTTTGGGGCTCAAGTGAGGGAGGAGAGAAAAAATACATTTGAAAAAAAAATTGCAAAAGTGATAATATCATTGGATTGGGTGAGTGAGAAAAAACCCAAAATTAATATATGTGACAAAGGACAATGTCAAGGTAATTTGGGAATGCAAGATCCTGAGAAAAGGCCAATGACCATTTCTGAAATATCATGTATTAACGTGGAAGCTTTTGCAGGTAAGTTTGCTTGATAATGGTCTGCAAAACATTTGGATTGAATTTGGAGGTATTTTAGGCCCTGTTATTAATCTGGATCGTGGGAAAGAGGTACAACAGCCCAAAGGCAAAGACATACAATGCTACAAAGGCAAACGAATACAGGGCCCCTATGGAGGGGAGACTAACTAAACTAATAAGAAACAGAACAGCTAGCGCAAACCATGAAAAGCAGAGAGAAATGAAACAAAATCACAGTACTTCCAAAGTACAGTCCTGAAAGATTGATCACGCTTTGTTCGATATACACTAACGCGGGTATAATTCAGTAATTGATACTTCGTTAACAGAAAATGGCAACGACTTGCTAGTAGTTTGATCAGATGATGCAGTGGTTAATGATGGCATGTTCAGCTCTGTTCCACTATGCAGGAAAAGTGCTGGCTTTTGCGGTAATGCCATAGTAACGGAGTAACTGCTTAGCATGAGAACTATGGATTGCATTGTGGGTCTCTCATCTGGAATTTCCTGAGCACAGAGTAACCCGATATGGACACATCTAGTTACTTCAGCTTTTGCATAAGAATCTCTTAGAATTGGATCCAATAATTCTAAGGGTGTCCCGTCCCTCCAATGTCTCCAAGCCTGCAAATATATATATTTTTTTATGAGACTCATTCTAAAAAGGTTAACCATGAGATGCATATTACAATATTCAACTTATACTCACATAGCTCAAGAGGTCTTCCCCACGGTCTGAGTTATAGAAACCAGTGTTCTTCTTGCCAGTTACAATCTCTAAGATCAGGACACCAAGACTGTACACATCAGACTTCACAGAGAAATGGCCATGCATTGCATATTCTGGAGACATGTAACCACTACAAACCAGCAGCATCAATAAAGTTCTAATATTAGTTCAAATGCAGTGTGAACATGTTAAAACTCATCTAGCAATCAGTGTGTCAATTAACTTGTAATTCATAAACAAGGTACCCAATAGTGCCTATCTGATAACACTAGCGGAAGCATATATAAGAAAGAACCCTGCATTAACAGAGCTTCTCCATCTTGTCTGAGTTGAGGTGAACTCTTGAGATATCAATTTGATATCTTTTCTTTCTAGTAATTACTTTTCAGGATGAGAAAATCAATCAACTCGTTTATGCAGATTATGTGAACATAAACAAAGTTCGTTATTACTTACATTGTTCCCACAATCCTTCTTGTATTGCCTTGAGTTTGGTCAACTCCAACTATTCTTGCCATGCCAAAATCTGCAATTTTTGGGTTCATGTTCCCATCTAACAATATGTTGCTTGCTTTAAGATCGCGATGTATGATTTTAAGCGGAGAATCTTGATGGAGATAGAGAAGCCCTCGAGCAATCCCGCCAATAATCTTGTATCTGCTTGACCAATCCAATTTTACTTGGTTCTCAGAGTCTATGCACACATTTGTCCAATAAAAGTATACAGGTTAGAATAAGTAAAACAACAGACATAATTACGGAGGAATTCATTTCATTTCACTAAAATTAAGACAAATTAATAGACAGAGACATAATTCTGAAATATATTTTCTTTTCCTCAGCGGCTTTGCCTCTTGGGAATGTTGCAAGATTTCGCTTGGTTTGTGAATAAGAAGGTGAAGTGTAATTTTATCATCAACTAATCAAATAGCATATGGTATCACACATGATGTTTGAAGGGCACAAACCGAATAGAAAGTGGTCAAGGCTTTTGTTCTCCACAAGTTCGTAAACAAGTATCTTTTCTTCTCCTTCAGCGCAAAATCCCAATAGCCTCACTAAATTTCTGTGCTGAAGCTTAGCTACCAAAACCACCTCATTTTTAAACTCTTCGGCACCTTGCCCGGAGCCTCTAGATAACCTCTTCACAGCTATTTCTTGCCCATCAGGAAGTGTACCCTGAAATATTGCAACCAATAATCTTAACAAACATCTAAGTATAACTTTCATGAGTTTAATACATTTTGATGAACTCTGGCATGACTTAAATTCACCAGATTTGGTAAGCCAAAATCCCAACCTTATAAACCTCACCAAAGCCACCTTCCCCTAATCTGTTCTGATCAGAGAAATTGTCTGTGGCTGCTTCAATTGTACGCAAATCAAACTGCAATAACTCCACGCTATTAATTTCGTTCCCCACTACACAATCAACAAGTAGGAGGTATTAATTAATTACGGACTAATAAACTACTGAACACGATTAGGAATCAAATCGTTCAAGAGAGGAAAATACATAAGTTGGGTCCGGAAGGGAAATTATAAAATGTTTCAATGTTTGTTTACCATTTTGTTGTTGTATAACATTGTACTTTTTCCTTGCTCTTCTTCTTAAGAAACAGCAGCCTACCAAGAAGAGCAATATGGCAATTGGAACCACAATGGCCACTATGACCAAAGTTGAGATTTGGTCACCATTTCCTGCACAGAGTATTAGATACAAATTCATGGTTCATCCCTATGTTTGTGTAAAAGTTCTACAAAGACAAACATTGCTTTCTAAATATATAATTAACCAATTAGAACAAAGACATGAGATTGTAATTAATTATACCTTGAGACCTTGTAACTGAAGCTGGAGGTGGAGGAGGAAGAAGCAGTGGCGGAGGAGGAGCAGTAACAAATGTATAAAATGGATACACTTCATATCTAACATTACAACTAGGATACAAAACTCTTCCTCCTTGCTTCCCATCACAACATTCAGGAAGAAGTGCAATAGCTCCTCGAAGACACCGATTACAGTCGGTGGTTGACAGGTCCGGTGTGCATTGCACAAGGCTGTACAACTCCTGAAACGCTGTAAAGTTTGCTTCTTTTGTCGCAAACTTTTTAGCACCGGGGGCCGCATTTGCTGCCACAGGCACCGAGTCAGTGATTGTTTTCGCCAGTATCTCATTAAACCGGTTTGGATTAGTAATGTTTCCCACGTTCCACAAATAAATTCTTGGGCCTTCGTCCATATTGCCGAAAAAAGACACGTTTGAGTAGCGTAACATGCAATCATCGTACCAAATTATAGTGACTTTTCGTAAGGAGCAGTACTTTTGGACCGTGTCTCTGGCTGCAGTGGCTACACAATCTTTGCATGCATCTGATGTGAGATCGGCACGGCATAGAAAGGAGCCGTAAACTGCAGTGTTGGGGTCTTGGGAGCCGGCAGTGGTGTTGTAGAAACCGAGTTCACGGGTGGCGTTGGAGGTGAGAGAAGAGAGGAGGAGATTAAGATTGAATTCGTAGGTGCTGTTGGGAGTGAAACTGGTTGTGTTAGAACAGACGTGGTAGCGGTATTCAGCTTCACTCAAACTGCTAAGGCTAAGCAAGCCAAGCACAAGGGTCATCAACACATTGAGATTGAAGGAAGGCATTTTGATAATCAAATCAATAACCTCTTCCTGATTATCACGATCACCTCGTTCTACAATGTGTAAATAAGACCGGTTTAGGTGAGATAATTATGCCTTTAGGCCGAGTTTGGCGTGTTTGCTCTGGTCAGGATTGTGATGTACTCATAAATTGACAGGAGTGTTAAGGTCGAAGTCAACTTTTGTACTTTATTGAAGGAAGGTGTGAAGAAGCCCCTGTGATGTTGAATCCTGTGGAAAGTCAAGTTATTGAAAAGTCATTGATGAATTGGAGACGGAGGGGGCAGAATTTTCAGCCCAACTGTGGTTTGCCTTTTCTTTTTCCTCAATAATTTTCCAATATTTTACATCTTGATATAATAGAAGAGTATGGTTTTATACAACTGACCGAGAATATGGCAAGAGTCATTGTTATATTACACTCACACATTGATTGATTCATATTACCAGCTGAGCTGAGCTGACCCTATTTCCTTCCTGCCACCACTTCATGTCGCCGTTGCAATGGTGGCCGTCATTATTAAGAATATTCCACAAATTGTACGTATTTCATTTTACATATTCTCGTACGTAGAGACATACGAAGATGACCAGAAAAATAAAGATGTATCCATAACTCCAGTCATCAATACAGGACAGAGATGTGACCGGTTGTCAATTTCGTATAGACTGAATTAGTGCCTTGTGAGCCAGAATTTAAAGGGAGTCGGTAACCACAAAACCATGAAGGATTCAACCCAGACAGAACCACAAATGAGAAAAACCTTTTCCAAGACATTGGTGTGAAGACTTAAAGCCTTGTCAATCACGTTCCTAATGCATGGGACCGCTACGCTGTAGGATGATAAGTCGTTGCCACAGCTACGTATACCCAGAAAAGAAATATAATCTTTTCTAACATTTTATCACAGGCCAACTTCATAGTGTCACTTTTTGCCCATGCCAGCAGCATATAAGCAGGAATTTTTCTCATGCGGGAGGCCAAGCTGATAGGATATAATTATCCCAATTTGGTTAGGGATCCATTCATGTTAATCTGCAGACTCAACGCGAATTTGATGATAAATTTTCCAAATATTTGAGAGCGATATGCACCAATTGGGGTGGTTAGATCCCAATCTGGGCAGACATTGTATGGATAATCAGCTTCGGCTGGGCTGGGAAAGCTGAGCAGAGTAACAACAAATATGGAGGAGAGAATGGAAACAAGCATCAGATTATGCACGGAAGACATTTTGGTTTTCATGATCTTTTGATCACTGATCAGCCCAGTCCCTGTTTCTATTTCTAAAGCCAATTTCTTATGTCCCTTAGAGTTGAATCATGTGGAAATTAAAAAGCTTATCTAAAAGTCATAATTTTTAGAGGTGTCTGCTTCATCATCAGTGTGATGTAATTATAAATTGACAGTCAACAAAGGGGGTCGAGACTTGGGTTTAGAGGTGTTTTCTTTTTCCTCAGTTTTTCAATATATACACCTACAGAGGGTTTTGAGACTTTTAGTCTGCAATAATACAAGAGTACGGTTTTATACAACCAACCAAGTGGAGACGAAGATGACCAGAAAAGAAGATGCTATCCTATCCATAACTCTCATCAATACAAGAGAGTGATGTGACCACAAGCACAACCACCTAATTAAGCCGGTTGTAAATTTATTAGGTATTGACGTCACGAAACTGCAGAAGATTCAACCCAGACCCACAAAGGAGAGATCTTTCCAAGATACAGATGTGAAGACTTAAAACCTTGTCAATCACGTTATGTGGATGATAAATCTATGCTCAAAAATCAAAATCAAAGATACTGAAACTCACATGACAGAAATACCATTTGATGTTTTCAATCCTAACAACAGTCCTACGAAACCAAGAGTACAAGTTTCATATTTGTTATTACAAATATAAACAGATAATACAAGATATAACATCTTGTTCATTCACGCTATCTAGGGTATACTGCAGTGATAGATCCTTCATCAACGGATGGAGTTGACTTACTGATAGATAGATCAGACTCCAAAGTTATCTTTGGCATGTTCCCATCCGTTCGACTTCGAAGGAAAAATGCTGGCTGTTCAGGTAATGGCAGAGTCACAGAGTAGCTATTAAGCATGAGAACTACGGATTGCATTGTAGGTCTGTCCGCTGGATCTTCCTGAACACAAAGTAACCCGATATGCATACACCTTATAACTTCACTCCTGGAATAAGAATCTCTCATACTCGGATCCAACAATTCCAAAGGCGTCCCATCTCTCCATAGTTTCCAAGCCTGCATAAATTGAACAGTTTCATTTATGCTGTGGTGGTGTTAGCGCAGAAGAACAAAACTACATTGTTTTCAGTTTAAGCTTACATGGCTCATGAGGTCTTCAGCTGCATCAGTTTGAAAGAAATAACTATTCTTCTTGCCACTTATGATTTCTAGCAGTAAAACACCGAAACTATATACATCGGACTTGACAGAAAATTGTCCATGCATCGCATACTCTGGAGACATATAGCCACTACAAGAAGCACAACCATCCATCAGTATAGAAATTGTACCAAAATTTAAGGAGTAAACTTATCATGTTCATGTCAACAATTTAATCCATTCAATTTCGTGTAAGACTAAGTGGCTTTCATTATGCACAGAGCATGAACTATGATTCGAAAATTACATCATTCCTGTCTGAGTTCATATAGATATTCTCAAGGGTCAAAGTGGACTTTCAGTTGAGTGCAGATAGGACTATTTCTCAAATTCATCAATCCAGAAAATGCAGAACAAAAGTGGTCATGAGAAAAGAAAAGATGAATGAGAGAACTTACTATGTTCCAACAATTCTACTTGTGTTTGCTTGAGTTTGATCAACCCCAAAAATCCTGGCCATGCCAAAATCAGATATTTTTGGATGCATCTCCCCATCTAACAATATATTGCTGGCCTTGAGATCACGATGTATAATTCTAAGTCGGGAATCTTCGTGTAGATACATTATTCCTCGAGCAATCCCTGCAATAATCTTGTAACGTCTTGACCAATCCAATTGTCCTTGTTTCTCAGGGTCTGAAAATCATCAAAATTAAGCAATCAAGTTATCATCAAGGAAACAGATTCAAATACATGTTGAAGTAACATTGTTTTTGCAGTAGAAAAGACTATCAGATGTTTCGGGGCACAAACCAAATAGAAAATAGTCAAGGCTTTTGTTGGAGACATATTCATAAACAAGTATCTTTTCTTCTCCTTCCAAGCAAAATCCATATAGCCTGACGAGATTTCTGTGTTGAAGCTTGGCTACCAATACCATCTCGTTCTTAAATTCCTCTGCACCTTGGCCAGAGTTCCTTGAAAGCCTCTTCACAGCTACTTCTTGACCATTTGAAAGTATACCCTGAGAACAACCTTCAATCAATCAATCGATGGAATGTACATTCTTACACAACTTTTACAATTCCCAGTACTGATTAAAACCTCCTTAGTTTCTCAAAATATTAAGACTTGAGATTTTCCGATGCAGGAACGTTGATATACATACATACCTTGTAAACTTGACCAAATCCACCTTCCCCTAACTTACTATCATCAGAGAAATTGTTCGTGGCCGCTACAATCGTACTAAAATCAAATTGCAAAGACTCTACACTACTAATGTCATTCTCACCTACACAAACAAACAAGAAAAGCATTCATGTATAAAGATGAGGAAACAAAAAGTATGCTTTTGATTTGTATGACAAACTAGAATTCATTTCAGATATATATTCTTTACCGCTTGGTGCCTCCGCTGCTGCACTGCGCTTCTTTCTTGCTCTCCTAGTAATGAAACAGCAGCCCACAACAAAAAGTAGCATAGAGACGGCAATTGGGACAACAATGGCAACAATTGTAGGGATTTTGCTTTTTCCTGCATAATAAACAATAAGTATCTACACTGATACTTAAAACTAAATATGAGGAAATTAGTAAAATGAACAGCCAAATCCAAAACCATATTCCCCTCTTCCAATCCAAAGTCCACCATAGTTAGCATAGATACCTATTCCCCCCCAACTATTTTAAGACATAATTTGAATTGAAAAGCTGGTCACTTCACTTTACCTTTAGGCGGCAGAGGAGGAGGAGGAGGAGGAGGTAGAGCCCCCGGTGAAGGCTGAGGTGCTGACGTGGAGTTTTGGAGGTAGAAAGGGTAGACTTCGTACCTAACAGTACAACTCGGATACAAAACTCGTCCCCCGAGCGCTCCATTGCAACAAGTCGGAAATTGGGATTTGGCACCCGTGAGACACCGGTTGCAATCCGCTGAGGACAGGTCCTGCGTGCACTGCCCCAGGCTGTAAATCGAAACCAACCCACTAACATTCCCCTGACTCGTCGCAAACTTGTCGGCGTCGTTGGCAGCCTCGGTGACCACGTCGTTCATGCCCGTCGCCAGGACCTGGTTGAACCGTGTCGGTTCGGTGGCGTTCTTGGTGTTCCACATGAAATAGCCAGGCGACTCGGCGGCGGTGGAGAAGAAGGACTCGTTGGAATAGCGCAGCATGCAGTCGTCGTACCAGATGACAACCTGTTTCTCGGTGGGGCAGCGCTGGACGGCCTCGGAGGTTGCGGTGGAGACGCAGGTTTTGCAAGCGTCGGTGGCGGCGACATCGCCGCGGCAGAGGAAGAGGCCGTAGGCGGTGTCGTTTGGGGCGGAGGAGGAGGCGGTGGCGTTGTAGAAGCCGGAGGGACGGGTGGCGTTGGAGGAGAGGGTGGAGAGAAGGCTGTTGAGGTTGGACTGGAAGGTGGAGTTTGGGGTGAAGGTGGTGGTGTTTGGGCAGAAATGGGTGAGGTAAACAGCTTCAGCTGGGCTGGGAAAGCTGAGCAGAGTAACAACAAATATGGAGGAGAGAATCGAAACAAGCATCAGATTATTCATGGGAAGCATTTTGATGTTGATGAAGCCAGCCCAACCCAGCCCAGCCCCCTATGCTTAGCTAATAAAGATAGCTAGTCCCTCGTTGTTTCTATTTCAGTGGTGGTTGTCTTTATCATCAAATTCATAGAAAAAAGAAGAGGAAGAAGAGACAATGAAACAAAAGACAAAAAAACAAAAGTTTGAACCAGAGGAAAATGGGGACGGGAGTGAAACAAAAGATATTGATTATTATTATTATTATTATTATTATTCGCAAGAATATTACAAGTAGAAAAGTACGAACATATTATATGTGAAAGTTTCGGAAAAGTCACGGCACGACTCTAAAGTCAAACGACTTTTTAATGTTTCCGTGTGTTGACTTGTATATCTCACTTCACCTGTCACCATCTCAGTCAAATTCGTTGAAGAAAAGGAAGGAGACGAAATGAAGACGATGGAGACGGAAGTGCCAAAAGGGATTATATATTTCTCCAGCCAGTTCAACGGAATTTCGCTCAAGATCTCATCACATTCTTTCACAACGTGTAATTTGGGCATATTAATCCCAGGCTTTGGTTTGGCGATTAACAGCAGTTACTCATGTATCTCGATCTCTTTTTTTCTGACGGGTCTTGTTTTGTTGTTCGGTATGTATTGGGCCTACTTCGGTTCATTTGCTTTTGTTATATTTTTGGCCTTGTCCCTGCTTTCTGTTTACAGTTTGTGAAGTGCCGTTGGGCTTCTTTTTAGTAATTATCTTGTGGTCGGACAGGAGAAATAAAAAAATGTCGACGAAATTTGTTCTTCCATTTTATCAAAGGCCAACTTCATAATGTGTGAAGATTATATTTAGAAAACTGTCATCTGTCTCAACGGGGAACATCAATAGAAATCGTCAAATCATTGGCTGAGCAATTTTTGAGCATTTTCTTGATCATGATGTTTAAAGAAGGCTGGTCTCTCAAGTCTGGCAAGACTAGCAGTAGCTTCACCGTTTAACATTACAACAACCGATGACATGGTTGGCATCTTCTTCAACACACAATAATCCAATATGTATGTATCGCAAAAATTCATTTGGACTGCATGAGGTTTTCAACAACGGATCCATCAACTCCAACCCCTTCGTTTCGTTCCATAATTGCCAAGCCTGCAATTAATACATTTTAAGCATGTAAGTAAAACTCTTAGGGCTCGTTTGGTACACCGTATTAGACTTTGGGTAGGAGTAAATAGTCTATGTCATGTGTTTAGTGTCAACTTGTATTATTTAATTACCTGATTATTTTATACGGGTTGGGCTTTTAATACTCTCCTTACCTGACTAACTAATACAACTCACACACCCCGGTTTAGATAATACACGCTTAATTATACGACCGTTCTACCTGTGAAAAATCAAACGCTCTTTGCATTCTTCTCCCTAGGGTTCTTCTCTGCAATCTTCTACACAGGTTATTCTCATCACTCTTCTCCAGGTATCTATCTCTCACTCTCTCAATTTTTCATACTCTCTCAAATATGCTTCTTGCTTCTTCTATCTTTTCTATATATTTCTTCTTGTATTAATTTTTTGTGGAAATTAGGTTATGAGTTTTTCCTTCTTGACATTTTTTTAATCGAATGTTTTATTTGTATGTGATATAATTCGAGGTTGTGAGAATCTTTAGCAAATAAAGTGATTCGTGGAATTGTTTTTTGTCCATGTTTCGCTTTTTGATGGGTGTTTTTCAGTTTTTCACTGTGTTGAGAACTATAAACAAGCAGAACAATGGTTGGGGTATGATTGCGAGGGATACCAATGGTTGCTTTGTGGCGGCAAAGGCAATTTGGTTTCAAAATATTGTGACAGATAAAAAAAGGAAAGGACCATGACTGTAGTATGTAAAACACGACACACCAACATGGTGTGGCTTGCATGCAGAGCACAATTAACATACCATAAAATACCAATCACAATTCAATATCTCTTTTGCTAAGCACAATTGTGCATTAATTATACACTCCATTAACGGCCATGGTCTTCTGGCTAGATTAATTTTTAAAATGAATCTTCCTTTTTTTTTTTTTTGGAATATTGATATTGCTTTTACTAAATTATTTTTCCTTTATATTATGCCTAGATATGGATGAAAGAAAGATTGTGGCATACTTTATTATTAGATTGTGGTTCTTGCATATTATGGCTTGGTGCATGATGTGGTTCATGACAAATTACAATTTGGAACAACGACGCCAAGAAAGGAAGGCCATTAGGAGTCAAAGGTTTTTCAGGATTGCAACTCGGTCAAATTATTTAAATAGCATTATAGGAATTGATGACATACAATGTGTGAACCAAATTAGGATGGATAGGAGAACTTTCCATTATTTATGCCAATTGGTCCGTGATGATGGAAGAGTGAGAACAAATGGCTCAATAACCATAGAAGAGCAAGTGTGTATGTTTTTACATATACTCGCACATCATGTGAAGAATCGTACAATGAGTAGTAGATTTAAGCGATCGGGGGAGACTATTAGTAGGTACTTCAATTCAATCTTGCATGGAGTGTTAAGATTACAAGGTAGACTTTTGAAGGTGCCGGAACCCATACCTGATAATTGCACCGATAATAGATGGAGATGGTTTAAGGTACTGTAAAATTAAATTAAGATTGGTCAATCTTATTATTATATTTATATTTTAAGTTTCTATGGTACCTTATTTTTTTAATTGTGTAGAAATGCTTGGGGGCGTTGGATGGGACTTACATTAGGGTTCGTGTCCCTGAACAAGATAAACCAAGATATTGAACACGAAAGGGGGAGGTTGCAACCAATGTATTAGGAGTTTGTACCCCTGACATGAAATTTATATTTGTTTTCCCTGGTTGGGAAGGATTTGCGTCTGATTCTAGGGTGTTACGAGATGCAATTAGTAGACCAACAAGATTAAGAGTTCCCACAGGTAAAATTAGATTATTGTGTTTCATTGTGGTAATATTAAGCTTGATTATATTTTTGATAAGGTACATAATATTTGTTTAATTGTTAGGATGTTTTTATCTTGTGGATGGTGGGTACACAAATGGTCAAGTATATCTGGCTCCTTATAGGGGTACAAGATATCATCAATCTGAATGGAGGAATAAAAGGGCACCTAATAATCATGAGGAGTATTTCAATGTGAAGCATGCTGCTGCAAGAAATGTGATTGAAAGGTGTTTCGAACTTCTTAAGATGCGTTGGGGTATCTTGCGAAGTCCAACATTTTTCCCAATTGAGATACAATGTAAAATAATTAGAGCTTATAATATTAGCACCAAACGTCTTATAATATTATGGATAAATAGTATTCTAAAAACGGATTAATACTATCGACAGAAATTAGTCAGGTACAGTCCGACGTACCAAACGAGCCCTTATTACATTGATAGCTACGTGTATTTAGGCTATGAACTTGGGCTGGGTTGGGTCGGACTTTATTCAGGAGAGAGAAAATAACGGGCTGGTCGGACTGGGCTTTTACAGAAAATTCAAAGCCCAAGTCCGTCTCATGGGCCTGAGATTTCTGAAGCTCATTGGGCCGGGCCAAATGGGCCTTATTCATTTTATTTTTCTCTTCTCTGTTTCTATGTTAATGTCTGCTTTTCCTTTTTTGTATGCTCATAGCTCTCTTTTTACCCTACGTTTCTATGCTCATGTCTCCATTTTTTTCTATGTTCATCAGTTTGTGAATATTTTTTCCATCAATTTGTGCTTATGCAGTACAACCAAGAAAATGAAAGTCATTCCGACCAAAAATCAATTGAAGTCCAATAAACTGAGTGATCATAGCACCCAGCCAGTGATCAATAAATCTAGTAAAATTCCTCAATCAACTCTGGTTTCTTCTAACTGTAATGCTCAATAGTTTTTGGCAAAGAATCACCATCTTTAATCATCTTCATCATTTGCTTAATGCTCTGGTCAATCTCTGTAAGTACAACATTTTGAACATATTATTACGCCAACTCATGATTGAATTATTAGTCTCAAACAATCTGCACAAATGACACAGAATTGAAAAAAAATGTAATAGCTTAATCTCTTGTTAGACTCACTGAATCTGCATATACAAATAAAATATGGCAAAATAAATCAAAAGACAAGATAACATAACGAATGCAAATAATTTAAATTTCGTAATATCACTAATGCAAACAATTAGTTCCATGACAAGTAAGTACACCTTGTCCAAGTCATCCTGTTAGTTCAAAGACAAGTAAAAATAGTAAACATGAAAAGATCAAACCTTTCACTCCAATCTGTCATGGGTTACCATAAAAATTGAAACTTGCAAATTGAAATTATTTGTTTATATGAAAGATGCTCAAATCTGCAAACATCTAGAAACAATCCCAAATGATTAATCTAAACATAATTAGAAAACTGTAAACCAACATAACACATTATCTGCAAATGATTAATCTAAACAGAATTAGAAAACTTTAAACCATCACAAATCACAATAAGAGATTGAAGTTAAGACAAAAAATAAAAAATAAAGAACTGAGGACATTACCTTTGATCAATGAAGAGAGATCTACAGATACAGAGAGAGATAGGAATTGTTGGGCTTTTCCCACATGTTTGAACAATAACAAGAAAAAGGAGAAGAACTTCTTTCTCTTTGTAGAGAATGATGCGGACGAGATTGAGATTGAATTCGTAGGTGCTGTTGGGAGCGAAACTAGTTGTGTTAGAACAGACGCCGTAGCGGTATATAGGTTCACTCAAACTGCCAAGGCTAAGCAAGCCAAGCACAAGGGTCATCAACACATTGACACTGAAGGAAGGCATTTTGATAATCAAATCAATAACCTCTTCCTGATGATCACGATCACCTCCTTCTACAATGTGTAAATAAGACGGGTTTAGGTGAGCTAATATGCCTTTAGGCCGAGTTTGGCGTGTTTGCTCTGGTCTGCATTGTGATGTACTCATAAATTGACAGGAGTGTTAAGGTTGAAGTCAACTTTTGTCCTTTATTGAATGAAGGTGTGAAGAAGCCCCTGTGATGTTGAATTTTGTGGCAAATAAAGTTATTGAAAAGTCATTGATGAATTGGAGCCGGAGGGGGTAGACTTTTCAGCCCAACTGTGTTCTTGCCTTTTCTTTTTCCTCAATAATTTTCTAATATTTTACATCTTGATATAATAGAAGAGTATGGTCCTATACAACTGACCGAGAATATGGCAAGAGTCATTGTTATATTACACTCACACATTGATTGATGGGAAATTGGCGGCTTTACCACTGGCTCACCTAATTTATTCACTAATATCCTTATTTTGAAACCCAATCATAAATGCCCCTTATAAAAACTCCTTATTGACAGCCCATTACTCATCTTTCACTTTTGTTTAGTCGTTCTGATTTCTGAGCTCTCTGAAATCCTCTTTCACAATTTCTCTATCTCACTCACTCAGACCTTCTCTCTCTCGCTCGCACCCACATCGGCGACAATCATTGTCACCTCCTCAGAAACCCTAACCCACATCAGCGACAACGACCTTTCCACCTCCATCTCTCACTCTCTGTCACCTATTTCGACCTCTATACCTAGAGATGGCGTCTCAGGTAGCCAATTTTCTCCTACACATTGTGGTTTTCTTCTCCTTATTTCAATTTCATATATGGGTTTGGATTTTTGTTGCTTGATGTGAGTTCAAGTCCCTCCAAGTCAAATTTGGGTGAGATTGTACATAAATTTGTTGAAACATAATTGTGGGTTGAATTTAAAATTTTACTCTCTCTGTTTACAATTAATATTTTCAGCTTGTGTAGAGAATGTTATTTCAGTGGGATTATACAAGAACTTTTCAAACCAAAATTTTGGGATTGTGCAACAAATATTTCTCAGTTTGTTTAAGGAATATTATGCTTGAAGCTTGTCCAATCTACAATGATTTTGAAGATTTTATTTTGCTTATTGAATTTGATTACTGAGTTAGGTTTTTATTCTTACAAAAAACAATTGAAGAAACACAGTTATTTGGTTCAATGATCTGAATTTGTTTTGTTCTGTTTTGGGATGTGATTTTTGAATGAACTACATAAATTGATTATGTCTTGAGGTGGAGGATATCTCCAAAAGTGATTGTGGAGTTTGTAAGTTTTATGAGAATGCCAATATTTTAACATAAGTTTGATACTGTAAAGTTGGCATATGTTGGATCTTGTTTTTCTTTATTTTTCATACTTCAATCTTAGATCTGTTTTTGGTGCAGTCTCCAGTCGTCAAGGTTGGTATCATGCCAAGGTTGTGTTGGTGCCGTGAAAAGGGTTATTGGAAAACGTAAGGTTTGTTGATAGCTCTTGCATTTATCTAGTTCCATTATTTGGCTTTACTTCTTCTTTGAGACTATGCTTCTTTAACTGTTTGAACGATGCCAAATGCACACTTGATGATTTCATGATTTGTATTTTTATTCGCCTGCCAAGACACATATTCACTTCACCCATGTTTATAATAACTTTTATATTGCAATTGAGTAGTACGAAATTGTTTGCATGAATGTGAACTTTAATTTTACAATGGTACTATCTTGTGAAGGTTTGCTATATGAAGAATTGGGTCATTTAGAAAAGCCAACAATCTGTATGAAGATAGGATTCTTGAAGGTAGTCCTTCAGCTGGAGAAACTACAGATAGATTTCTCAAACGTATATTTTTGGTAAATTGGCGGCTTTACCCTTCCTCACCTAATTTATTCATTAATATCCTTATTTTGAAACTCCATCACAAATGCCCCTTATAAAAACTCCATATTGATAGCCTATTGCCCATCCTTCACTTAGGTTTTTTTTTTCCACAGTCTTTGTGCTTTCTCTTCCTCTTCTTCCTTCTGCCAAACCTCACAAAATCCACCTCCACCACCATAGAATCTCCCCTAACTTTATCTCCTCTTAGTTATATCTTCCAACTAGGAGCTGATTTCAACCTCAAGGTTGAACCCCAAATTTGGAACCGTACCCTAGCCAAGGCGCGACTCACCACCTCCGTTGTCAGCCTCCACAACGAAGCCACAGTCTTGACTTTCCACCTCCGTCATCGACTTCCACCACAAAGCCACGACACTTCATCGTCGATCTTCACTGTGGTGAGTTATGATATGGGTTTTGTTTTGTTTTGGGTTTCTTTAATTGATTGAGATTATTGGGTGATTGCTTTCATTGTTTTGAATGAGACATTAATGGGTTTCTGTTTTGGCTTGCTATTTCTGTGATTCAATGAAATTTACCAACTATTTCCTGTGGTTGTTAAGCTCTTGGACTTGGATATACTATTTTGTGCTTATGATTTGTCTTTATACCTGTTTTGTGATTGAGACTTGGACTTACAGATCTCCTTGAAAATGATATATTCACTCTTTTGGGTGGTATGATATTCGATAAGAAACAACCTTAGACAGTCAAGGTTTGGCAATTTGTAAGTAATTTGTTAGTAATATGATACCCTAGGTTAATGATTTTAGGTTGTTTTAACTTTAAGATTTCTTGACACATGCCTTCCTTGCTGGAGCTTGAAACACAGCTAGGCTAGCTAAACTGTTTCACTTTACATAATACTGATGTTTTGAAATTGTTGGTTACTGATGTTTAATTGATGTTTTATCTATATGGTTTATCCACTAGTTGATAGATTTTTTTATTGGTAGCTTAACATGTATTAATAAAAGGAAATTTTATGATGATCAGAAATGGACACAATTGCAATTTTGGTTTGCTACAATGGAAAATGGGTAACCTCAAAGAAGATGTGCACATATGAAGGGGGTGACTCAAAAGGCGTAATAATTTCTCGAAACATCACGTTTGGTGAGCTTTTGGAAAGGGTGCATAAGATTGTTAATACAGACAATAGGGAAGACAAGCTTTGTTTAAAGTTCTCAATTTCAATATCCTCGAATGAGTGTAAGCATATCAAGATTGAGGATGATGATGATGTTATATTTTTTATTAAGTACATTTGTGACGTAATTCCTTCAAAAGTGGCTCTTTTATTAGTGAGCATAGAAGACAGAGGAGTGAAAAATATTGTAGGTGATCGTATGCATATCATGATGGCATGTTCTTCAAATGCCACAGTTGAAAGCAATGGTGATATACATGGTGATTATGGAACAGAATATTTAAACATGATTGATTTTACAGAGGTGGAGGGGATGCATAGTGGTGATAATGGTACAGAAATGAATGGCTTGCAAATGCATTCAGCCCCTCATAGTTTGGCCCATTTGGAGACATTTTCACAAGTGGGTGTGACGGGTTTCGGAACAACGTCTGAACTTTCTATTCGACATAATTGGAGGCAAATGGGTGAACAAAACGTGCACAATTTGGGTATTGTAAATGATGAAGAAGAAGATATTGAAAGTGCGTATTCACGGAATAATTGGGATCCAAAATTGGAAGTTGGGACAATTTTCTCTAGTAAGTGTTCGGTTCATTTTTACACATGATTTTTCATGTTATTCACCTTTTATTTTGAGTTAGTTCTTGACATTTTATAGCTTTTTACTTCCTTTTTGTGTTTTCTTAGATTTTACCTAGGTTAGATTGAAAATGAGCTAAAAGTGCATTATTTGTTATAAATTCTGTTTTTGTTCATTTTCGTAGGTCAACTTCTTGGCCTGGGATCAACATGCTCTGGTGCTCGGATGAGGTCATGATATTCATGAGACTTGTTCCAATGGATGTTAACTACAACATATCCAAATTTGAGCTCCATCGGACAAGTATTGCCCATCCAACCAATCCAGCATGTTACCATAACTCTGGAAATCCGAATTTGGCCAGCTTTTACCTCCTTTGTGTTATCTTGATTTTCTTGTTACCATAACTCTTGGTAACAAGAAGTTACCTTAGCTTTGAGATATTTTCTGAAGCAATTGGCATCTTATTGAGGACAAAGCTTCATCATGGCAAGGGGACAATGGGCTAAGGCTTTGTCAAAGGTGGTAGTTTAATATTCAAAGGCAAAAGCTGGAAAGGAGGAGAGAGGGAAGAAAAGTCAAGGGAAATCTGAAGTGGGAGAGGTTTTGATCGGGAGAGATAAATTCATTCTATCATTGCAGAGATAGAGAGCAGATTTTGGGAGAGTTTGGAGCTTGGAGAAAGCCAAGGTGCAGCCAAGAAAAGTGAAGAAGAAGACTTCCACCATTGATGATCTTGAAGCTTTCATCATTTTCTGAAAATCTGTAAACTCTTTCTAATTTCATTTTGATTTTGTATTTGGAATAAGTATGAGCAACTAAACTCCATAGCTAGGGCTTAGGTTGAAGCCCTAAACATGATTACCTTATTGTTTTGATACTTGAGTGTATGAATTTCTGGATATTGTTGATGAATTCCAATTCACCAAATTAATCTATCCTTGATGTGTGTTCTTCTTTGATTGATCATCTTTGAAAGCATGCTTCTTGAGATTGTTGGGGTTATGTGTATCTTCATGTTATCCTAAGCAATAAATGGATGAAGTAAGAATCATCCATGTGAATTGGTTTCTTGAATACCTAATGTAAACACCATGCTATTAGGATTCTTGTGATGTTCATATTCTCTTTGAACTTAATGAGTTTTTCTTGTAATTGAATCAAAGTACTGAGCACACCTAGATTCGATTATAGGGAAGGCACAAGTATTGTAGCACTCATACTGCACTTTACGTATATTAGAGAGAATCAATGCGTCTTGAGTCACTCGTACTGGTCTTGATTGCGAACATTTTCATCAACACGTTTAGAGTTCATCACTTGAGTATTCATGAACATAGGTAGAATTGTTTAGGGTGGATTCCGAAACCCTAGTGTTTGTTACATTTTGATTTCACATCTTGATAATTCATCTCTGCCATTCTCATTTAAATTCGAAGTCCATTTACTTACATGCAATAGAAATAGATCACTTGAACCAAATCAAACCCCCCCCCCCCCAAATGTGTGTGTGAGTTGCGTGTTCGACACGTTATGTGTCTTTGTTACTGAATTTTATTTGTTTCCGTAATTGTTTTGGACTTTTGGTTCGCGTTGTGTTCTTGAATTTTCTGTGCTGAATCCAACCGTATAAAGAACGTGAATTTTGGACGTACGGTTGGAAAGTTATAGGTCGAAAACTGAACAGAGGTCGGAACTGAAAAACAGATAAAAATGATTCTCTGAAAAAGCGACCGGTCGCACTGTTTCTAACGACCGGTCGCTCATCACAAATTTCACAATTTTTGATTCTGTTCAAAAACGACCGGTCATCACTGTTCATGCGACCGGTCGTTACTGTTCACGACCGGGCATCACTTTTCACTGTTCACGACACTGTTCACTGGTGATAAACAGGTGATAAAATGGTGATAGAAAATGCTGTTTGTGTTTTTCTTTAGTTTTCTTGTGTTGTTTCATTTCTTTTACATTTCTTTACTCATTTTTAGTTTTCATTTTGCATTTGTGCTTTTGTGGTGTGTCAATTAAGTGTTCTTTACGTACTCAAATTAGAACTTATAGGAAGCCGACAAGTTCTTCGTGGATTGAACCCCGTACTTACATAATCTATACTTCAATAGATTCGTGCACTTGCGGGTATTTTTAATTGGTTGTTTGCACATTAATTTGTGTCCTCTTAGGAATGCAACAGTAAGGAAGCATTGTCCAACAAGTTACAATTGGCAGCAGTGAGAGGTCACTTTGAATTTAAGGTGAAGCGTCTTGCAAGAGTCGATTGGTTGTGGTTTGTTCTCAAGGTCCATGTCCATGGCGGCTTCGTGCATCTAGTTATGGGGAAAAGAACTTCATGATTGTGAAATATAATCCAGTCCATGAATGTGATATGAGTTTTATACATGACAAGCATCGTCACGCAAGTGCTAAACTCGTTGGTAATGCAGTGAAACGGAAGTTGAAAGATTCTCACACAATATACACACCAAGTGATATAATCAGAGATGTGAAACAGAATTTTGAGGTCACCATTAATTATTGCAAAGCTTGGAGATCGAGGGAGTTAGCTCTAATGTCCACTAGAGGTTCAATAGAGGAGGCATATTCTCTCCTTCCAGCTTATTGTCACGAATTAGAGCGTGTGAATTCTGGCACAAGGACACACATCCACACCAATGAGAACAATAACTTTTTGTATTTTTTTATGGCTGTTGGGGCATGTATTAGAGGGTTTCAATCTTCGATGCGGCCAGTCATTGCTGTGGATGCCACACATTTAAAATGTAAGTATAAGGGTGTCCTTTTTGTTGCTAATGCATTTGATGGAAATCGAAATATATATCCTCTTGCTTTTGGAATTGGGGATTTAGAGACGGATGCATCATGGCATTGGTTTTTCAGCAAGCTTCATGAAGCCATTGGTGAGTGTCCAAATCTTGTGATTATTTCTGATCGGAATATTAGCATAGAGAATGTGTGGCACAACGTTTTTCCAACAGCGCAACATGGCATATGCTTTTACCATATGAAGGGTAACATGAAACGCACTTTCAAACTGAAAAAACGTGATAAATTGTTGCTATACTTTGAACAAGCTGCGAAATCGTATGGTATCGCTGAATTTGATCGTCATTTTTGTAAGATAAAGGGAAATGATGAGGTTCTCAATATCTTGAAAGTGCAGGATTACACAAGTGGTCTAGAGCTCATATGGATGGACGTCGATACAATGTAATGACAACTAATATTGCGGAGTCAATGAACTCAGTCCTTCGATTCGCAAGGATGCTACCAGTGGTGCATTTGATTGATGAAATCATCAAACTGCTTGTGAAATGGTTCAGGAAACGTCGTGATTTTGCTTTGAATTGTACATCAACATTGTGCCCTGACTTTGGTGAGAAGAAGCTGAGACACAGGTTGGAATGTGCTTCAAGGATGAATGTTGTGAAACTGAATCACGTAGAGTATAATGTCGTGGACGGTGATATGGACGGCCACGTACATTTGACGAATAACACTTGCAGTTGTAGGAAGTTTCAGCTTGAGCAACTACCTTGCAAGCATGTAGTTGCAGTTTGCCGTTTCTTGAAACTAAATGTATACTCCATGGCTTCTCGTTATTACACTCGAAATACATGGTTGGATGCTTATTCAGATACCATCTACCCGGTACAACCTCAAGAGTTGTGGGTTATTCCTGATGATGTCCAAAGTAGAGTTGTGCGTCCTCCCAATGCAAAGGTCATGCCAGGCCGACGAAAGAAGCTAAGGATTCCATCGCAAGGAGAGGATATCATAAGGAGAAAATGCTCAAGGTGCAGTGGCACAGGCCACAATAAAAGCACTTGTAAAAACAATGTTCCATTACCTAATGTTGGACATACATTATGAATTATGGAGTGTGAATTTGAATTGTATTTGTATTGCGTTTGGTGTTTTGTGGATGGTGAATTCTATTAAATTTTCATAATTTGGTATGTATTGCATATTCTATCTGCTATATTGTTGTTAAAATTTGTCATTTTTGAGCCTAAATTGTGTATTCATCAAGTTTTTGATTCAGTGGTTCAATTGGGGGTGGGTATGCCATTCCCATCTCCATCCCCGTGAAGCTTTTATCCCCCATCCCTACCTTCGTACCCATAATACAGACTTGAAAAAAAAAAAAAGGATATAAGAGGGCAATACACTAGCAATATACAGGCAATACAGGGCTATACGATGGCAATACACATACTCCCCTATAAATTTATTCCAGCACAGACTTGGAAAAAAAAGATATATGAGGGCAATACACTAGCAATATACAAGCAGTAAAGGGCTATACAATGGCAATACACATACTCCCCCTATAAATTTATTCCAACACAGACTTAAAAAAGAAAGATATACAAGGGCAATACAGTAGCAATATACAAGCGATAAAAGGCCATACAATGGCAATACAAAAACCTGATATTCCCCCTATAAATTTATGGGAAATAGCTTAAAATGCCACCATTTTCATAATTTTAACTAAAAATACCACCCCTTCCCAATTATGAAGTACAATTATGAGGTAACACCTTCAAAACTAGCTCCCTTACTCGTGAGTATAGAAGATAAATAACTGAAAAATGATGTAGTTGATAGTATGCATATCACGACAGATAGTAGTCGGATGGGTCGTTCTTAAGTCGCCATTGTTGAAAGCAATGAAGTAACTTGGAATAATACAAATGTCACTGATTTGGGAGGTGAAGTAGGGACATATTTTATGGATATGATTGAATGTACCTTTATTTGTTTTACTCAAAGGCAAACATTCTCCACTAAAGCTAACCATATTGTTGTTTACAACTGGAGACTGAATGTACCTTAATTTGTTTTATTGCAGTTGGCAGCTGTGAATTGTCCCCAGCAATACTTAAAGATGTCAGATGTACGCCCTCCAAACGAGCATGTCAGTTACCCGGGGGACCAGCCGTGGCATGTCCCATTCCCATCTCCACCTTTGACTCCCAATCACGATCCCACTTCATTTGGATGTGAGGCTAAGAGCAATGATCCGCTTGATAAAATCTCTCCGTCAAGCACGACCTCCAATATTTATCTAAGGCAACAGATTTGTGGGAGAGTAAATGTGATATTCATGGCCAAGTTATGGGAAACTTGGCCAACAAGTTGAACAAAGCATATGCTTGAGAAGTGAAGCAAACTCTAAAAGCAAAAAGTCGGAGCAAAGAGTTAGAGTCCCTTAAGTTAAAATTGGAAGAGACAAAGAAATATGTCGTCGAAAAATTCACAAAATCTGAAGAATATAACCATGAAATGGTTGAATGTTTCAACAACGGCTTCGAAATGTTCCGAGATTATGCTTCGGTCATCTCACCAGACTACAATTGGAGTGAAATTGATGTAGCAAGTGTCTGGGAGGTACTGAATATGGGTGTAGAGGGAATGGCTCATCATAGCCTTGTGCATGCAGCGAGGAGGAAGGACAAAGACATGGATCTTTTGATGGACCTCTAGTAAGGGTGAGTGCTGCTTCAGTTCATCTCACCCGAGTACATGGATCTTTTGTTGCCTTCCTTTTCCCTTCGCGGGATAGTATTGTTACGGTTCAGTGGCGATTTATTTTGCATGTGTAAAATGTAGTCTGTAATGGATCTGTTTATTGTATGTAGATTCACTTAATATTGTTGTTCTATTGTATGTCTATTGTCTTAATATTGCCTTTGTATTGTATAGATAGTGTATGCATGTTGCCACCCTATTGGATGTATATTGTAATACTATTGCTATCGTATTGTGGTTATATTGCTCTAATATTGTCTCTATAGTGTACGTATATTGGCCTAATATTGCTATTATATCGTATGTCAATGGTCATTTGGTCTAATAACAGTCTCCACTTCGTTGAAAGTAATCCTGAATTCAAATCTCACGGACATCGACAATTGTTATCCATCCTTATATTAGCATGAATTGATGTTGACCTTTCAAATGATAGTTGGAGTTGCACATCGATTCATATTCAAAAGGAAAGTAATTCTCTACCTCAATGAATCTTCGTTCAACAGAAGGCAGCTATCAAATATTGGGTACAAAAATGCAAGATCCATGGTAAATTAATTGGGCACAAACCACATATTACAAAACCAGGATGATTTTTGGCATGCTTGAAAAGAGAAGGGCCAAATACAACAGAAAAGAAAATCCATTCAAGCTTCTCACCAAACATGGCTCAAGCACTCGACCATGGTTTCAATCCAAACCTACCCAACAAGGGCATACCACGTGTCCATCGTAACAGAAGAGTGGCATTTACAAAGCATGAACTGCAATATGTTTCTTTTTCTCCTAAACAAAATTGTTACTAGAATGGAACAAAAGATCCCTAACATAGATCAATACAAGCAAAGATAGTCAATTGTCATACACACAAAATTAGTCCTCATCCATCCCTGCAGGCTGATCTCTCTTACTAGGGCCACTTGCTGGTTTTCCCATTATAATCTGCAAGATAGTCAAAGCACTGTCAACAACCTTTTTTTTAATGAAGGTATTAAACATTAAATAGGCTGCAATCAGATAGATTCATCATTTCTCACACATTTTTAGCTAGCCAGAAAACCCCTAGCATAAAGATTTTCTATTTACTATCAAGCCTTCTGCACTGAAGCCATATTCATTATAAAGTTCAACATTTCCCAAAAGTAACTTTCAATTTTATTTTATTTTTCCAAGTTAAAAACTAACATTTGCGACCGTTCTTTTGATTTATAAAGGAGTTTGTGTTCTGAGTACACATATGCATACATGCATCTGTGCCAAGTTAGGGGAACTTTGAAAAAAAAAAGAAAGAGAAAAAGACTTCACAAAAAGTATAAAAGTATAAAATTAAATAAATAAATAAAAAGAATAGTTAACTAATTCATAAAGCCTCCAATTTTTTATTTTTTTAAAACTGTATGTAGTTTAGCATTTTTTCTGCTTTGGCCTCAAAGATGCAATCAGGGATTCACAGATGTAGTTCATACCAAATTTGGGTACTTCAAAATTAGGAAAACCATTGACAAATACGTAGTTACTAGTTACATGATCTACCCGTAAGACAGTGCAGGCAGCATTTGCAGCATACTTGAGAGCAAAGAACCTGCAACAAACAGCCCAAGAAAGAAGATTGAAACCTATATCTCATACGAAACAACTTCCTGGCCAACTTAAACATATTGATTTCAATAAATTAATGAAACAGAACTATCTAAAGTTCATAAAATACCCAAAATGTTTGAAGTCAAGATGTTTCCAAGTTACTATTTATCAGTTATCCAAAGAAATCCTCACTTATTCCCGAATGCTATAATTCGTAAAAATCCTAAATGCAAACCATCAATACTATTTGTAAAACAAATAAAAAATAAAAAGGTTGCATTGTCACTCTGTTATCCTCTAGAAACCAACCATCTACTGGAAAAGAAAGATAAGAAACCTTTCGTAGTGGATATGTGGCTTAACTATTTACACAAATGAAATATAATAAAGAAAATAACTGAATGACTGGGTCCCATGGTGAATAAAGGCTTTCAGCACAAAGATGTAGTTGTTAGACCACCAAATCATGAACTAAATTTTATACATCATATATGCATAACCTCCTAGCCCTATTAGCCGGCCAGGGGACTTCAAAATACACCACAATCCTCAAAACACCCATGCCGGTAAGTCAGTTTGATACAGAAAATCAAGTCCAAGATTGAATTACGAAAAATAGAGAAAACCAAGATCCAACATATGCCAACTTTACAATATTAAACTTATGTTAAAATATTGGCATTCTCATAAAACTTACAAACTCCAGTCATTTTTGGAGATATCCTCCACCTCAAGACATAATCAATTTATATAGTTCATTCAAAAATCACATCCCAAAACAGAACAAACAAATTCAGATCATTGAACCAAATAACTATGTTTTTTCAATTGTTTTTTTGTCAGAATAAAAACCTAACTCAGTAATCCAATTCAATAAGCAAAAGAAAATCTTCAAAATCATTGTAGATTGGACAAGCTTCAAGCATAATATTCCTAAAGACAAACTGAGAAATATTTGTTGCACAATCCCGAAATTTTGGTTCAAAAAGTTCTTGTATAATCCCATTGAAATAATATTCTCTACACAAGCTGAAAATATAGAGAGAGTAAAATTTTAAATTTAACCCATAATTATGTTTCAACAAATTTCTGTACAATCTCACCCAAATTTGCCTTGGAGGGACTTGAACTCACATCAAGCACCAAAAACCCAAACCCATATATGAAATTGAAACAAGGAGAAGAAAACCCAAATGTGCAAGAGAAAAGTGAAGCTGGTTACCTGAGACGCCATCTCCAGGCATGGAGGTTGAGAGAGGTGACAGAGAGTGAGAGATGAAGGTGGAAAGGTGGTCGTTGCCGATTTGGGTTAGGGTTTCTGAGGAGGTAACAGTGACTGTCGCCGATGTGGGTGCGAACAAGAGAGAGAGAAAAGAGGAGGGAAGGGAGATTCTATGGTGGAGCTGGATATAACGAACATATAACTAAGAGGAGATAGAGTTAGGGAGATTCTATGGAGGATGTGGATTTTGTGAGGTTTGGGAGAAGGAAGAAGAGGAAGAGGAAGAGCAACGACTGAGAAAAAAAAAACTAAGTGAAGGATAGGCAATAGACTGTCAATAAGGAGTTTTTATATGGGGCATTAGTGATTGGGTTTCAAAATAAGGATATTAGTGAATAAATTAGGTGAGCCAGGGGTAAAGCCGCCAATTTCCCTTGATTGATTCATATAACCAGCTGAGTTGAGCTGACCCCATTTCCTTCCTGCCACCACTTCATGTTGCCGTCACAATGGTGGCCGTCATTATTAAGAATATTCCACAAATTGTACGTATTTCATTTTACATATTCTCGTACATAGAGACATACAAAGATGACCGGAAAAATAAAGATGTATCCATAACTCCAGTCATCAAAACAGGACAGTGATGTGACCACAACTACCTAATTAAGACGGTTGTCAATTTCGTATAAACTGAATTGGTGCCTTGTGAGCTAGAATTTAAAGGGAGTAGGTAACCACAAAACCATGAAGAAGATTCCTAATGCATGGGAAAAACCTCTTTCAAGATATTGGTGTGAAGACTTAAAGCCTTGTCAATCACGTTCCTAATGCATGGGACCGCTATGCTGTAGGATGATAAGTCGTTGCCACAGCTACGTACGTATACCCAGAAAAGAAATGTAATCTTTTCTAACATTTCGACCAAAAAAAAATCTTTTCTAACATTTTATCACAGGCCAGCTTCATAGTGTCACCTTTTGCCCATGCCAGCAGCATATAAGCAGGAACTTTTCTCGTGCAGGAGGCCAAGCTGATAGGATATAATTATCCCAATTTGGTTAGGGATCCATTCATGTTAATCTGTAGACTGGATGCGAATTTGATGATAAATTTTCCAGATATTTGAGAGCGATATGCACCAATTGTGGTGTTTAGATCCCAAATTGGCTAGCAAACGTATTAAGTACTAAGAAATTAGTAGATCTCAGTGTAAATAAAATTGAGATTAGGGAGAGTGTATGATTAACATTTTCCCAATAAAATGACTTGTGCTGATGTGAAACAAAATATAAGCTTATAGCTTTAGCCTTTAATTAATGGAATCCATTGATATTTACTTCATTGTCATCCACGTCAGCGGGCCAAATCATTAGAAATCGTCAAACCATTTGCTGAGCAATCATGAGTCCTTACTTGATCATGGTGATCAGTAGATCTTCCTATAAAGAAGGCTGGTTTCTCAGGTCTGGATAGACTAATGGTTTCACTTTTTAACATTAGAACAACCGACGACATAGTTGGCCTATTGTTTGCATCTTCTTGAACACACAATAATCCAATATGAATGTATCTCAAAAATTCATTTGGACTGCATGAGTCCTTCAACAAAGGATCCATCAACTCCAACCCTTTCGTTTCGTTCCATAACTGCCAAGCCTGCACTTAATACCCTTCAAAGATGTAAGTACTACTCTTAAATTGATAGCTACATTGATTAGTTTTTGAGAAACTCTTTGTATAATTTAACCCAAATAAAGACCTTACATAGCCTATAAGAGTAGGTGCATGATTTGTTGGATGAAAGCCTAAAAAGTTCCTTCTCCCCGTTATGATCTCAAGCAAAAGTACTCCTCGTTTTTTGTATTCTGCAAACTCACATCAATTCGGTAAATACAAGCACAAATATTGTTGTACTTAAGTTAGAAATTGCAAAGTGTTTTTATTAAAATGATGTATTCATACCAAAAAGAAAACAATCAAGACTTTTGTTTGGCACATATTCATAGATGAGTATGGTTTCTTCTCCTTCCAAACAAAATCCTAGAAGCCTGACAAGATTTCTGTGTTGAAGTTTGGCTACCAATGCAACCTCGTTCTTAAATTCTTGTACACCTTGTTTGGAGCTCTTGGACAACCTCTTCACTGCTATTTCTTGTCCATTAGCAAGTGTTCCCTGAAAAGGTATATGAGGTATACTTTATCCACTCACATGTTAATTGTCATCTTAATTAAGTTTATAGTTGTACAAATTGAACAAAGCAGTGAGCACTCTGTAAATAAATTCATATCTTCGTACCTTGAAAACTACACCAAATCCGCCTTCCCCTAACTTGTTATTCTCAGAAAACTTGTTTGTGGCAGTTTCAATAGTTCCCAAGTCAAATTGTAAGGACTCAACACTCTGTGTATCATAGTCATTCCTACCTAAGCAAGCAAATAATGAGATCATCCATATATTACATGAAAAGCGAACTCGAAAAACTTGGTGAGAGAATAATGAGGTTATCTAGATTTTACCTTTTTCTTGACTTGGGGCAGTTTTGTACTTCTTTCTTATTGATCTTCTGCGTACGAAGAAGTAGCCCGAAGCAACAAGTACCACAGAGACAGCAATGCTGCCGCCAATGAATATGGAAGGTGAAAGTCTGCTTCTTCCTCCTGTATGAACAATTTTACTCTCTTTTTTTGGTAAACTCTTTAACTTTTTGTGAAATTAAAATTCCAACCCTTCGCAATTTTCTCGCGATTAGAATTAAAAGGCTGGAACTATTATTAATCTCCACTGGTTGAAATAATTAGATCATCAAATTAAGATTATTTTTTTACAAGCCAAAATTCAAAACTAGTTTAATTTAGAAGTTGGATGGCAGAAATTGTTATTAAATTAATCATGCTGATAGTGGGAGGCACTTTACCTTTAGGCCTGGGTCTGATGGATCCTGTCGGAGGAGGAGAAACAGCACGATCCCGTGGAGATGGCGATGCTGCGGTGGAGTTGCGGAAGAAGAAGAGATAGGCTTCAACCCTGCCATAGCAACTGGGATACAGAACTCGTCCCCGATTTTTCTTCTAGGAAATTGTGTCATGGCTCCCAGAAGACACCAATTGCAATCACCAGAGGAGAGGTCCTGCGTGCACTGCCCAAGCATGTACAGCGAAGTCAACTCCGAAACCTTGGCTTCTTTCGTCGCAAACTTACGATCGTTATTGGAAGCTTCAGCGGCTATCTCACTCAAGCCCGTTGCCAGTAGTTGATTGAAGCGGTTTTGGTCCGTTCCACTTACATTCTGCGGGTTCAACATGAACGCGCGAGGTGCCTCGGCCATGGTGGAAAAGAAGGACTCGTTGGAGTAGCGTAGCATGCAGTCGTCGTACCAGATCACGACCTGTTTCTCGGTGGGGCAGCGCTGGACGACGTCGGAGGCTGCGGTGGAGACGCAGGATTTGCAAGCGTCTGTGGCAGCGACGTCGCCGCGGCAGAGGAAGAGGCCGTAGACGCGGTCGTTTGGGGAGGAGGAGGAGTGTTGTGATTTGAGAACAAACTCAACTCACCCTCCCCTATTGATCTTGTTGTTGATGGACTTTGTGACAAACACAATTATGGATGAATCACACACACTACACTTGAGAAACCAACCAAGCACCAAATGACACAAGAATTTATAGAGGTTCAGCAATTGCCTACATCCTCTTGGTGATCCCCTTGAGAAATTCACTAATGAAAGAATAAGTTACAACTTTGGTTTACAAAGAAACCCCCTTAGAACTCTATTCTCTCCCCAAGCTTTCCTTTCTCTCTCACCCCTTGCTCAACACTTTGATACACTTGTGAACACTTTCACAACCCTTGGTGTTTCCCCCCTTTGTGTCTAGACTCTCAAGACCCCAACTCAGCTCCTTCCTCCCTTGATGGTTAAAACACCCTTGGTATTACCCTCACCCTTTGTGAACTTAATCACCCCTTGGAGAATAAAAACCACTCCCTTGATGAACTTAACCACACTAGAGAACTCTTAAGCCATGATTTACTTCTTGCATGCTAAACCCCTTTATATAGCCAAATATGCAAGAGTGTGAATGCAACCTCACACTATTCAAATGTTGGCTACCAAACTTAACCATGGATGACTACCAAACATTCCACCATTTTGTGCCACCAAACAAGTCACCTATTTTTGACAAAGATGGCAAGCCAATATTTACTCACATGGGCAACTCCAAAATTCTTCTAGA
The DNA here is from genome assembly GCA_018703695.1 of Prunus fruticosa. NCBI lineage: Eukaryota > Viridiplantae > Streptophyta > Magnoliopsida > Rosales > Rosaceae > Prunus > Prunus fruticosa. The sequence goes on along the minus strand of CM031920.1, from coordinate 1,696,730 downwards.
AATGAGTCAACCATATCATGGAATTTAGGTAGAAATCCATAGCACACAAAAGAGTACTTTATATCCTTAGGTGAGCCAATTTTTCCCAACAGAGGAGGCGGTGGCGTTGTAGAAGCCCGAGGGCGGGTGGCGTTGGAGGAGAGGGTTGAGAGGAGGCGGTTGCGGTTGGACTGGAAGGTGGAGTTTGGGGTGAAAGTGGTATTGTTTGGGCAGATATGGTATAGATATAAACAGCTTCAGCTGGGCTGGGAAAACTAGAGAGTTATAAGTATGGGGGATAGAATCAAAACAAGCATCAGATTATTCATGGAAGACATTTTGTTTGATCAAGTGTTAGCCCAGTCCCGTTTCGATTTCTAAAGCCAATTTCTTATGTCCCTTAGAGTTGAATCATGTGGAAATTAAAAAGCATATCTAAAAAATAATAATTTTTAGATTATCAGTGTGATGTTGATGTAATCATAAATTGACTTGGAGAACTCTAGCTGACAGTCAACAAAGGGAGTCGAGACTTAGAAAAAACTTGCCCACCGGATAGAGGACTGTAGTCCTGTATCCCTCCAATCGCAACCCACCACGTGTCCAATGGAGGGGATAGTCTTATTCCGGTAGGTAAGTCTTTCTCTGAGACTTTGGTAGAATTTTCAGCCCAACTGCGCTCTTGCTTTTTCTTTTTCCTCAGTTTTTCAATATTTACACCTACAGAGGGTTTTGAGACTTTTAGTCAGCAATAATACAAGAGTACGGTTTTATACAACCAACCAGGGAAGGCAAATCCAAGATAATATCCTCGTAGCACGAGGCCTTTCATTATTTAAAGAGGAAAAAAACTGGTGGTGTTTTTGAAGCTGGCATAAAAGTTGACATGAACAAGGCTTATGATCGTATTGAGTGGGACTTCTTGTTTGTTCTTATGGAAAAAATGGGCTTTGCTAGTGACTGGATTCGCCTCGTCAAAGCTTGCCTCACTACGGTGTCTTTTGCTGTCATTGTTAATGGCAAACCCGGCCGTTCTTTTAAGCCCTCCCGGGGCTTGAGACAAGGGGACCCACTCTCACCATACCTTTTCTTACTGGTCAGTGAAGCCCTCTCTATGAACCTCACAAAGGCCGCCAGCAACGGCGAGATCACTGGAATTAGAATTGCCCGGCGATTCCCCATTCTCTCGCATTTGTTCTTTGCTGATGACTCCCTTTTCTTTGTGAAGGCTGATGTGCCTAATTGCAGGAATCTAAAAGGTGTTCTGGATAGCTATTGTTTGGCGTCTGGACAATGCATAAATTATCAGAAATCCTGCTTCTACTTCTCTTTGAACACTCCTGAGGAAACTAGAAGAAGCTTATGCTCCTTCCTGAGTATTAATGATGTGGACAACCCGGGGATTTATCTGGGGCTGCCAACTATTTGGGGAAGATCCAAAATGGCTTCCCTGAACTATATTCTTGAGAGAATTCATAGGAAAATTGAGGGATGGAAGCAAAACTCTGGCGGGTAAGGAAATACTAATAAAATCTGTTGCTCCTGCGGTCCTTGCCTACCCGATGACTTGCTTTCGCTTTCCAGAAGGAACTTGCAAGAAAATAACTAGTGCACTAGCGAATTTCTGGTGGGGTAATTCTGAATTGGGATCTGGCCTCCATTGGAAGTCCTGGTTGAGGCTTGGATTAGCAAAAGGTGTTGGTGGGATGGGGTTTCGTGACCTCTCCAGCTTCAATCTTGCCTTGTTAGCTAAACATGTCCTGGAGAATACTTCAAAATCCGAATGCTACGTGGGTTAAAATCTTAAAAGCTCGCTACTTTCCCAACTGTGATTTCGTAAAGGCTAAAAAAGGATCTCGTTCCTCTTGGGCATGGGCAAGTCTATTGGATGGGAAAGATGCATTACTCAGGGATGCTAGGTATCAAGTGTTCAGTGGCGCCACTACTAGTATTTGGACTGACAGTTGGGTCTCATCTACGCATTTTGGTGTCATTCAACCTATCAGACTTGTTCCCCCATCTGCCCCTCAACTTGTTAAAGATATAATGGACAAGCATAATCATACTTGGATTCTTGATGGCATCTCCACCCTGTTAAGCAGGAAACTTTGGATCGTATTAGATGTACTCCGATTGGCCTTACAAATCGAGCTGATAAACTTGTATGGCCTTGGAACACTGTGGGCACATATACTGTGAAATCGGGTTATCACCGCTTTCATGCAAGGCTCCACACAATCATACCAACCCACAACTTTTCCTCCCACTCTATTCCAGAAACTATCTGGAAGTCCATTTGGAAATTCAAAACACTCCCCAAAATCAAACACTTTCTCTGGAGAGCTCTTTCTTGTTCCCTATCCACAAGACCGTCTTTGTTCAGAAGGAAAATTGTTAGCAATCCTCTTTGCCCAATTTGCGAGTGTTATGAGGAATCCATTGAGCACATCCTTTTTCTCTGCCCTTGGACTCTACTGGTATGGTTTGGCTCTGAGCGTCTTCCAGGATTGACCATAAGAGAATCACGTCCTTTGACAGGTGGCTTGAAGGAATTCTTTTGATTCCAGGCATTACCAAGGCGGAGCTTAATCACTGTTTGTCTCTTATTAGCTTCATTTGTTGGGAAATCTGGAAGTCCAGGTGTCGCTTTGTCTTTGATGGTACCACCCGGACCCGCGTCGGGTTATTATTAGTGCTAGGGAGGCTTGCAATGAATTTGTGGGTGCCACCGCTGTTGGTGGGGTGATAATGGCTACACAAGCTTCGCCTCCCAGCTCTATCTCTCGAGGATTTCGGTGGTCTCCCCCTACTAGCAATATTTTGAAAGTTAATTTTGACGGTGCTTGGAGTCCTGGTTCCTGTGCTGGTGGTATTGGAGTGGTCATTCGGGATTTAAATGGAGCTTGGTGTGGGGGCCTCTCCTCCCGGTCATCTGCGATTCAGCCCTTGTTGTAGAAGCTGCTGCTGGCCTTTGTGCAATTACCTTTGCAAAAGAAAGGGGAATGAGGAAGATTATTTTAGAATCTGATTACAAGGTGGTAATTGATGCTTTGCGTGGAAGGTTTGGCAACCACTCTTGGGTCATCGCGCCAATGATTGATGAAATTCGTAATCTATCTTTGTGTTTGGATGATGTGGCCTAGAATTGGGTGCCTAGATGTGCAAATCGAGCAGCTCATGCAGCAGCTTCGAATTGGTTTGAGAGCTATGGAATTGAAAAGTTGGGTCACCAGACCACCATTGTCTCTAGTTGGAGTTTTAAATTCTGATGGTCTGCCATGCCCACCACAGGATGGCAATACTAGTAGTTAATTTCAGTTTTTTATTTGGTGGGGGTTAAGACTATAATACTAGGCTCCGATGGAGCATTAGACTTGTCTGACTTCTCTGTTGTTGGTTTCCTTTCCTATCTGGCTTTTGCCTGCTTTTGTATCTTTTTACCCTTTTGGGTTTGAATACAACAAGCATTATGACCAAAATTAAAAAAAAAAAAAAAACCAAGTGAAGCTACAGGCAAAAGTCCTTGTTATATTACACTCACTGGCGGACCTGCATAGAGCCTAGTGTGGGCAGCTGCCTATACTTAATTTCTTCTTCAACCATGTAGGCTGCAATAAATAAGACATTTGGCTAACAAATAAATAAAACCTTCAAGATTTTAGCCCAAAGTTGACAAAATATCAAGGCCCAATGCAAGAAATAACTTAGTTTGTCCTCCCTCACACATGCATTTTGTATTCACAAAATAAGTAGTTGTATAAATATATAATATCGCTACATAAATAAATATTAAGGAAAATTAGGTATTAGACATAATTAACTTTAGTAATTTGGATATGGGACATTAGGTATTTTGGTTTGGGTTTTAATACCCAAAAAAGAATAGGTATTTTAGATTAGGCCAAAGAGTAGACCCATATTTGTTGGACCAGCTAAAATTAGACAATTATACCCTTTTTATTAAAATATTAGAGTTGGTCTCCCTTTTTATCAAATTAGATCTCTCTCTCTCTCTCTCTCTCTCTCTCTCTCTCCAGCAACGACGACCATAGCCTTCACTTGTGGCCGTGATGGAATTCTCAAGCTGCTCATCCCTTCGGCCTTCACCGGTAACTCCAAGGTCTTCAAGCTCAAGATGAAGAGCAATTACGATCGCTATCTTGCTGAGTCTACAAATCTAGCATCTGCTACTCTTGGTTGGCTTTGTGGTTGTGGATCTGCTACAAGGAAGAAGTATAAATGGTTGAGCAGAAAAAAGAAAACATCAAACATCAAACATAACAGACATATAATATGAGTTTCTGCAATGCAGTTTGTGTTTCTGCGATGCAGTTTGTGTTTCTGCAATGCAGAAAACCAAAAGGAAAACGAAAACGGAACCCCAAACTGGAATTTAGATGCAGAAAACCAAAACCAAAACCAAAACCAAACCAAAACGAAAACGAAACCAAGATCTGAGTTGATTCCTTACACTTTTTCGCCGAAAGTGAGAGTGAAGACTAGGAATCTGAGATGGTCGTCGCGTTGGCTGAGATTTTGGGGATTTGTGGAACAGTTGAAGAGGTTTTTTGGAGGTGAAGTTGAAAGGTCGCGCGAATGGCTGATTCAATTTCGGTTTCGGTTTATATGTCGTTTCTGTTTCAGTTTTTGGGTTTGATGTCGTTTGTCAAGCTTTGGTTTAAAATCAAATCCTGAAAATGGCATATGTTGTAATTTTCATAATTTGTAATGGTATTTTTGTTACATTTTGGTGTTTGGCCTTTTGCTAATTAGACTAAATTGTATTTCTTTCTACTAAATTAGTAAACTATATTATGGTTTAAAACTAAAGCTCCCTAAATATTATTATATTATTAGATAATATTTATGCCCACACTTTGACTAGATGCTAGGTCCGCCACTGACACTCACACATTGATTCATATAACCAGCTGAGCTGACCCCATCTCCTCCTCTTATAGGTGACATTAGGAAAAAGAGGGGGGACGCGGGGGATAGGGAAGTTTTTCTCCATTTCTTGCCACTACCTCATGTCTTCCACGCGATGATGGCCATCATTATTTAGTATGTTCCACAAATTGTACATATTTCATTTTTCGCATTATCTCCTATGTGGAGACGAAGATGACCAGAAAAGAAGATGGTATCCTATCCATAACTCTTATCAATACAGGAGAGTGATGTGACCACAAGCGCAACTACCTAATTTGGCCGTCTGTAAATTCATTAGGTATTGACGTCGCGAAACTGCAGAAGATTCAACCAAGACCCACAAAGGAGAGATCTTTCCAAGATACAGATGTGATGACTTAGAACCTTGTCAATCACGTTATGTGGATGATAAATCTATGCTCAAAAATCAAAATCAAAGATACTGAAACTCACATGACAGAAATACCATTTGATGTTTTCAATCCTAAAAACAGTCGTATGAAAACAAGAGTACAAGTTTCATATTTGTTATTACAAATATAAACAGATGATACAAGATATAACATCTTGTTCATTCATCGCTATCTAGGGTATACTGCAGTGATAGATCCTTCATCAGCGGATGGATTTGACTTACTGATAGATAGATCAGACTCCAAAGTTATCTTTGGCATGTTCCCCTCCGTTCGACTTCGAAGGAAAAATGCTGGCTGTTCAGGTAATGGCAGAGTCACAGAGTAGCTATTAAGCATGAGAACTACGGATTGCATTGTAGGTCTGTCCGCTGGATCTTCCTGAACACAAAGTAAGCCGATATGTATACACCTTATAACTTCACTCCTGGAATAAGAATCTCTCATACTCGGATCCAACAATTCCAAAGGCGTCCCATCTCTCCATAGTTTCCAAGCCTGCATAAATTGAACAGTTTTATTTATGTTGTGGTGGTGTTAGTGCAGAAAAAACAAAACTACATTGTTTTCAGTTTAAGCTTACATGGCTCGCGAGGTCTTCAGCTGCATCAGTTTGAAAGAAATAACTATTCTTTTTGCCACTTATGATTTCTAGCAGTAAAACACCGAAACTATATAGATCGGACTTGAGAGAAAATTGTCCATGCATTGCATACTCTGGAGACATATAGCCACTGCAAGAAGCACAACCATTCATCAGTATAGAAATTGTAGCAAAATTTTTGAGCAAACTTATCATATTCATGTCAATCATTTAATCCATTCAATTTCGTGTAAGACTAAGTGGTTTTCATTATTTATATGGCATGAAGTATGATTCAAAAATTACATCATCCCTGTCTGAGTTCATACAGATATTATCAAGGGTCAAAGTGGACCTTCTGTTGAGGGCAGATGGGACCATTTGTCAAATTCATCAATCCAGAAACTGCAGAACAAAAGTGGTCATGAGAAAAGAAAAGATGAATGAGAGAACTTACTATGTGCCAACAATTCTACTTGTGTTTGCTTGAGTTTGATCAACCCCAAAAATCCTCGCCATGCCAAAATCAGATATTTTTGGATGCATCTCCCCATCTAACAATATATTGCTGGCCTTGAGATCACGGTGTATAATTCTAAGTCGGGAATCTTCATGTAGATACATTATTCCTCGAGCAATCCCTGCAATAATCTTGTAACGTCTTGACCAATCCAATTGTCCTTGTTTCTCAGGGTCTGCAAATCATCAAAATTAAGCAATCAAGTTATCATCAAGGAAACAGATTCAAATACATGTTGAAGTAACATTGCTTTTGCAGTAGAAAAGACTATCAGATGTTTCAGGGCACAAACCAAATAGCAAATAGTCAAGGCTTCTGTTGGAGACATATTCATAAACAAGTATCTTTTCTTCTCCTTCCAAGCAAAATCCATATAGCCTGACCAGATTTCTGTGTTGAAGCTTAGCTACCAATACCATCTCGTTCTTAAATTCCTCTGCACCTTGGCCAGAGTTCCTTGAAAGCCTCTTCACAGCTACTTCTTGACCATTTGAAAGTACACCCTGAGAACAACCTTCAATCAATCAATCGATGGAATGTACATTCTTGCACAAATTTTACAATTCCCAGTATTGATTAAAACCTCCTCTGTTTCTCAAAATATTAAGACTTGAGATTTTCCGATGCAGAAACGTGGATATACATACATACCTTGTAAACTTGACCAAATCCACCTTCCCCTAACTTATTATCATCAGAGAAATTGTTCGTGGCTGCTTCAATGGTACTAAAATCAAATTGCAAAGACTCTACACTACTAATGTCATTCTCACCTACACAAACAAACAAGAAAAGCATTCATGTATAAAGATGAGGAAACAAAAGTATGCTTTTGATTTGTATTACAAACTAGAATTCATTTCAGATATATATTCTTTACCGCTTGGTGCCTCTGCTGCTGCACTGCGCTTCTTTCTTGCTCTCCTAGTAATGAAACAGCAGCCCGCAATAAAAAGTAGCACAGAGAGGGCAATTGGGGCAACAATGGCAACAATTGTAAGCTTTGAGATTTTGCTTTTTCCTGCATCATAAACAATGGCAATCTTACACTGATGAAACTAAATATGAAGAAACCAGCAAAATGCACAGTGTAACATCCCGATCCTAAAAAGAAGTAAAATAATTAAATTAAGAGAAAATAAATTGGAGTAAACAATAAAATAAAATGATTTGAATTAATTAAGTTTTTTTTTGAAAATTTAAAATATTATTTAATATAAAAAGGGGCAAAAAGGTCATTTTAAGTTCGGGAAAGAATTTGGGACTTCGGTTGTACCGTTGCGTAGAGTTCGTCGATGCGAGTTCGTAGACATGCGGCATGCCCAATTCCGATTTGTAACGAAGGAGAAAAAGTCTGAAAACAAAAGGGACATAAATGGAATATTTTAAAATTGTTACTGTATCTGCTACAGTTACCGACGTTTTATATTTAATTTTTTTTTCTTCTTCTTCTTCCTCTTTCCTTCCCTCCCTCTGCGCGCGACCCCCTCCCCTGGCACTGTTCATCAGAACAGTTTTTGGGCCGCCACCACCACGTCCGGCCACCAAAGTTGACGGGGCGGGTACCAAAATGACCGGGCCGCCGTCCTCTTCCCACCCCAGCCAGGTCCCGCCGCCAATCGCTGTATTTTCACTGGAATATCGAGAAATGTCGCCGGTTTTACCCAAAACTTCACGGAGCTCGTTCGGGTGATTCCGGGCACCAAATCTTGCGAATTTGGTATGTTTTTCTAACCTCTTGACGTGATCTAGCTGATGGTTGGGTAGGAATTGTGAAATTTCTGCGTTATGGTAGTTAATTAAGCAATTGAAAAATCTGCCGGTTTCGACCTCCGTTTTCAGCCACTTCCGGTCACTTTTTGGGGTATGCCCAAGAACAAAAGTGACTCCAAATTAGGTGTATTACTTAGAGTAGGAGTTTGGAGTCAATATGTTAAGTTTTTCTGGCGAGTGATTATCGCTTTGGACACCCACGTGCTGTCGGCGCGTGTGGCGTGGGCACTGTAGCAGAGAGACATTTTTATCCTAAAATGATCTCCTGGTTGTCACGAGCGCGTAGGAATTTACGGAACTCAATTCGGATAACGTTTGAACCCCGAACGGATTTTACATATTGTGTTAATTCGGGTTCGATATGTTAGAACCGTTGGATCGCTTCCAATTTAATATATGTTATTCTAGGCATTCCTAGGATTGTGTAGGATTTCACGGATCGTGAATCGGAAACCCCGATGTTCCAATTCAATAAGTTAAAGTTCGTATTTTTACGATAATCGTCCGATTGTGCGATCGTGAGTGATCGACCGTCCAATTCGGACCAAACTTGAAGGATAGGTTTATTAAACCTTGTGGAACCCTTAGGGATGTTCGGATCGAAAAATGGACCAAATTTAGAAAGTTACATGCAATGTTGCACATCATCAGGATCCAAGGGGAGGTACATGCAATGTTGCACATCATGTCCTGGGGGAAACAATCCAATAGGGGATTGTTGACTAGCTCACAATTATCAGCCCTCAAACGGACTATGTGGCTAGGGACGAGCCGTCCAACTAGGGGACTAAACTCAACCAGCACGTACGGACAAAGAATCAAGACCCGTACACCTCGAAAAAGCGGCCCTATGCGCGCAGACTACCCAATTAAGGGTCTCAGCGACACCCGTTAAGGTATGCCCCGGGTTCCGTCATATCCATACCATATCCACAATTTTCCGGCATCCCACAATTCCGGGATCCATGACCAAATAAGCCCACACGCCCAAAACCCGGCACGTGTGTGAATAGTATATCCAAAACATATCCATATATCCATTTCCATGTATCCCAGTGTCCATATCCACTGTTTCCAAATATCATCATCCAAGGGGGAGGTACGTATGATGGTGGAGTTCGTAATCCTTATATAAATATTATATAAATAATATTCTCATCCTTAATTCAATTTTTCCAAAACAAAATACATATTCATAGTAGACAAATAACTCTCAAACATAAAACCCATAATCGGGGAAGTACCTAAGATAGTGTTTTCTCAAATATTATATATATAAACTCCAAGATCCTCGAACATATCAAATCCACAAATATCACAAATACTTAACAAAATAATAATCTCGACTATTAAATATAAAGTGCATTACAATAAACCATTTAATTCATATGCATGACATTTCCATCTCAAAACCATGCCATTTATTTGAAAGCAATGCTCATTCTCTTCCTAATAATCATAACCGAGTCCCAAGACTCACTTTCACAACTCTACAAACCGAGTATCCCATAATTATTCATTTCATAATTTCAATTATCAAATAATATCCAAGAATCTCATAAGATATTATAAACAAACTCATACTCCTAATATAATCCAAACAACTCAAATAACAATTAAGACTCGTTTACAAGGTCATCCTAATACTTTCGAGGTGTGAAACTACTTCTGGAAGACTCACGGTCAACCGAGGGTCAAACTTTCCAAATTTGGTCAACCGGCCCGCGGGCCCCACGACCTCCGTTTTACGATCCGAACGTCCCTAAGGGTTCCACAAGGTTTAATAAACATATCCTTCAAGTTTGGTCGAATTTGGACGGTCGGATCACTCACGATCGCACGAATCGGAACAGTTATCGTAAAACACAAACTTTAACTATTTAAATCGGAACATCCGGGCTCCGATTCCCGATCCGCGAATTTCTACACGATCCTAGAAATATCTAAATCAACATATATTAAATGGGAAGCGATCCAAAGGTTCTAACATATCGAACCCAGAAATCACACAATATGTAAAATCCGTTCAGGGTTCAAACGTTATCCGAATTGAGATCCGTAAAATTCTCCTCACTCGTGACAACCAGAGGATTGCATTGGGATACAATGCCCCTCTGCTACAGTGCCCACACGCCGTTACACACACTGGCAGCACGTGGGTGTCCAAAGCGATAACGCTTCGCCGGAAAAACTTAACATCTTGACTCCAAACTCCTATCTTAGGTAATACACCTAATTTGTAGTCACTTTTGTTCTTGGGCTATGGCCAAAAAGTGGCCAGAAGTGGCCGGAAATTCAACCCGAAGTCCGGCCGACTATGAATTCGAAAATTGAACTGTAAACTCTCAAAATTTCTGGAATCTTATGCAACAGGCAGTTAGAGCACGAAAAATAGTCGAAAAACCATACCTCACTCGTCCAATTTGGTGGAGAAATGAGGGAGAACGGAGCCTTAGAAAATCTGTCAAAAATGGGTCAAAACCAGTCGGATTTCCTCGTTTTCCGGCCAACTCCGGTGGTTCCAGCTGCAGAGATTGGTCAGGATAGGAAGAGGGAAGTGAGCTTGACATTTTGGTACTAATATCATGTGATTTGGTGGTCGGTGGAGGTGGTGGCGAAGCAAAAACGCTTTAGATGAACAGTAACCCGGAGGGGGCTGTTCTGCGCGCGCGGGAGGGAGAGAGAGAGGGAAATTCTGAGATTTTATAAAAATTCATTTCGAATTATTTATGATTTTGCCACTGGGGGTATTTTAACTATATCTTTTTTCGTTACAACTCCGATTTGAGCCCACTACGTGTCTACGAACTCATCTCGACGTGCTCTCGCAAACGGTACAAACGGAAGTCCCAAATTCCTTCCCGAACTTAAACTGACCTTTTTGCCCCTTTTTTATTAAATAATATTTTAAATTTTCAAAAACCTTAATTAATTCAAATCATTTTATTTTATTGTTTACTCCAATTTATTTCCTCTTAATTTAATTATTTTACTTCTTTTTTTAGGACCGGGATGTTACATTATACTTCCTAGTATATTATGATTCTATTTATTTCCTTTTTGTATAGATATTATGCAATTATGACATATCTTATTTCCTAGTATAACCCTGCTAGGGTTTGTAACCTTGTATTATAAATACTTCATTTTGGAGAATGAAAATACAATATGAAAATATTCTACCATATTGTTTGACTGTTAGATCCCAATTTGGGCAGACATTGTATAGATAATCAGCTTCAGCTGGGCTGGGAAAGCTGAGCAGAGTAACAACAAATATGGAGGAGAGAATGGAAACAAGCATCAGATTATGCACGGAAGACATTTTGGTTTTCATGATCTTTTGATCACTGATCAGCCCAGTCCCTGTTTCTATTTCTAAAGCCAATTTCTTATGTCCCTTAGAGTTGAATCATGTGGAAATTAAAAAGCTTATCTAAAAGTCATAATTTTTAGAGGTGTTGCTTCATCATCAGTGTGATGTAATTATAAATTGACTGGAGTGTTTTAAGGTAGCGGTCCTCTAAGCTGACAGTCAACAAAGGGGGTCGAGACTTGGGTAGAATTTTCAGCCCAACTGCGTTCTTGCTTTTTCTTTTTCCTAAGTTTTTCAATATTTACACCTACAGAGGGTTTTGAGACTTCAAGTCCGCAATAATACAAGAGTACGGTTTTATACAACCAACCAAGCGAAGCTACAGGCAAGAGTCCTTGTTATATTACACTCACACATTGATTCATATAAACATTGGAAAAATACTTCCTTATATCCCGTTTCATTGCCCTTCCTCTTTCTCTGATGTAGAACATATGGCCGAGTTGATTGAGGAACAGCTGGACAGGCGCGCACGTCGTCGCACTAACAAAGCCCAATCCGTGTAAGTATGGGCCCCGAGCTTAGAATCGGGCCCATGACCTATCGTTTCGAAGAGAATGGTGTGACAAATATAACACATTGCTTTGCTGTGATGTATAGGCTATTTTAGCCAAATTTTATCGTTTACTTTGATTTTTCAGCGTTGAAAGTTTTTAGAATATTTTGGGAAACTTTTATTATTTTCCTTTTTGTTTTCTAATTAGCTTTCTTAGCAAGTCTAGGGTTTCTCATTAGCTTTCCAAGCAAGTCTAGGGTTTCTCTTGTATAAAAGGAATGTGTTGGAGCATCCTAAGTTTATTCATTTTATTTTCAATCAATATATTTGAGGTTTACTCAATTTCTCTGGTGGATTCCAGTTTGTTGGTAGATTTCGACATTGTTACTAGTATGGTTATCGTTCAATCTCTCTATCCATTAGAGCATCTCTAGCGCAACCCACCAAACCAGGCAAAAGGCCCCCAGGCCAAGGTTTGGCCCTCCAGCGCTGCAGCCTGTAGCCTAGTTTCGCCTGGGTCCCACCAGCCTGGGCAAGCCCAAGGGCAGGTTTCGCCTGGGCTTCAACCCGAGTTTTGTGACGTCAGCGAGCAAAAAAATATTTAAAAAATCCAAAAAAATTTCATTTTTTTTAAATACCAAAAAATTATAGATGCTTTCCCTATAAATCCATAACAATTTTATTCACTTTCTAAATTGTTTATATTTTGTTGCATAATATTTTTTCCTTTCTTGCCTTAGACTTGCCCTAGACTTAGCCATCATGGGTGGAACCACAAATAGCAAGGCTGATACTATTCACATAAATAGTGGCAGTCCTTGCTTGCCCTTGCCCTAGACTTAGCCCTTTATGGGTGGACATGCTCTTATATCTTGACACCACCTCATGTGTATGTTTGTACGTATTTCATTTTTCGCATTATCTCCTATGTGGAGACGAAGATGACCAAAAAAGAAGATGGTATCCTATCCATAACTCTTATCAATACAAGAGAGTGATGTGACCACAAGCACAACTACCTAATTAGGCCGGTTGGAAATTTATTAGGTATTGACGTCGCGAAACTACAGAAGATTCAACCCAGACCCGCAAAGGAGAGATCTTTCCAAGATACAGTGTGATGACTTAAAACCTTGTCAATCACGTTATGTGGATGACAAAATCTATGCTCAAAATCCAAAATCAAAGATATTGAAACTCACAAGACAGAAATACCATTTGATGTTTTCATTCCTAACAACAGTCGTATGAAACCAAGAGTACAAGTTTCATATTTGTGATTACAAATATAAACAGATAGATATAACATCTTGTTCATTCACGCTATCTAGGGTATACTGCAGTGATAGATCCTTCATCAACGGATGGAGTTGACTTACTGATAGATAGATCAGACTCCAAAGTTATCTTTGGCATGTTCCCCTCCGTTCGACTTCGAAGGAAAAATGCTGGCTGTTCAGGTAATGGCAGAGTCACAGAGTAGCTATTAAGCATGAGAACTACGGATTGCATTGTAGGTCTGTCAGCTGGATCGTCCTGAACACAAAGTAAGCCGATATGTATACACCTTATAACTTCACTCCTGGAATAAGAATCTCTCATACTCGGATCCAACAATTCCAAAGGCGTCCCATCTCTCCATAGTTTCCAAGCCTGCATAAATTGAACAGTTTTATATATGTTGTGGTGGTGTTAGTGCAGAAGAACAAAACTACATTGTTTTCGGTTTAAGCTTACATGGCTCATGAGGTCTTCAGCTGCATCAGTTTGAAAGAAATAACTATTCTTCTTGCCACTTATGATTTCTAGTAGTAAAACACCGAAACTATATAGATCAGACTTGACAGAAAATTGTCCATGCATTGCATACTCTGGTGACATATAGCCACTGCAAGAAGCACAACCATCCATCAGTATAGAAATTGTAGCAAAATTTGAGTAAACTGATCATATTCATGTCAATCATTTAATCCATTCAATTTTGTGTAAGACTAAGTGGCTTTCATTATTTATGGGGCATGAAGTATGATTCAAAAATTACATCATCCCTCTCTGAGTTCATACAGATATTATCAAGGGTCAAAGTGGACTTTCTGTTGAGTGCAGATGGGACCATTTCTCAAATTCATCAATCCGGATAATGCAGAACAAAAGTGGTCCTGAGAAAGGAAAAGCGGAACGAGAGAACTTACTATGTTCCAACAATTCTACTTGTGTTTGCTTGAGTTTGATCAACCCCAAAAATCCTGGCCATGCCAAAATCAGATATTTTTGGATGCATATCCCCATCTAACAATATATTGCTGGCCTTGAGATCACGATGTATAATTCTTAGTCGGGAATCTTCGTGTAGATACATTATTCCTCGAGCAATCCCTGCAATAATCTTGTAACGTTTTGACCAATCCAATTGTCCTTGTTTCTCAGGGTCTGAAAATCATCAAAATTGAGCAATCAAGTTATCATCAAGGAAACAGATTCAAATACATGTTGAAGTAACATTGTTTTTGCAGGAGAAAAGACTATCAGATGTTTCAGGGCACAAACCAAATAGAAAATAGTCAAGGCTTTTGTTGGAGACATATTCATAAACAAGTATCTTTTCTTCTCCTTCCAAGCAAAATCCATATAGCCTGACCAGATTTCTGTGTTGAAGCTTGGCTACCAATACCATCTCGTTCTTAAATTCCTCTGCACCTTGGCCAGAGTTCCTTGAAAGCCTCTTCACAGCTACTTCTTGACCATTTGAAAGTATACCCTGAGAACAACCTTTAATCAATGAATCGATGGAATGTACATTCTTGCACAACTTTTACAATTCCCAGTACTGATTAAAACCTCCTTAGTTTCTCAAAATATTAAGATTTAGATTTTCCGATGCAGAAACATTGATATACATACATACCTTGTAAACTTGACCAAATCCACCTTCCCCTAACTTATTATCATCAGAGAAATTGTTCGTGGCCGCTACAATCGTACTAAAATCAAATTGCAAAGACTCTACACTACTTATGTCATTCTCACCTACACAAACAAACAAGAAAAGCATTCATGTATAAAGATGAGGAAACAAAAGTATGCTTTTGATTTGTATGACAAACTAGAATTCATTTCAGATATATATTCTTTACCGCTTGGTGCCTCCGCTGCTGCACTGCGCTTCTTTCTTGCTCTCCTAGTAATGAAACAGCAGCCCACAACAAAAAGTAGCATAGAGACCGCAATTGGGACAACAATGGCAACAATTGTAGGGATTTTGCTTTTCCCTGCATAATAAACAATGAGAATCTACACTGATACATAAAACTAAATATGAAGAAATTAGTAAAATGAACAGCCAAATCCCAAAACCATATTCTCCTGTTCCAATCCAAAGTCCACCATAGTTAGCATAGATACCTATTCCCCCCAACTATTTTAAGACATAATTTGAATTGAAAAGCTGGTCACTTCACTTTACCTTTAGGCGGCAGAGGAGGTGAAGGCTGAGGTGATAACGTGGAGTTCTGTTGGTAGAAAGGGTAGACTTCGTACCTAACGGTACAACTCGGATACAACACTCGTGCCCCTTCCTTTCCACTGCAACAATTCGGAAATTGGGCTATGGCACCCCTGAGACACCGGTTGCAATCCGCTGAGGACAGGTCCTGCGTGCACTGCCCCAGGCTGTAAATCGAAACCAACCCACTAACATTCCCCTGACTCGTCGCAAACTTATCGGCGTCGTTGGCAGCCTCGGTGGCCACCTCGTTCATACGGGTGGACAGGACCTGGTTGAAGCGGGTCTGTTCGGTGGCGTTCTGGGCGTTCCACATGAACAGGCGAGGTGTCTCGGCCATGGTGGAAAAGAAGGACTCGTTGGAGTAGCGTAGCATGCAGTCGTCGTACCAGATCACGACCTGTTTCTCGGTGGGGCAGCGCTGGACGACGCTGGAGGTTGCGGTGGAGACGCAGGATTTGCAAGCGTCGGTGGAGGCGACGTCTCCGCGGCAGAGGAAGAGGCCGTAGACGGCGTCGTTTGGGGTTCGGGAGGAGGCGGTGGCATTGTAGAAGCCGGAGGGGCGGGTGGCGTTGGAGGAGAGGGTGGAGAGGAGGCGGTTGAGGTTGGACTGGAAGGTGGAGTTCAGGGTGAAAGTGGTAGTATTTGGGCAGACATGGTATAGATAATCAGCTTCAGCTGGGCTGGGAAAGCTAAGCAGAGTAACAACAAATATGGAGGAGAGAATGGAAACAAGCATGAGATTAGTCATGGGAAGCATTTTGATCTTGATGAAGCCAGCCCAGGCCATCCCCTATGCTTAGCTAATTAAGCTAGCTAGTTCCTCCCTGTTTATTTCTCAAGCCAAGTTGAACTTGAAAGATATATTATCTCAGTGGTGGTTGTCTTTATCATCAGATTCATAGAAAAAGAAGAGGAAGAAGAGACAATGAAATGAAAGACAAAAAAAAAAGTTTGAAACAGAGGAAAATGGGAGGCGGGAGTGGGAAGGAGAAAGAGGGTAGCGGCGGTTGTTCACTATTATACTAAGAGCCCAAATTATAAAAAAAATGAAATAACACAACCAAAGCTCATTTGCAATATAACAAAAAAGCTATTAACTTCTTTTAAATTACAAAACTGCCATTGATTTCTTAAAACAAACACAATCCCAAAACCTCATAAGAAAACTCAAAACACTCAATAGGATATCAAAATAATTTAATAATCAAAATTAAATTCAATAGGGCCAATTGTCAATTTTTGAGTTTTTTTTGAGTTTGTTTATAGAAATTAAATTATTTATGGTTTATTTATAGTTTTACTGCTAAGAATAGATATTTGATTAAATATCTCTTGTCGTTATCATATTGATATTGATTATTATTATTATTATTATTATTTGCAAGAATATTACAAGAAGAAAGTTTTACCAAATCGAAATGGGTTTCGTGAATAAATTCACAAAAGAAAAGTCACAGTAGGACTCTAAAGTGAAACTAGTTTTAATGTTTCCGTGTGTTGACGGGCATATCTCACTTCAACTGTCTGTCGCCATGAAACCATCTTACTCAAATTCGTTGAAGAAAAGGAAGGAGATGAAATGACAAAACAAACTATATAAAATAAAAATATTATCAAACATAAGACGATGGAGACGGAGGGCCCAAAGGGATTATTTATTTCTCCACCCAGTTCATCAGAAGGTTCCACAAGAACGCATCACATTGATGGACTTAATTTATCAAACAATATAATAGTAAACTACTTATAATTCAAATGATTAAGAACAATTACTTATGTATCTCGATTCGAATCTGAAAATAAAAAAAACAAACAATATAATATAGGAGGAGAAGAGGCCATATTAATACAATGTTTAACGAAATTTAATGGAGGATTGAAACGTGGGTTTAATTTTAATTGCCCACAAAATTAGCATTTTATCAAAGGCCAACTCCAACTTCATAATGCAAAGATTAATATTGTCATCTGACTCAACGGGGAACATTAGAACAATCGATAACATGGTTGGCCTGTTGTTTGCATCTTCTTCAACACACAATAATCCAATACGGATGTATCGCAAAAACTCATTCGGACTCTTTCAACAACGGATCTATCAACTCCAACAAGGACAAATCCACAGAGGAGCAAGGGTGGTTAATTGACCCCTACAACTCCGAAATCCGCCACTAGAGGAAGAAAAATTGACCCCTGCAATGACTGGATGGCTAGGCAATTCATGCTTGCCATCTGTTCTAGGAAATGCCTCAAAGGGTTGCAGCAACTTCAACTTCAGCACAGCAAGCAGCATTGCACGCAGAGCGCTTCCTTTTTTTGGTCTTTTGATTCACAAAGAAACGACACCTTTTCATTTACGTTTTTATTTTTTATTTTTTAAACATATTAAAATAAACAGGGGCAACAGCAAGCAATGGAGCTGCTACCCGATAAAGCCCACAATCCCCAATACATTGGACATTTCAAACCCAAAACGCTATTATGTTTTCAGTTTGTTTTTCTCTTTCCCAATCTTGCTTTTTCTCTTCTTTTTCATTTCATTTTTTTCTTTTTGTATATATTTTTGTCTTTGTTCCTATTGCTCTTTACTTTGTGTTTACTTTTTATTTTACATTTTTTTCCTTCTCATGTATTTTTCTTTATTACATAATTTTAGCTCATTCTATTTTATAATTTGTTTTTGTCTTGCTTATATTTTTTTTTCAATATTAGAAACATAAATAAGGTTCAATACATCGATATAGTTGTAATTGAGATAAATTACATTGTTGACCATCCTGCAATGTTTATAATACTTCTTAGTAGGTTGATAGGTTTAAAGTACTTTAGGAGTTGTGTAAGATCCTACATTGACCAACGGAGAGGGGGTGATGTGCCTTATACACGCATACCCGCATCCATCTAGCACGAGGCCTTTTGGGAGTTCACTGGTTTCGGAGTCGTAAGAACTTCGAAGTTAAGCGAGTTGGGGGCCAAAGCAATCCCAGGATGGGTGACCCACTGGGAAGTTGGTCGTGAGCTCCAGAAATAAAACCGTGATGGAGAGAGGGGGGCCCAAAGCGGACAATATCGTACTACGGCGGAGCCAATCCAGGATGTGACAATTTGGTATCAGAGCCACTCTGCCGTGTGGTGCAAGTGTGCCGATGAGGACGTCGGGCCCTAAGGGGGGTGGATTGTAAGATCCCACATTGACCAACGGAGAGGGGGTGATGTGCCTTATATGTGCATACCCGCATCCATCTAGTACGAGACCTTTTGGGAGCTCACTGGCTTCGGAGTCGTAGGAACTTCGAAGTTAAGCGAGTTGGGGGTCAAAGCAATCCCAGGATGGGTGACCCACTGGGAAGTTGGTCGTGAGCTCCAGAAACAAAACCGTGAGGGGAGGAGGGGGGCCCAAAGCGGACAATATCGTGCTACGGCGGAGCCGAATTCGGGATGTGACAAGTTGAATCTTTGTGCATTTTAATATAAGGTTTTTGGTTTTGTGGATTGGTTAATATAGTTAATAAAAATATGGTGGATTGACTTAATATGTGTTTTGTAATGTTGTTTTCTCAATGAATTATATATGAATGATAATTTATCGATTTATTTTTATGTGATGAATATTGATATTTTTCATGATTAGTTGTTGAGGTTTTTTTTTTTTTTTTTGCCAAGGAGGTTTAATTTTGGTTCACTACTGTTAGTTTGAATAAATTAAGGGTTTTTTAATATGAAAAAATGTATGGGTCTATTTTGTATAGAAATTTTTTAACCTTTTAGACGTTGACCCCTGGAAGGAAAATTTCTGGATCCATCCCTAAACTCCAACACTTTGGTTTCGTTCCATAATTGCCAAGCCTGCAATTATTACATTTTAAGCATGTATGTATGTCTTACATTGAGATAGCTACATGTATTAGTTTGAGAAACTTTTGTATGATTTAACCTTACATAGCCTATAAGAGTAGGTGCACATTTTGTGGGATGATTCCTTCTTCCTGTTATGATCTCAAGCAAAAGCACTCCGAAAGTGAAGACATCAGATTTCACGAAATACAATCCCTCCATAGCATATTGCAAGGATTCAGCAGTCTTCATATCTTTTGCAAAAGAAAAAACGCAAATAATGAGAGTTTCGCAAAAAGGTATATGGCAGAGACATGAAAGTACATCCCAAAATTTTAATTCTAAATATATCTACTTCTACCATTTTCTTGTCTTAGGGCCGCATCGTTCTTGTTTCTTGCTCTCCTGTGTAGAAAGCAGTAGCCCAAAGCTACAAGGACCACAGAGACCACTAGAAGAGAGCAGCGACAATGATATTAATGGATGACTGCTTGCTTCTTCCTGCAGTCGGGGTCGGATTCCCACACTTGGGCGGGGGTGAAAGCGGTTGTGTTTGGGCAGCTATGGACGATGTAACGAAACTGCTTCAGTACTGGTGATGAAGCTGAGCAGCAAGCAAACTGATATATTAATCATCATCCCCGGCCCTTGCTCTTCTTAATTAGGATTATGTAGCACGTCAGTTATATGGTTAAGTTCAAATGGTTGAAAATTGCAAGCTTGACTTGGACTTGGAGGATCACCCTGGTCGTTGACCCTAGACTCTCAAGCGTGTTGTGATTCATATGAGGGACTCACGCAAAGTAAGGGACCCACAACGTAAAAAAGTGCATGCCAGCCAAGTTTGACTTGGGCAACTCTTACTACATGCTTTTCCACAGCAATTTATACAAAGAAATGACAGCTAGGGTAGGGTGAATACATGCATTCACAAGTTTACCATGCTCACTCTATGATTAATTATTTCTCGGCCGAATTAACCACATGGCAAACGAGAAATCATTTACGCTAGCTTTTTCTTTTTTCTTTCGGTCAGAAAGGTTGTTTTCAATGAAAACCGGCAGAGCCCATGAGAAAACAAAGAGAAAGAGACAACTGGGGAAGTCCACAATCAGCCAGGCAGGACCTTCGAAGAAAGAAAACAGAGAAAGCAAGGAGAAAACTACCAGCTGCAAACCAATACAACATCCTACGAGTCTGAGAAGAACTCTATGTTGAAGCTTGGCAAACAAAGACAACATTAATTCTCCTACACCTTGTCTCGAGTTCTTTGACAACCTTTGCATTTGACTCGTACCTCTTCTTTTTTCTTTTTTCTTTTTTTTTTTTTTTTTTTCTTTTTTGTCATTGGTGAAACAAAAGCTGTAAAGATTATGTCATCTGTCTCAACGGGGCACATCGCTGGAAATCGTCAAACCATGGCTGAACGATTATGATCAGCTTCTACTTGATCACGGTGATTAGTAGTTCTTCCTGTTAAGAAGGTTGGTCGCTCTGGTCTGGAAAGACTACGAGTTTCACCTTTCAACGCTAGAACAACTGATGACATGTTTGGCCTGTCGTTTGCACCTTCTTGAACACACAATAACCCAATATGGATGTATCTTACAAATTCATTTGGACTACATGAATCTTTCAACAATGGATCCATCAACTCCAACCCTTTCCCTTCATTCCATAATTGCCAAACCTGGAATAAATACCTTTCATGGATGTAAGTACTATCTCTTTGATCTTAGTTGGACAAAATGTTGTATAATTAAATACCCCAACGTAATTAGTAACATATAATCTTACATGTGCTATAAGAGTAGGTGCACAATTTGTGAGATGAAAGCCCAAAAAGTTTCTTCTCCCCGTTAGGATCTCAAGCAAGAGTATTCCGAAGCTAAAGACATCAGACTTTATGGAGTACAATCTTTCCATGGCCTATTCTAGAGCCATGTAACCACTTGCATACCCAACCATATATCATGAGTGTGATCAATGAATTATATCATATAATGGGGAAGCATAAGTTGAAAATTAACTTACTAAGTGCCGACAATTCTTCTTGTGTTTCCTTGAGTTTGATCAATTCCAAACATTTTTGCCATTCCAATATCTGATATTTTTGGATTCATATCGCCATCTAACAGGATATTACTAGCTTTCAAATTACGATGTACAATTCTAAGCCTTGAATCTTCATGAGGATATAGAATTCCTCAAGCAATTCCTTCAATTATCGCGCACCATACGCCTTGACCAATCCAGTTGCTTTCATTTGTTTGGTTCTACAATCACGTTCACCAAACACAAGGAATGCCACATTCAAGTTAGATGTTAAAAAGAATTACATTAATATTGTTGACAAATAATAAAGTGACTTCATCATCACATGACATACCAAATAGAAAATAATCTAGACTTTTGCTGGGCAAATATTCATAAACAAGTATAGTTTCTTTTCCTTCCAAGAAGCTTGGCAATCAATATAACCTCATTTTTGAATTCTTCTACACCTTGTCCAGAGTTTTTGGAGAGACTCTTAACTGCTATTTCTTGTCCATTACCAAGTATTCCCTGAGAATGTATATAAAGGTATTTTATCCAATCCATTTCACTGTGCCTTAAGTAGAACTATAGAGACTTTGCACGTATAAGATTAAAATGATTAATCCCCTAAATATAGATGGATTGATTGCTGATTACATACCTTGAAAACCTCACCAAATCCGCCTTGACCTAACTTGTTATCGTCGGAAAACTTGTTTGTGGCGATTTTTAGGGTTCCCAAGTCAAATTGCAATGACTCAATAGTGTCGTTTATATCACTTCTAACTAAACAAATAAATAATGAGTAAATGACTTGAAAACCTAAGAAAATGAAGGAAATTAAGATAACCTCTTGCATTTGATTAATTGCAGTCAAATTTTTACCTTTTTCTTGTGGTCGTGCATTGTACATCGCTGTTGCTCTTCTGCGGATGAAGCAATATAGCACAAAGATACAAGCAGCTCACAGACAAGAACAAGAACAAGAACAAATACGACAAGGATTGTGACATCTGTATGATGAATGAACAACAATACCTTTTTGTTTATTGGTCTATACATGACGAGAAGAAAAGAAGAAATGTGAGTTACAGAGATTGACCAAACATTTATGTCCTAATTATGCAGTAGTTTTACCGTATCTAAGCATAGGCAGGAAATCCTTGTCTATTGCAGTGCCGTAGAAGGGGGAGAGTTGGTACCTAATATAACAACTGGGATATAGAAAAACGTCCTCCTTGGTATTGGTATTCTTTTGTAAATATATGTCCTACGGCTTCCTCAAGACACCATTTGCAATCTGCACTGGACAGGTCCGGCGTGCACTGCCCAAGGCTGTACAGCGTATCATTATTGAACCCTTTTATTTGGCCTTCTTTGGTGGCAAAGTACTTGAGAACAGTGCCATTAGTATTATTGGCTGCTGCCTTGGTGAGTAACTGATTCATAGTAGTTTCCAGAACCTGATTAAAGCCGACCGGTGGTTGCATTGCATCTGTCGACCGGAGGAAGTTGCGAGACGTGTTTACGGCGGTGGAAAATAATGGCTGGTTGGAGTAGCGTAGCATGCACTCATCGTACCATGTCACAATACCTTTTCGGTTTGGGCAGCGTTGGGTTGCATCCATATTGGCCGTGGCCACACAGTTTTCGCAAACGTCTGTGACCGCCACGTCACTGCGACAGAGGAAGAAGCCGTAGACAGTGTCGTTGTCTGAGCTTGAGTTTCTGCGGATGGTGTCGTTGTAAAAGCCGGTGGTAAGGTAGGAGTTGGAGTGAAGGGAGAGAAGTAGGAAGTTGAGATTGGATTGGAAGGTGGAGTTTGGGGTGAAGGTTTTGCTTGAGCGGTTATGGGTGATGTAATTAAGAGCTGCAACAGCTTCATTGGTAGCAGAGGTCAAGCTGATGATAAGCAAGCAAAGCATGCATGCGCATGTGGAGAGAAAGAAAGGGATCATTGACCTCATGGCTAGCTATGTCCACATTTCGTAATTAAGGAAACGGCACAAGGCATTTCAATTAATATTACCATATACAAGTACCATTTAGTCTCGTGACACCGAGTCTTCACTTTGGTCCAAAAAAAATGGTATGTTCAAATCTCATGGATAGTTGTTGATTAATTGATAAAATATTTTTTATTGATGGATCTGCCTCCTCGATCTATCTATATTCTATATTCTTTGGTATGATTAAATCATGTCTTGTATATGCCGAGTTCAAAGCTATTTCTTCTCGTCCCTTAGCTAGTTGGAGTTTAGAATTATATATACACAACCTGTTACCTTTGTATATAATGACTTCGGTATGAAAAGAATCCCCGGAAAACATAGACTTAACTAAGCACAATATAATATTGGTCTCAGGATAGGGTTTTCCGCTGGATTAAGCTTCACGTCGATACCAAAAAATATTTAAAAAATTAAAAACCCTCTCTTGCCATGAACAAAGCCCCAAGGCCCCCAAATTTTTTTATTATTTTCTTTAAGATAATTTCAGCACAAAGACTTCTAAAATAGATTGCTAGGTTAAAAATAGGGAGCTCACTAATATACTCAAAATAGAGGCTGAAATTATATTTAAAAAAAACCCACATGGAATGCATTTTAGAAACACACTCAAAACTCATTTACTATATAAGAAATTGATGTTGAAGTTTCTATAAATTATTTGACTGTCATTGATCAACTTAAAAGAAGCCCAATACAAAAAACTTAAATAATACCCAAATCAAGCCCAGCCCAATTTTATAAAAAAAACCCAAACAAAGCATTACAAACAAAACGTCTTGAAAACCGTAGCTTCATTAACGTATCATGCTGATTAATGACTATAATGTTCCACACCTTTACTGTTATGTTGATTAATGGTTGTAATGTTCCAGTCTAAGGTAATAACACTGCTAGTTTACTGACATGTTGATTAATGACTGTAATGTTCCAGTCCAAGGTAATAACACTGCTAGTTTCCTATAACATCCTATTTCTAATGCATGTCTACCCCTATAATGTCCCAGTCTAGGTAATAACATTGCTAGTTTCCTATGACATCCTATTTCTAATGCATGTCTTCCCCTGTAATGTTCCAGTCTAGGGTAATAACATTGCTAGTTTACTGTCTTGTTGATTAATAGCTGTAATTTTCCAGTCTAGGGTAATAACACTTTAGTTTACTGTCATGTTGATTAATGGCTGTAATGTTCTAGTTTAGGGTAATAACACTGCTAGTTTCCTATGACATCCTATTTCTAATGCATATCTACCTCTGTATATTCCAATCTAGGGTAATAACACTACTAGTTTCATGTGACATCCTATTTCTAATGTATGTCTACCTCTGGACGTAATATTCTAGTCTAGGGTACGTAATAACACTGCTAGTTTACTGTCATGTTGATTAATGCTTGTCATGTTGCTATTTCTAATATATGTTCACCAAAGAAAAGATGAAAAAAGAACAAACCAGACCAACTCAAAACAAGCCGAGCCCAAATTGTTAATACTATTATATCATGGAAGTACATTGTTAATACTCTATCAGAGAAGTACATTCTTAAACAAAAATGAGATCCATAACTAAAATAGTAACAAAAGATACATCGATCATCAAAGCTTAAAATACATTTCGAAAATCAACTAAAATCGAAGAGAAACACATAATTGAAGCAAAAAATCAAAAAACTCAAGTCTAAACCAAACGACGACTACAAAGACGACGATGACGACAACGACAACGACGATGACAACGTGGCGAAAGAGAAGTAGCTCGAAGATGAGGAGTAGAGCTAAGAGCATCTAATTGAGGTTCCTTCGAGGTTTCAAACAATCCGGAAAAAAAAATATATCAATAGAATCACGATTTTAGAACAAGAAATCGAATGTGAAATATTGAAAATTGTATATCATAGATGAAGAATTTAGTTGGACCCGAGACTTCAATGAAAGCTCCTCTTCCTCCAACACAGAGAAAGCACTAGTGAGAAATGAGAAAATAAATATGATTTGGTTTTTTTGGTAAATTTGGTTTTTTGGCAAATCTGATTTTTCTCTCTCAAATCCATAGTATAAGGACAATATAGGTATTTTACACACATAAATAAACTAACAAATAACTATTAAATTGAAAAAATTGACAGCTGTAGATTTTTGGGTTTTTTTGAGTGTGTTTATAGTTTTTAAATGGTATAGGGTTTCTTTATAAGACTGTGTTTAAGATCGGGTATATAACTAAATTTCTTTATAAGACCATGCTTTTTTTGTTGCTTTGTTTTGTTTTGTTTTCGGGCTTGGACCTTTCTCTTCGGTTTCCTTGTTTGGAATTTGTAAGTGTCCTTAGGTTTCCAAAGAGTAATTATCTTATCTTCTGATAGGCACATATTCATTGACAAGTAGAGTTTCTCCTCCTTCCAAGCAAAATCTCAAAAGCCTCACAAGGTTTCTGTGTTGAAGCTTGGCTACCAGTACAACCTCATTCTTAAATTCTTGTACACCTTGTCCTGAGCTTTTTGATATCTCTTTGTCCATTACTAAGCATCCCCTGAAAAGTAATCACTATGCCAAAATTGACTTTTCACGTCGGGGAAATACCGTTGCTAAAGGTACCTAACAACCGATGTATTGGGAACCGATGCAAAAGATATAGTGATACGCTTCGGACATTCCCCGTCGCTAAAGATGAGTTACGACTTCGCTCTTCCATAATCGCCGATGCATAAAGTGTTACCATATGCCAAAAAGAGCGTTGACCTCCGATGCCTAAGCCTTTAATAGCATCAGGGAATATATAGCACGCTAATGCTAAATACTCATTATAGCATCAAGGGTTTTGATTATACTGAAGCATGTTCTAACTTACCATTTTAGAAAAGATGCCACTACTGTTGCAAATTATGGTCTACGCCTTCGTTTTTTGTATTTATGCTGATGTGGAAAGCCTACAAATGGTTTGACTTTCTACAAATATTATTGACCCTTCGTTTTTTTTTTTACTTTTCAACAATGATTTTAACTAGAAAAACAACCATAATAGTTTATACCATAAAACTTGAAGATTCAAAAGTAATTACATTATTTACCAATCTTGATTCCTACTATATCCATACAAAATACCACATCCATAGCATTAACCTATAATTACAAAATTAGTACTTGTACTTGGTCTCCACATTCAGCTGTCAATTTGTCCTGAGTCTCCACATTCACGATTTGTACTTGGTCTCCACATTCAGTTGTCAATTTGTACTGAGTCTGCATTTTTGGAAATACAAAAAGAAATTGGGAGCAAGTAACAGGAATTTGAACAAAGATAAGTTCTAGAAAAGAATATAGCTTGGAAGAAAATTGTATGTGCCGCAAGAAACTAACTTCTATTTCTTCATACCTGGAATTCAATCATTTACAAAAAACAACTCCCACCCCCAATATTCTGAACTGCATTATTATTACCTGCAAACAACAAAGGCCCCAATTTATAGTTTAAAATATGTGAAATAAGAACAATGACACTTACACGAATCAAGAGGAGAAGAGGAACAATGACACTTACTGCATGCAGCCTAAGCAAAATTGAATTAAAAAAACATCAAGTAGAAGGAGAAAGAGAGAAATCAAAACAGATCTTTGTTGATAATGCCCAAATCCAACAAAATGTAAACAAATATCTAATTATAGCATATTCTTATGCATTGTTGTCATGTATTTAAATGAACGCAAGACAATCAACAAGCATTTTCCCCACCTGAAATCCAAATCACGAACAGACTTGTGAACAATTGGTTCATCTAAAATGCCCATACACGTAAACTTCTCAAAACCAACTAACATTGACAATGCATTAAAGAAAACGTGATGAATCAACATAAGCAGATATACAGATAAGAACAGTTGATTGAATTCCTAAATTTGTGAAATTACGGTCATAATCCAACATAATTACTGCCTATTCAACCTAGAGGAAGCATGAAATTTCCAGAGTATCCTAGGACATACACACAGTTGATACATGTGAGAGGTATATGAGCCAAAGAGTGAGTTCACAAACAATAAAGCAATATCAATATAAATATCACAAGGTATAAGACATGCATTTCAAGACAACCAGAACAATAATAGATGGTGGAAATCAGATACAAAATTTACCCTATATCCCTTCAAGCAGCTTTGGCATGTAAAACATTTAAGAAGCAGAAACGATAGTAGAAAGAAGTACCTCTGTCCAAGAGATTGAAGAAAATTCTGCATATTTCCAATTAGAAGAGCAAAGAGCAAGAGGCCCTTTAGTCTTATAAGTAAATCTAAAGCAATCAATAACCTGAAGTAGTAGTAACACAATTATAAGTAAATCTAAAGAAATCAATAACCTGAAATTATAAGTAAATCTAAAGAAATCAATAACCTGAAATAGAAATAGTTGAATAACACAAATGGAAGAATATCTGCTGCATAGAAGATATCACAAAATGGTCTCAAAACATTCAAAATTAGAGAGTTCGTAAAATCTCATATTAAAATGCATAACAAAAATTATTAGAGTAACTGAACTACAACCATTAACACAACACTTCAAGTTCTCACTTCTTCTTCTAGGTAATACCACCAGACCTGCACATGAACAATTCCACAATCAACACAAACAGCATATAAATCCTATAACATAATCAAACCACCAAAGACAATGTGAAAATGAAAGGTTGGGCTCCCCAAAAACAAGCTACTCTCATCATACAATATGTTAGTCAAATTAAATAGCTGAAAAAAGAATCAGAAACAAATTTCCATTCGCTGGACGAGCAAACTAACTCAAATGTTACAAACATGGCACACAACAACAGAGTTGACACCAAAAACCACTCTATTACAAACAAATTTTGATATTGATTGCAATGGTACCAAAACTAATTCATAACATTGACTTTGATAATATTCATGCGCATTTACGCCATCCAAATTGGAACATGAGGTTCTTTAACTCAAGCTGGTTTAACTCCTTTTTCACACATTTGTCTTAACATATTCAAAAAATTCTTCAATCCAGTTCTCCCCCACTTATGAAATAAAGGGCAAAGAAAAAAACAACCAAATAAATTGACTATAACACAAACAATCTCATAAATTGACTATAACACAAAAATGCAAAAGCCATATGAAAACATATCAAACACACAGCGAGGGCAAAGAGAAAAATCTCATCTCATCTTGCGGAGGACGTTGGACATCTCTTCTTCTTAGCTCTCTTGTGGGTACCCCACTTCCTCTTGGCCACCTTAAGAGGACGCTTGTCCTTACCAACCTTCAAAAGCTCAGTGATCCTCTTCTCATATGGAGCAAAACCAGCAACTTCCCTGATTAGGTTCCTCACGAAATGCACCCTCTCGCTTCTTTTCTTCAATATCAAAACCAACAAACCATAGAAATTTTAGTATTATTCACATTACTTCATCACAAAATCAAGACCCAAACAACAAAAGAATATAAAGACAATCCCAGAAATCAAATAAACTTGTATGAATAATCAGTGACCAAACAAAAACATACCCCTTTGCGGTCAGATGGGCGAGGAGCCAATTCACGCTTGGTGACGATGTGGCCTTTGTTCAGACCAACGAAGATCCCGCCCTTGGGCGCAGGCAGGAGCCATTTCTTGTACCAAAAAGCTTAAGTATTCAACAAAACCATCTACCACAAACACAATAGAAGGATGCTTAGTAAGTGATACTGGGAAATTTGAGCGAGATTGGTACCTCCGAATTTACCTCAGATCTGGAAAATGGCGACGATGAAGCTCGAGAGGTTGAAATCTCTCATCGCGTCCTCAGATCTGGATTCGAATCAAATCAAATATGAGATATCAAAATAGGGCTTAGAAATTAGGTTTTGTTGGTTTTAATTTTTAGAGTTTAGGAGAAGATGGCGGTAGAGATGGAGGAGAAAGAAGATGTCGGCAAAGATGGATGAAGGACAGAGAGGATGGCGGAGAGATTGAGTATGTAGAAGAAATCGATGGAAGAAAAGAAATGAAGAGAGTGAGTATCGCGAGATAGAGGAGAGAGGGATGCGAGGGAGAGTCAAAATGTTTTGTTATAAAATTCACTGTAGCGGCTTTGACAAGGTTTTGGCGTCGGTATAATTGTTCTGCTTAAAAAAAAATTATTCAAAAACACTTTATGCATCAGTAAATTACATCATCGATGCTAAAGTATAATCAACGGCATCGTTAGAAAACCCCTAAAATTTGTGCTGATGCCTTTATACACCTTTAGTCCTATTAATTATAAAATCGATGCCTAAATCACTAATAGCATCGGTTTTTAGATTTGTCGATGCCTATGTGGTGTAGTGTAAAGTAAAATTTGGCATAGTGAATACGTAGAGCTACTTATTTTATCCAATAATTTTAATGTTTGTCATCAAGGTCATCTTTTCTTTAGAATTGTGCAAATTGAACTAAATTAAGCATAAATTAAGCATAAATATATATATATATATATATTTTCGGTCAATTACCTTGAAAACTGCACCAAATCCACCTTCACCTAATTTGTTATCCTCAGAGAACTTATTTGTGGCAGTTCCGAGGGTTCCCAAATCAAATTGCAAGGATTCATCAGTCTTCATATCTGTTGCATAGCAAAGCCAATGATGAGTTTCGCAAAAGACAAATATATATATATATATATATAAATTCTCTTATGTGGAAATTTATAAATTCAGAAATTCTCCTATATGGTTGGTTGGATTTGGGCTGATTTGAGTTTTGTTGAAAATTTGTTTCCAGTCCGGATTGGCATTTGATACCAAAACAAATTGGATCCACCATCACCATGGTCCTCTTAACTATAATTCTACAAGTTCTTGTCGAGTTTAATTTGGCCTCTCAAATAAACGACAATTTGGTTTTACTTTATGTATAGAAAATATTTAACTTGAGCTGCAGTTGTTCAAATATATCAATCAAACACGCATATCAAAGAAAAGAAAATAAATTTAACCACAAGGTGTGGTGGGGTTGGCAAACTGCCACCTCCCGCTAGCGAGCTACCTGGTGCCTCAATGGCAGGGGTTTGAAACCCGTTGGAAGCACTTTGTGGCCAGCGGCAATCCGAACCCCCAATAGGGATTAATCCCATCCTTCGGGTGTGGGGACACCTCGTGATATTTACCAAAAAACCTATCCATAGGGAGCATGGTTGGAGTTGTATTTTTCCAATTCCTCCCTAAAATTTGTCTAAGGAGATGGTTTAGAGAGTCCATTGTGGATGCTCTTACTAGTTGTACAGCTTCAACTTTAAGAAGAATATTTCACAAGTATAGCCGGCTATACTCTACAAGTAGAATATTCGAGCGGCTATACTCTTTAAATAGAAAGTTTCAAAAGCATAGCCGGCTAGCCCCTTTTGATAGAAAGTTTCAACAGTATAGCCGATCGGCTATTCTCGTTAAATAGAAGTATAGCCGGGCGGCTATACAGTTAAATAGCATAGTATGGATTTCTCTTTTTTAATTACTTAATTATTAGTTATGTTTTAATTCTTATTTAGTTAGTGAATCATTAGTAGGTAACCACAAAACCATGAAGAAGATTCAGCCCAGACAGACATACAAATGAGAAAAAACTTTTTCAAGACATTGGTGTGAAGACTTAAAGCCTTGTCAATCACGTTCCTAAGGCATGGGACCGCTACGCTGTAGGATGATAAGTCATTGCCACAGCTACGTATACCCAGAAAAGAAATGTAATCTTTTCTGACATTTTATCACAGGCCAACTTCATAGTGTCACTTTTTGCCCATGCCAGCAGCATATAAGCAGGAATTTTTCTCATGCGGGACGCCAAGCTGATAGGATATAATTATCCGAATTTGGTTAGGGATCCGTTCATGTTAATCTGCAGACTCGACGCAAATTTGATGATAAATTTTCCAGATATTTGAGAGCGATATGCACCAATTGGGGTGGTTAGATCCCAATTTGGGCGGACATTGTATAGATAATCAGCTTCAGCTGGGCTGGGAAAGCTGAGCAGAGTAACAACAAATATGGAGGAGAGAATGGAAACAAGCATCAGATTACGCACGGAAGACATTTTGGTTTTCATGATCTTTTGATCACTGATCAGCCCAGTCCCTGTTTCTATTTCTAAAGCCAATTTCATATGTCCCTTAGAGTTGAATCATGTGGAAATTAAAAAGCTTATCTAAAAGTCATAATTTTTAGAGGTGTTTGCTTCATCACAAGACAGAAATACCATTTGATGTTTTCAATCCTAACAACAGTCGTATGAAACCAAGAGTACAAGTTTCTTATTTGTGATTACAAATATAAACAGATAGATATAACATCTTGTTCATTCACGTTATCTAGGGTATACTGCAGTGATAGATCCTTCATCAACGGATGGAGTTGACTTACTGATAGATAGATCAGACTCCAAAGTTATCTTCGGCATGTTCCCCTCCGTTCGACTTCGAAGGAAAAATGCTGGCTGCTCAGGTAATGGCAGAGTCACAGAGTAGCTATTAAGCATAAGAACTACGGATTGCATTGTAGGTCTGTCCGCTGGATCTTCCTGAACACAAAGTAACCCGATATGTATACACCTTATAACTTCACTCCTGGAATACGAATCTCTCATACTCGGATCCAACAATTCCAAAGGCGTCCCATCTCTCCATAGTTTCCAAGCCTGCATAAATTGAACAGTTATATTTATGTTGTGGCGGTGTTAGTGCAGAAGAAAAAAACTACATTGTTTTCAGTTTAAGCTTACATGGCTCACGAGGTCTTCAGCTGCATCAGTTTGAAAGAAATAACTATTTTTCTTGCCACTTATGATTTCTAGCAGTAAAACACCGAAACTATATAGATCGGACTTGACAGAAAATTGTCCATGCATTGCATACTCTGGAGACATATAGCCACTGCAAGAAGCACAACCATCCATCAGTATAGAAATTGTAACAAAATTGAAGGAGTAAACTTATCATATTCATGTCAATAGTTTAATCCATTCAATTTCGTGTAAGCCTAAGTGGCTTTCATTATTTATAGAGCATGAATTATGATTCAAAAATTACATCATCCCTGTCTGAGTTCATACACATATTATCAAGGGTCAAAGTGGACTTTCTGTTGAGTGCAGATGGGAACATTTCTCAAATTCATCAATCCAGATAATGCAGAACAAAAGTGGTCATGAGAAAAGAAAAGATGAATGAGAGAACTTACTATGTTCCAACAATTCTACTTGTGTTTGCTTGAGTTTGATCAACCCCAAAAATCCTCGCCATGCCAAAATCAGATATTTTTGGATGCATCTCCCCATCTAACAATATATTGCTGGCCTTGAGATCACGGTGTATAATTCTAAGTCGGGAATCTTCATGTAGATACATTATTCCTCGAGCAATCCCTGCAATAATCTTGTAACGTCTTGACCAATCCAATTGTCCTTGTTTCTCAGGGTCTGCAAATCATCAAAATTGAGCAATCAAGTTTTCATCAAGGAAACAGATTCAAATACATGTTGAAGTAACATTGCTTTTGCAGTAGAATAGACTATCAGATGTTTCAGGGCACAAACCAAATAGCAAATAGTCAAGGCTTCTGTTGGAGACATATTCATAAACAAGTATCTTTTCTTCTCCTTCCAAGCAAAATCCATATAGCCTGACCAGATTTCTGTGTTGAAGCTTAGCTACCAATACCATCTCGTTCTTAAATTCCTCTGCACCTTGGCCAGAGTTCCTTGAAAGCCTCTTCACAGCTACTTCTTGACCATTTGAAAGTACACCCTGAGAACAACCTTCAATCAATCAATCGATGGAATGTACATTCTTGCACAAATTTTACAATTCC
Organism: Prunus fruticosa; assembly: GCA_018703695.1. NCBI lineage: Eukaryota > Viridiplantae > Streptophyta > Magnoliopsida > Rosales > Rosaceae > Prunus > Prunus fruticosa. Next base: position 1,663,430 of record CM031920.1, on the reverse strand, counting down.
CAGTATTGATTAAAACCTCCTCAGTTTCTCAAAATATTAAGACTTGAGATTTTCCGATGCAGAAACGTTGATATACATACATACCTTGTAAACTTGACCAAATCCACCTTCCCCTAACTTATTATCATCAGAGAAATTGTTCGTGGCCGCTTCAATGGTACTAAAATCAAATTGCAAAGACTCTACACTACTAATGTCATTCTCACCTACACAAACAAACAAGAAAAGCATTCATGTATAAAGATGAGGAAACAAAAGTATGCTTTTGATTTGTATGACAAACTAGAATTCATTTCAGATATATATTCTTTACCGCTTGGTGCCTCTGCTGCTGCACTGCGCTTCTTTCTTGCTCTCCTAGTAATGAAACAGCAGCCCGCAATAAAAAGTAGCACAGAGAGGGCAATTGGGGCAACAATGGCAACAATTGTAAGCTTTGAGATTTTGCTTTTTCCTGCATCATAAACAATGGCAATCTTAGACTGATGAAACTAAATATGAAGAAACTAGCAAAATGCACAGCCACAGCCCAAAACCATATTCCCCATAGTTAGCATAGATACCTATTCTCCCCAACAATTTTAAGACATAATTTGAATTGAAAAGCTGGTCACTTTACCTTTAGGCGGCGGTGGAGGAGGAGGAGGAGGAGAAAGAACCCCCGGTGAAGGCTGAGGTGCTGACGTGGAGTGCTGTAGGTAGAAAGGGTAGACTTCGTACCCAACGTAACAACTCGGATTGAAAACTCGTCCCCCGATCTTTCCATTGCAACAACTCGGAAATTGGGCTATGGCTCCCCTGAGACACTGGTTGCAATCCGCTGCGGACAGGTCCTGCGTGCACTGCCCCAGGCTGTAAATCGAAATGAACCCACTAACATTGGCCTGACTCGTCGCGAACTTGTCGGCGTCAGTGGAAGCCTCGGTGGCCACCTCGTTCATGCAGGTGGCCAGGACCTGGTTGAAGCGGGTCGGTTCCGTGGCGTTCTGTGTGTTCGACATGTAAACGGCAGGAGACTCGGCGGCAGTGGAAAAGAAGGACTCGTTGGAGTAGCGTAGCATGCAGTCGTCGTACCAGATCACAACCTGTTTCTCGGTGGGACAGCGCTGGACGGCCTCGGAGGTTGCGGTGGAGACACAGGATTTGCAAGTGTCGGTGGCGGCGACGTCGCCGCGGCAGCGGAAGAGGCCGTAGACGGTGTCGTTTGGGGTGCGAGATGAGGCGGTGGCGTTGTAGAAGCCGGAGGGGCGGGTGGCGTTGGAGGAGAGGGTGGAGAGGAGGCGGTTGAGGTTGGACTGGAAGGTAGAGTTTGGGGTGAAAGTGGTGGTGTTTGGGCAGATATGGTATAGATAAACAGCTTCAGCTGGGCTGGGAAAGTTGAGCAGAGTAACAACAAATATGGCGGAGAGAATCGAAACAAGCATCAGATTATTCATGGGATGTTGATGAAGTTGCGAGATATATTATCTCAGTGGTCGTTGTCTTTTATCATCAAAATCATAGAAAAAGAAGAGGAAGAAGAGACAATGAAATAAAAGACAAAAAACAGACGAAAATGGGGAAAAGAAGAGTGAGGCCTGTTTTGTTTGGGGATTATTCTTACCTGTCATTATTCGCAACAAACTTACAAGTAGAAAGTCTTACCAAATCCAAATTTCATGAATAAATTAACAGAAGAAAAGTCACCACCACGAGTCCACGACTCTAAAGTCAAACTAGTTTTAATGTTTCCGTGTGTCAAATTCGTTGAAGAAAAGGAAGAAACTATATAAAATAAGACGATGGAGACGGAAGTTGCAAAAGGGATTTAGATGGAAGATTCCACCATGTAATTTTTTCTTCCATTATTTTATCAAAGGCCAACTTCATATTGTAAAGATTATATTTAGAAAATTGTCATCTGTCTCAACGGGGAACATCAATAGAAATTGTCAAATTATTGGTTGAGCAATTTGGAGCATTTTCTTGATCATGTTGTTTAATACATCTTCCTTTAAAGAAGGCTGGTCTCTCAGGTCGGGGAAGACTAATAGCTTCACTGTCTAACATTCGAACAATCGATGACATGGTTGGCCTGTTGTTTGCATCTTCTTGAACACACAATAATCCAATATGGAGGTATCTCAAAAATTCATTTGGACTGCATGAATCTTTCAACAACGGATCCATCAACTCCAACTCTTTCGTTTCGTTCCATAATTGCCAAGCCTGCAATAAGTAGATTTTAAGCATGTAAGTTGATAGCTACATACATGTATTAGCTAGTTTGAGAAACTTTTGTATGATTTAACCTTACATAGCCTATAAGAGTAGGTGCACATTCTGTGGGATGAAAGCCTAAAAAGTTTCTTCTTCCTGTTACAATCTCAAGCAAAACTACTCCGAAGCTGAAGACATCTGATTTTACGGAATACAGTCCCTCCATAGCATATTCTGGGGCCATGTAACCACTAATTGCAAGGCAAAAATGATTTACATGTAAGTTTAAGTCAAAATACCATTTAAGATTATTAATAAGATAGAGGATTAAACTTACTAGGTGCCCACAATTCTTTTGGTGTTTCCTTGAGTTTGATCTTCAACTCCAAACATTCTTGCCATGCCAAAATCCGATATTTTTGGATTCATATTGCCATCTAACAAGATATTGCTTGCTTTCAAATCACGATGTATTACTCTGAGCCTTGAATCTTCATGAAGATATAGAATTCCTCGAGCAATTCCTCCTGTTATCATGCAGCGGCTCGACCAATCTAGTTGTTCACGTTTTTTGGATTCTACAAGTTCACATCAATTCAGTAAAGCACAAATATTGTTGTACTTGAGTTAGAAATTGCAAAGTGTTTTTATTAAAATGATGTATTCATACCAAAAAGAAAATAATCAAGACTTTTGTTTGGCACATATTCATAGACGAGTATGGTTTCTTCTCCTTCTAAACAAAATCCTAGAAGCCTGACAAGATTTCTGTGTTGAAGTTTGGCTACCAATGCAACCTCATTCTTAAATTCTTGTACACCTTGTTTGGAGCTTTTCGACAATCTCTTCACTGCTATTTCCTGGCCATTAGCAAGTGTTCCCTGAAAAGGTATATGAGGCACACTTTATCCACTTATGTTCATTGTCATCTTAATTAAGTTAAGTTTAGAATTGTACAAATTAAACAAAGTAGTGAGCACTGTGTATCAATATTATAAGCACCAATAGTTTCCAAGACTAAATGAGGAAATAAATTCATATCTTCGTACCTTGAAAACTACACCAAATCCGCCTTCACCTAACTTGTTACTCTCAGAAAACTTGTTTGTGGCAGTTTCAATAGTTCCCAAGTCAAATTGTAAGGACTCAACACTCTTTGTATCATAGTCATTCCTACCTAAGCAAGCAAACAATGAAGTTATCCATTTTACCTAAGCAAGCAATATTACATGAAAAGAACTCGAAAAACTTGGTGACAGAATAAATAAGTAATTTATCTAGATTTTACCGTTTTCTTGATTTGGGGCAGTATTGTACTTATTTCTTATTGATCTTCTGCGTACGAAGAAGTAACCCGAAGCAACCAGTACCACAGAGACAGCAATGCTGCCGGCAATGAATATGGAAGGTGAAAGTTGCCAAACAAAGTGTAGAGATTTGTGTAGAGATTTTCTGGTTTAGAATTCTTTCTTATGTCTTGTATTACTGTTGCATTCCTAAGAGGACACAAATTAATGTGCAAACAACCAATTAAAAATACCCGCAAGTGCACGAGTCTATTGAAGTATAGATTATACAAGTACGGGGTCGATCCCACGAAGAACTTGTCGGTTTCCTATAAGTTCTAATTCGAGTACAAAGAGAACACTTATTTAACACACCACAAATGCAAAATGGAAATTAAAAATGAGTAAAGAAATGTAAAAGAAACAAACAAAACAAAAGAAGAAAATGTGCTGTGAACAGTACCAGCGACCGGTCGTTGGTTAATGAGCGACCGGTCGTTTTCGACCCGAATCGAAATGTGAGAATTATATGACGAGCGACCGGTCGTTTGATGCTTGCGACCGGTCGTGAACAGTACCAGCGACCGGTCGTTGGTTAATGAGCGACCGGTCGTTTTCGAGCAGAATCGAAATGTGAGAATTGTGTGTTGAGCGACCGGTCGTTGAGACACTAGCGACCGGTCGTTTCTTCAGAGAATCGTTTTTCTCTGTTTTTGTTTTCCGACCTCTGTTCAATTTTCGACCTATAACTTTCTAACCGTACGTCCAAAATTCTCGTTCTTTATACGGTTGGATTCAGCACAGAAAATGCAAGAACACAACGCAGACCAAAAGTCCAAAACAATTACGAAACAAATAAAATTCAGTAACAAAGACACATAACGTGTCGAACACGCAACTCACACACACATTTTGGGGGGGGGGGGGGTTTTGATTTGGTTCAAGTGATCTATTTCTATTGCATGTAAGTAAATGGACTTCGAATTTAAATGAGAATGGCAGAGATGAATTATCAAGATGTGAAATTCAAATGTAACAAACACTAGGGTTTCGGAATCCACCCTAAACAATTCTACCTATGTTCATGAATACTCAAGTGATGAACTCTAAACGTGTTGATGAAAATGTTCGCAATCAAGACCAGTGCGAGTGACTCAAGACGCATTGATTCTCTCTAATATACGTAAAGTGCAGTATGAGTGCTACAATACTTGTGCCTTCCCTATAATCGAATCTAGGTGTGCTTAGTACTTTGATTCAATTACAAGAAAAACCCATTAAGTTCAAAGAGAATATGAACATCACAAGAATCCTAATAGCATGGTGTTTACATTAGGTATTCAAGAAACCAATTCACATGGATGATTCTTACTTCATCCATTTATTGCTTAGGATTACATGAAGATACACATAACCCCAACAATCTCAAGAAGCATGCTTTCAAAGGTGATCAATCAAAGAAGAACGCACATCAAGGATAGATTAATTTGGTGAATTGGAATTCATCAACAATATCCAGAAATTCATACACTCAAGCATCAAAACATTAAGGTAATCATGTTTAGGGCTTCAACCTAAGCCCTAGCTATGGAGTTTAGTTGCTCATACTTATTCCAAATACAAAATCAAAATGAAAATAGAAAGAGTTTACAGATTTTCAGAAAATGATGAAAGCTTCAAGATCATCAATGGTGGAAGTCTTCTTCTCCACTTTTCTTGGCTGCACCTTGGCTTTCTCCAAGCTCCAAACTCTCTAAAATCTGCTCTCAATCTCTGCAATGATAGAATGATTCCTCCCTTACGTTGCCAAGCTCCCCCAAATCAGATTGCCATTGACTTTCCTCCCTCTCTCCTCCTTTCCAGCTTTCACCTTTCAATATAAAACTACCACCTTTGATAAAGCCTTAGCCCATTGTCCCCTTGCCATGATGAAGCTTTGTCCTCAATAAGATGCCAATTGCTTCAGAAAATATCTCAAAGCTAAGGTAACTTCTTGTTACCAAGAGTTATGGTAACAAGAAAATCAAGATAACACAAAGGAGGTAAAAGCTGGCAAAATTCGGATTTCCAGAGCTGTGGTAACATGCTGGATTGGTTGGATGGGCAATACTTGTCCAATAGAGCTCAAATTTGGATATGTTATAGTTAACATCCATTGGAACAAGTCTCATGAAGATCATGACCCCATCCGAGCACCGGAGCATGCTGATCCCAGGCAAAGAAGTTGACCTACGAAAATGAACAAAAACAGAAATTATAACAAATAATGCACTTTTAGCTCATTTTCAATCTAACCAAGGTAAAATCTAAGAAAACACAAAAAAGAAGTGAAAAGCTATAAAATGTCAAGAACTAACTCAAAATAGTGGGTGAATAACATGAAAAATCATGTGTAAAAATGAACCGAACAAACTTCTCAAACTTATCTTTTGCTAGTCCTCGAGCAAAACAGAAATTAAAACAAGACTCGAAACAAGACTTTCCGAACACTTTCTAAAGAGAGAGCAATTCATGCAAACGACTCAAAAGTTTTCACAACAAAAACTCAGTTTAGACATTATTCACAAGGCGGCAAAATTCATAACACAACATGCTCAAGTGTAGTAGTGTGATGGCCAAATGGAACTCATTCTCCAATTTCAGTTTTCACACAACTTCAAAAATCATTCCAAGCACAAATGTAACTTCAAATCTCACCAAAGTTGTCCTCTCACAAATGAATCACTCGGAAGAGGGGTACAATGCAACACTCAATAGTAAATATGAGAATAGAGTTAAACCATACGGGACTTAACTCGAAATAGAAGGATGAAGAACATGCATAACTATGATCTCAAGAAGGATGCCAAACACTTAAAAGCCGAAAAATGTGTGCAAATCAACCACATGACATTTAGGATCAATTTAGGTCTTTATTATAGGTTGTAATGGGACTAAGGGTGTAAGGTAAGTGAGAAATGAAGGAAATGGATACAACAAAGTCCAAGGAACTCACAATGTAAGAGCATATAATCGTTGACTAAAAGACTTTGCAACATCACGCTTGAGAATTACAATTTTTTTTATTTATAGTTTTATTTAATTTGGCCAACCAAGAAACATGGAATTGATTTCATTGCCAATTAACCACAACCCTTCTCTTTTCTTTCACCCTTCGAGTGAAGTACTCTTTTTTTTTTTTTTTTTTTTTTATAATAACAAACTTCCCAAACTTAGCATGAAAAACACATCTAAATTAAAGCTCATGAGTTCCTTAGAAAGGTAAATTCTTGTTTTTCAGGCTAAGGCTAGAAGTTATAATTGGTTACTTGAAAGAAAAGGCATACATATAGGCTCAAGGTGGTTAACAATGGAAAATCATGCTTAAGCATGCATAGGGTTAGCTTGAAAGGCACAAACGGTTCAAAGAGGGCCTTAATATCATTTCTCAAATGTCATGTAATCAAATTGCACAATAATGAATGTCTTTTAAGTGCTCAACCAAGTCAATGAATAATGAGATCAAACAACAATTCGGATGACAAGAAGAAAGAATACGTGTATAACACTCATGAATTGAAGCAAAAGGCTCAAAGCTCACATTATTTATGGTTATACAAGTCTAATTCATGCTTGAAACAATTCTTTGGATCATGCAAGTCCCTCAACTGGAGAATTATGAAACAAATGGCAAGTGCATAGAGGGTTTCAAACATGTCATGCTAGAACGATGCCATTTAGTGAATAACAATTTTTTTTTTTTTAACATTTTCAATCAAGTCATGCAAACATTCATCACAATCTCATCATATATGTCCGGAAAGTGACTTGAAAACAAAAAGACTCAAAACTGAAAAAGAAAGCAAAAATTTAAGTGAAACGAAAAAGACTTGCTAACACTTCCCAAACTTAGAAATAAACATTGTCCTCAATGTTAAAGAATTTAGGCATAAACAATGTTATAACAAGAAGAAAAAGGAATAAAGCAAGAAATAATTAACAACAAACAAACAAGTAATTAAACTACAACATAGTTGCAAAACAAAACAAAAACGAAATAAAACCAAACAAAACAAAACAGTAAGCCCTAACAAAAGTCCTAGGCACGCAGAAATCAAATCCAAAGAAACGCACAAACCAAAATGAAAGCCCAACCCAAACGAAAGCCCAAAAGCGAAGAAAGTATAAAAAATAAAGAAACCAAGTCAGAGGCACAAAGAGCGAGAACTCAGAAAAATAGAAAAAAGTGGGCCCTGATGTCTCGGCTCCTGTGAGTCACGGGAACTAAAGCGAGGGACGTGTCTCGTGCAGAGGTCCCTCTCACCTTCCCAAGCCAGAATTATTGGCTTCGTAGGAATGTGTGACGACTTTTGTTTCTTGAAAACGAAGAAAGGCAAAAGTGCAATTAGGGGGGGGGGGGTAGGGAACGGGTGAGCTGACCTAAGGGGAATAGGCCGTAAGGGCCGCGCAAAATGCAGAAGCGCAGTGGCTAGGGTTACACAGTGGCTATAAAAGAGGAAGATAAATAGGGGAAAAACACACAGACTCAGAAACACACCAAAGAGAAAAGAAAGACAAAAGAAAAGAAAGTTCAAATGGCTTCTTCCTACCCATTCTCGTTGGATCTCAACCTAGCTCCACCGACTCAGACTCGAGGCCAAGCAGTGGCACCAGTGTGGATGCCCTACTTTGCCTCTACACGGGGGCACGTGACAGTGGATGACTCAATACTGCTGGACAACGATGTTGCCCTTGGAGTTGCTAGAAATCTAGTGACTCCCAAGGATATACGGGTGCTGGGAGAAAGGGATGACAACCGGGTCGTTAGCGATGCTCTGGCACTAAGCGTGCAAAGCACCGCAACAACTGCAAGCGTGGGTCATCGCCTAATTGCGAAGTCCCATGAGGTGGAGGTGCTAAGAGGTCAGTGGCGGAGAGCGAAGTGTGGTCGAAGAGTGCCAAAGTATTATTAAAAGTTTAAAAAGGGAAAGGGCAAGGATAATAGAGGTGAATCGACACAGCTGGAGGCGTTGCGGGAAGAGAACAAAAATCTCTCGAAGATGGTAAGTGTTTACGCCCATGACATGAGAAAGCAGCTGGAGGACTTAGACCGATCGGGAAAGCGCAAGAAAACAGATCGTGAGAGTGGTTACGCTCAAGCTAAGAGTGCCATCTTTGGGAGCTCGAGTGATGAGCCCCAAGAGACCGCACCTAAAGCCCCGGAAGAGGATAGCCATAGGGCTAAACTCAAAGGTCCTATGGTCGAGACACCGAGCACTGTGAAAAAATGATTCTAATGTATTATTGGTGTGCCTGTTTGTGTTGCCCTTTCCGTGTAAGTTTTTTTTTTTTTTTCAGAAATAAAAGAAATGAAGTTGCAAAAGAAAAAATAGCACACTTCCCAAACAAAACAAAGACGACAGCCGAAAGGGAAAACACACTTCCCAAACTTAAAATAAAATAAAATAAAGCACAAAGCACACAATAAAAAAAAGAAAGTAAAGGGCAAAAAACAAGAAACACCAGAAAAACACGGAGGTAAAAAGAAAATTAAAGTGAAAGTAGAAATGCTCCCTGCTAAATGCATGCGACCGCAAAATCCTCGTGAAGCGTAGGTGTCGAGAGAAAATGGCAAAAGCTGGATCACAAATCTCTCATCAGGAGACGTCTATTTAAACCACGCTTCTGCAAGCGGAAGAGTACCCTGCAATTCTTTCTGCAAACTCAAGGAAAACCATCAAAAACATCCAAAAACAAAACAATGGCATCCTCATGCACTCACCTTGATGATATCAACCTTGAGCTGTCACTAGCACCACCAAATTCCCAGAGAAGGGCTCCTCCAACCCCTATCTTCCCAAACTCCACATACTATCATGGTTCGGCCTCAAATTTCTGAGGTGGTGCCATGCAGGCCAGGATTGCCGGAAGGCATGTCTGTCAGGAGACTACAGCTGCAGGCCATCTGCATGTGGCACGGCGGTCAGGCAGGATGGCAGTGGATGAGTCCCACAACTTGACCGTGCTCAACGCGGTCTCGGCCACTAATTTGGGTATGCGCCTAACGGCGAGACACGAGAGTGCAGAGCACTGGCTGAGGAGGTGGCGGCCCTGAAAGCCCAGGTGGCGGACCTGCAGAAGCGTCTCCACAGTGCTAACCAGGAGGTGGAAACACTGGAGAGCAAAGTTGAGGGCCATGTAGAGCTGCTGGAGATCCTACAAGTGCGAGCAGAAAGAGGCAATTAGCAGAAGCCTCATGTAGCTCAAAATGCAACAATGAACATGTGATTAGGAATTATATGTACGCATTTTCACGTTTGTGTATGTAATCACATGTTATGGAATGAAATAAGCATTTGAGCCAAAATCCTGTTTGTGCATAATCATAAAGCAATCTACTTCCCAAACTTATATGAAACAATGTTTATAATTGATTGAGATTTAATATTAAACAATGCCATATAGAAAATTTGGGATGGATAATCACAAAATAAAAGAAAGAGTAAACAAACAAAAATTGAACTAACAGTAAAAGGTGAAATAAACAAACTAATAACCGTCTTAAAATCAAACCCAAAAACAAAATAAACTAAAAAGTTCAAAAGAGTACAAAACTCAAAGTACTACTGATCATCATCAGTCTCATCATCATCATCATCATCACCATCACCATCACCATCATCATCAACATGTGCAGAGGTCCGGGATGACCTGGCATCTGGAGGTGCGTCCAAATGGCATCAATGGAAGTGCTCATATGCTGCATCTGCTGATCCTGGAGCTGCATCTGCTGGTATTGCATCATTTGCATGTCCCAGATGGCCTGCTGACTGGGGTCCCAAGCAGAAGTGTCGGCATAGGGAGCAGGTGGGAATGGCGGTGGTGGTGCCGGCCTGTGTGGCGGTGGTGGTGGCATATGAGGTGGCACCGGGCTGGTGCAGGTGCATGACGCCTCTGAGAAATGCTCGGGACACAGAAGTGTCCGAAATGGGACCCATGGGCTCAACAAATATGTCAGGAGAGCGAGTCCGAACACCTGAGCGCTCACATACATGCTAACAAGGCAAGGATAATAAATGATGCTCTTCTTACGTGCACATGCCTTCAAGCGTTCAAAAATAATTTCACAGGACGGGCAGGGAAAAAGTTCCCTCATGCAACTCTTTAAGTAACTTGACCCCTCCTGAAGGAATTTCCGACCGTTGGCCGGATGGATAGATGTTGTGGCGCACAAAGCTCCACAGGATGGCAAAGTAGGGTGTCAACTTACCCTGAATGAGGACAGTCTTTTTAGCTTGAGATGCAAAGGCAGCAGGGTCAGCATAAAAAAGTGTTTCAGGTGCTCTTTGCATCTCAAAATCTCTATACAGATATTGTCTCCACTCATAAGTATCCCGCCTAGGTATTTGAAGAACGTCAGATATAATGGAAGGGGATAACTCAAAAATTTTGCCCCTTACCTTGATGGGCACATTTTCATTAGGTCTAAACTCCTCACTAGGGAAAGCGGCATAGAAATCTCGCACAACAGACTCATTGTATTTTTTATAGATGCGAGCTAAGGGTAAGATGTTACGGTCCCTAAGAAGATCCTGGACTTGAAGAAGTCCAGCGGTTTGGATGGAGGGACTGAGATTCAGGTTACGCTCACTAACCACAGTGGCAGTGAGCATGGCCTCTTCGGGCTGAGGGCACTTCTGGGAAGAAGATGCACCCTTTTTCTTACCGGTTCTAGCTCTAGACATCTAAAGAAAATAAACCAATATGCACAAATCAAGACAACAACAAAAATCATGCCACAATTCCCAAACATGCAATATGCCACCAAATTAACCACAATGCCAGAATTGCATTCACAAAGCCAAAATTTCAACCACAATTATGCACAAATTCAACAATTCCACAAAATTAATCACAATGCACAATTATGCCAAAATTCCAAAATGTAAAGCACAATCCCAACATTCAACCACAAATGTAATGAGACAATAATAAACACAAATAACAACAATAATGATCAAGAAAAAAAAAATTAAGAGTGAGAAAACATACCCAATTGAGCAAAATCACACCACACAACCACAAACCACAATAAACAACAAAAACAAAGAAAAACAAGTTAGAAACAATAATAAGCAATAACAAAAGCAATTAGAGTAAGAAAATCAAAGGAAATTCAAAGAAAAAAGAACGAAAATTACTTTGAGTGAATAGTAACCCTAACTGAAAATTCTTCAAAATTGATGAAAACACTTGAAATTTCAAGGAATAGATGCCAAAAATGGATTCTACTCGAAAAATCAAGTGAGAAAAGTGTGATTTGAGGTTAGATTAGGGTGGGATTTGAGTGATTTAGAGTGAGGCAGAATCAAAAAATTTATTTTGTTCGACTCGCGACCGGTCGCAAAACATGTACGACCGGTCGTTTTTTTTTTTTTTTTTTTTTTTTTTTTTTTTTAAATAATAATAATAATTTTTTTTTATTAAGGACTTACCTTCCCAACTCAGCTTCTCACCACAGCAGGTGCATCAATGAAGTGGAGCACTTCATCCTCTCGATTCAAAGCATTTTCATGGTAGATTTTCAACCTATGCCCATTAACTTTGAATTCCATTCCCGTGCTACTATGTCGGATATCAACTGCACCATAAGGGTAGACATTAGTAATAATATACGGGCCCGTCCAACGGGATCGAAGCTTACCTGGAAAAAGCTTGAACTTAGAGGTAAAGAGTAATACTCTTTGCCCTATTTCAAACGACTTCCTAATGATATGCCTATCATGAAACGCTTTTGTTTTTTCTTTGTAAATTTTTGCGTTCTCATAAGCATCATTGCGAAGCTCGTCCAATTCGCTCAGTTGTAACCTTCTGTGATCTCCTGCTTCCTTCATGTCGAAGTTGTACGTCTTGATTGCCCAAAGGGCCTGTGTTCAAGCTCGCAGGTAGATGACAAGGTTTTCCAAAAATTAAGCGAAAAGGAGACATACCGATTGGAGTTTTGTAAGCAGTTCGGTATGCCCATAGAGCATCGTCAAGTCGCATAGACCAATCCTTTCTAGTAGGACCAACAGTTTTCTCCAATATATGCTTCACCTCTCTATTGGAAATCTCTACTTGCCCACTAGTTTGAGGGTGATAGGGGGTGGACACCTTGTGAGTTATGCCATACTTCTTGAGTAGGGTCTCAAATGATCGATTGCAAAAATGGGATCCTCCATCACTAATGATGGCCCTTGGTGTTCCAAACCTACAAAAGATATTAGCTCGAAGAAAGCTAAGAACAACTTTCGAATCATTAGATTTGGTTGGAATTGCTTCCACCCATTTTGAAACATAATCAACCGCAAGTAGAATAAAAAGATTTCCAAAAGATGAAGGAAATGGTCCCATGAAATCTATGCCCCAAACATCAAATATTTCAACAACTAGAATTGGGTTTAAAGGCATTTGATTTCGAGATGAAATGTTACCCATTCGTTGACACCTATCACAAGATAGACAGAATTTTGAGGCATCTTTGAACAAGCTTGGCCAAAAGAAACCACTTTGCAAAACTTTTAATGCTGTCTTCTTGGCTCCAAAGTGGCCACCACATGCATTCGAGTGACAGAATGTGAGTATAGACTGAAATTCGTTCTCGGGAACACATCGCCTAATCACGGAGTCCGAACAATACTTCCACAAATATGGGTCATCCCACACATAGGACTTGGTGGTTTTCAGGTAATTTGTCCTTTTGACCTCTTGACAAATCCCTTGGTATATTTCCTGTTGCAAGAAAATTGATAATGTCAGCATACCATGGGTCAAAAACTTGTAATGCAAAAAGTTGCTCATCAGGAAAGGATTCACGAAGAGGAAGAGTGTCTTCTTCGGCATTGGAGTTGGTGATCAATCGGCTAAGGTGGTCAGCTACCACATTTTCCGATCCCTTCTTATCCTTGATTTCTATATCAAATTCTTGGAGTAACAAAACCCATCGTATCAATCTTGGTTTTGCTTCCTTCTTTGCCAAGAGATATTTCAAAGCTGCATGATCAGTAAAAACAATTACTTTAGAGCCTATCAAATACGAACGAAACTTCTCTAAAGCAAAAATTACAGCTAGAAGCTCTTTCTCAGGAGTTGAATAGTTCAACTGAGCATCATTAAGGGTACGGCTTGCATAATATATGGCATGCAATCTCTTCTCAACTCTTTGTCCCAAAACAGCTCCAACTGCAAAATCAGATGCATCGCACATTAATTCGAAAGGTAAATTCCAATTTGGAGGCATAATGATAGGTGCAGTTGTGAGAAGAGTTTTGAGTCTTTGAAAAGCTGCCAAACATTCATCATTAAAATCAAAATCTGCATCTTTGGCAAGCAAGCTACACAATGGTCGAGAGATCTTAGAAAAATCTTTTATGAATCTTCTATAGAACCCGGCATGTCCTAAGAAGGATCGGATCTCTTTCACTGATGTGGGAGGTGGCAAACCGCTTATCACGTCTACTTTGGCTTTGTCAACCTCAATGCCTTGACTGGAAATCACATGACCTAAAACAATTCCCTGTTGTACCATGAAATGACATTTTTCCCAATTGAGAATTAAGTTGCATTCCCGGCATCTTTGCAAAACTAAAGACAAGTTGTTAAGGCATGAATCAAATGAATGACCAAACACACTAAAATCATCCATGAATACTTCAATAAATTTTTCTACCATATCGGAGAAAATACTCATCATGCATCGTTGGAAGGTGGCCGGGGCATTACACAATCCAAATGGCATACGCCGGTAAGAGAAGGTGCCATAGGGACATGTGAATGTCGTCTTGTGTTGGTCTTCAGGAGCGATGGCTATTTGGTTGTATCCTGAATAGCCATCCAAGAAGCAGGAGTAACCTGTGACCTGCAAGTCGTTCAAGCATTTGGTCAATAAATGGTAATGGAAAATGATCTTTACGGGTGGCGGTATTTAATTTTCTATAATCAATGCAAACACGCCATCCCGTTTTGACACGAGACGGAATAAGTTCATTTTCCTCATTTCTTACAACCGTTATTCCTGACTTTTTAGGAACCACTTGGACCGGGATTACCCACTTGCTATCGGAAATAGGATAAATTATACCCACATCCAATAGTTTCAGAATTTCTTTTCGGACTACCTCTGTCATGATTGGATTTAACCTACGTTGAGCATCTTTTGTGGGTTTGGAATCATCTTCCAATAAAATTCTGTGCATGCATCTTGTTGGGCTTATTCCCTTAATGTTCGCAATACTCCAACCAATTGCTCCCTTGTGTTCTCCTAACACTCGCATCAACTTCTGTTCATTTTCCACATTGAGATTGCTAGCAATAATCACGGGCAATGTCTCTGTTTCACCTAAATAAACATACTTCAAGTGGGATGGCAATGGTTTGAGCTCTAACTCAGGTGCCCTGTCAAGAGAAGGAACAAGCTTTTCAGGTATTGACTGGCAAAGGTATAAAATTTGGAGTGTACTTACGTGGTATGGCTGGACATGCATCAAGGAATTGCACAGCCTCAAGTAATTCATCGTCATCAATTTCAGCAACTTGAGGATTTTGTGTCAACACCTTTTCTAGTGAATCAGTACCATGAGTACTATTAAAAGTATTTTGCACCATTTGACACAATGTATCAATACGAAAACACTCATGTTCATCACTAGGGAGTTTGAAGGCATCAAATACATTGAACATTATTGTTTCTCCTTGAACTGTCATTGTCAATGTTCCTTTTCGAACACTGATCGTAGTATCTCCAGTGGCCATGAAAGGGCGGCCAAGAATCAATGGAAGATCCGCACCCGGAATAGGAACTTCTTCCAATTCTAGCACCAAAAAGTCAGCTGGTAAAATGAGATCATTTACTTTCACAAGTACATCTTCCAAGATTCCTCTTGGATATCTCACTGATCGGTCTGCCAATTGTATGCTGACAGAAGTTGGTTTAAGATCACCTAAATTAAGGGCTTCAAAAACAGAATAAGGAATTAGATTAATTGAAGCACCTAAATCAAGTAAAGCTTTTTCAAACAATTTATCACCAATAGTGCAAGGAATTGTAAAACTTCCTGGATCTTTTAATTTGGGAGGGAGCTTCCTTTGCAAAACAGCAGAAGCTCCTTCCGTTAGGGCAACCGTTTCATGATCTTGGAATCTCCTCTTGTTGGTACAAAGGTCCTTCAAGAACTTTGCATAACTCGGGATTTGCTTGATTGCATCCAAGAGAGGAATGTTGACTTGCACTTTTCTGAAGGTTTCCAATATTTCCTTGGCATGTTGAATTTTTTTGTAACTCATCAACCTGTGAGGAAAAGGAGCACGTAAGATATCTTCATCAGTAGGTTCACGACTTACCTTCTCCTTTCTTGCCCTTCTTGCAAGTTCATGCTTTGGGATCCATTTGGATGAAGAAGCTGCATGTTTATCTTTCTCCTTGTTGGTTTCATCCTTTTCTGTAGGCTCAGTCACTTGTTCAACCTGCATCTCATCATCATTTTGAATCACATTTTCAGAATTATCAACCTTACCAATTACCTTACCAGTTCTCAAGGTAACTGCTTGAACGTGCTCACGCCCACTTGGATTAATCACTGGTTGGCTAGGCATCATACCAGGTTCCCTTTGACTCAAAGCTATAGCAATTTGCCCCACTTGATTTTCTAGATTGGCAATGGCCTTATCCGTTTTCTGCATGTGGGTGTCATTCCTCTGCATGTAGCCTTTTGTCTCAAGTGATGAAACTATCTGTGTTTCTAGCCATTGAAGCAACAAGTTCTTCCAAAGATTTTCCTGTAGATTGTGGGTGAGATGGATTTGAACTTGATTGGTTCAGTGGTGGTTGTGGTGGATTGTAATAGTGCATTTGACCATGAGGTGGGCGAGTATGCTGTTGGCCTTGAGGTGGTTGGGATGGCCCTTGTTGAACATTCGAATTGTCACTCCACCTGAAATTCGGATGATTTCTCCACCCCGGATTGTATGTTTGTGAGAAAGGATCATTCTTAGGCCACTGATTCCTCTGAAATGAACCCACTGCATTTGCTTCCTCATGTGCCAAGGGACAATCCTCAGTGTCATGACCAATTGTGGAGCAAAATGCACAAACCTTGGATGATCCTGGTGCCAATTTCTTCACCATGTTGGTTAGGTTTGCAATCTGAGCTTTCATACTAGAAAGGGTACTTACATCATGGGACTCCCCTTTTTCTGACTGGTTTTTGCCTTGAATTATATTGGCGAGCATTTGCAGCAATAAGCTCAAATATTGCTCGCACTTCTGTTGGAGTCTTGGTCATTATAGTTCCACCTGCAGCTGCATTCACATTACTTTGATTCGCTTCAAAAAGTCCTTCATAGAAGTGTTGCATTAAAAGCCAAGCTTGTATGTTATGATGCGGACAAGTGATTAGGAGTTTCTTGAAACGGTCCCAATAATCCTGGAAGCTTTCTCCCGGCCTTTGCAGAATTCCTGTAATTTGACTTCGAAGTTCATTCGTCCTTTGGGCTGGGAAGAAATGTTGCAAGAACTTTGAAGCAAGATCCGTCCACGTGGTGATTGAATTTGGAGGTAGATAGTGAAGCCATTCCTTTGCTGTATCTTTCAAACTGAATGAGAAAAGTCTCATTCTTATCTCATCACTACTCATGCCTTCAATCTTTATTGTGGAACACACTTCCTCGAAGTCTAGGATATGTGCATTCGGATTCTCTCGGGATTTCCCAAGAACTTAGGCAATATGTGTATCATGCCCGATCTCAGCTCAAAGTTTTCCAAAGTGGTTGCGGGATATACTATGCAAGATGGCTGTCCAGTTGTTGGTGGTGAAGAGTATGCTTGCATAGTAAGTTCCGCATTAGCAGCTGCGGCTGCCATTGGTGAAGGTGGAGGTGACTCGACTTTTGGTGAGCTTGGTGATGATGAAAACGGTGAGAATGGGAGAGGCAATGGAGTAGACACAGCTATTTGGATGTTCCTTTCTCTCAAAGCTTGAGCTTGGATATCTTCTATTGTGCAATCTAATGAAATATCAAAATTCAAAAAGGACATAAGCAAAGTGTTCCTGCAATAAGAAGAAACAAAATCAAACTCAAATAAAATGAAACGACAAACAAAGAAAAACTGAAAATAAAATTAAGTACTCTAAATATACTCAAACAAAACATATAAGCAACCGTGCCAGTTCCCCCGGCAACGGCGCCAAAAATTGTTGCATTCCTAAGAGGACACAAATTAATGTGCAAACAACCAATTAAAAATACCCGCAAGTGCACGAGTCTATTGAAGTATAGATTATACAAGTACGGGTTCGATCCCACGAAGAACTTGTCGGTTTCCTATAAGTTCTAATTCGAGTACAAAGAGAACACTTATTTAACACACCACAAATGCAAAATGGAAATTAAAAATGAGTAAAGAAATGTAAAAGAAACAAACAAAACAAAAGAAGAAAATGTGCTGTGAACAGGTACCAGCGACCGGTCGTTTTCGACCCGAATCGAAATGTGAGAATTATATGACGAGCGACCGGTCGTTTGATGCTTGCGACCGGTCGTGAACAGTACCAGCGACCGGTCGTTGGTTAATGAGCGACCGGTCGTTTTCGAGCAGAATCGAAATGTGAGAATTGTGTGTTGAGCGACCGGTCGTTGAGACACTAGCGACCGGTCGTTTCTTCACAGAATCGTTTTTCTCTGTTTTTGTTTTCCGACCTCTGTTCAGTTTTCGACCTATAACTTTCCAACCGTACGTCCAAAATTCTCGTTCTTTATACGGTTGGATTCAGCACAGAAAATTCAAGAACACAACGCGGACCAAAAGTCCAAAACAATTACGAAACAAATAAAATTCAGTAACAAAGACACATAACGTGTCGAACACGCAACTCACACACACATTTTGGGGGGGGGGGGGTTTGATTTGGTTCAAGTGATCTATTTCTATTGCATGTAAGTAAATGGACTTCGAATTTAAATGAGAATGGCAGAGATGAATTATCAAGATGTGAAATTCAAATGTAACAAACACTAGGGTTTCGGAATCCACCCTAAACAATTCTACCTATGTTCATGAATACTCAAGTGATGAACTCTAAACGTGTTGATGAAAATGTTCGCAATCAAGACCAGTGCGAGTGACTCAAGACGCATTGATTCTCTCTAATATACGTAAAGTGCAGTATGAGTGCTACAATACTTGTGCCTTCCCTATAATCGAATCTAGGTGTGCTTAGTACTTTGATTCAATTACAAGAAAAACCCATTAAGTTCAAGAGAATATGAACATCACAAGAATCCTAATAGCATGGTGTTTACATTAGGTATTCAAGAAACCAATTCACATGGATGATTCTTACTTCATCCATTTATTGCTTAGGATAACATGAAGATACACATAACCCCAACAATCTCAAGAAGCATGCTTTCAAAGGTGATCAATCAAAGAAGAACACACATCAAGGATAGATTAATTTGGTGAATTGGAATTCATCAACAATATCCAGAAATTCATACACTCAAGCATCAAAACATTAAGGTAATCATGTTTAGGGCTTCAACCTAAGCCCTAGCTATGGAGTTTAGTTGCTCATACTTATTCCAAATACAAATTAAAATGAAAATAGAAAGAGTTTACAGATTTTCAGAAAATGATGAAAGCTTCAAGATCATCAATGGTGGAAGTCTTCTTCTCCACTTTTCTTGGCTGCACCTTGGCTTTCTCCAAGCTCCAAACTCTCTAAAATCTGCTCTCAATCTCTGCAATGATAGAATGATTCCTCCCTTACGTTGCCAAGCTCCCCCAAATCAGATTGCCATTGACTTTCCTCCCTCTCTCCTCCTTTCCAGCTTTCACCTTTCAATATAAAACTACCACCTTTGATAAAGCCTTAGCCCATTGTCCCCTTGCCATGATGAAGCTTTGTCCTCAATAAGATGCCAATTGCTTCAGAAAATATCTCAAAGCTAAGGTAACTTCTTGTTACCAAGAGTTATGGTAACAAGAAAATCAAGATAACACAAAGGAGGTAAAAGCTGGCAAAATTCGGATTTCCAGAGCTGTGGTAACATGCTGGATTGGTTGGATGGGCAATACTTGTCCAATAGAGCTCAGATTTGGATATGTTATAGTTAACATCCATTGGAACAAGTCTCATGAAGATCATGACCCCATCCGAGCACCGGAGCATGCTGATCCCAGGCAAAGAAGTTGACCTACGAAAATGAACAAAAACAGAAATTATAACAAATAATGCACTTTTAGCTCATTTTCAATCTAACCAAGGTAAAATCTAAGAAAACACAAAAAGGAAGTGAAAAGCTATAAAATGTCAAGAACTAACTCAAAATAGTGGGTGAATAACATGAAAAATCATGTGTAAAAATGAACCGAACAATTACTTACAATCAACACATACATATACAAGTTCCTAAGACATTAGGCAACCAACCAAGTTAGGCAACCAACCTAGTTAGGCAACCAACCTAGTCAAGCCCCCCACATATTGTAGGTGCCAAACATAGTAGGTGCCAAACATTAATTGACTATTACTAGCCACATTAATTGACTAATAGATAGACAACATAATTAACACTCCCCCTCAAGTTGGTGCAAAGATGTCACGCATGCCCAACTTATCAATAGACTCATTGAAAACTCTACTTGACACTGCCTTTGTCAGAATATCAGCCAGTTGATTTTCTGAGTTTACGAACGGAAACTTAATCATCTTTTTTTCCAGTTTTTCTTTGATGAAATGTCGATCGACTTCCACATGTTTAGTACGGTCGTGTTGTACTAGATTATGTGATATCTCGATGGCAGCTTTATTGTCACAATATAGGTTTGTGGCATTCACTTGTTTAATGCCAAGATTCTTTAGTAATCTCCGCAACCAAAGCAATTCACACACCTCTTGAGCCATTCCTCTAAACTCAGCTTCAACACTGGATCTTGCTACAACTTTTTGTTTCTTACTCCTCCAAGTAACTAAGTTGCCACCCACAAATGTAAAATATCCAGAAGTTGAACGTCTATCCATGATACACCCTGCCCAATCAGCATCAGTGTATCCTTCAATATCCATGTGTGTATATTTGGAGAACATCAATCCTTTTCCAGGGGCAGTCTTCAAGTATCGCATTATCCGTATTACTCCATTCATGCGAGCTTCACTTGGTTGATGCATGAATTGGCTTACCATACTCACAGGCATAAGCTATGTCAGGGCGTGTGTGGGATAGATAAATCAATCGCCCAACTAACCTTTGATACCTTTCTTTATTAGTAGGAGCTTGATCTGGATACATTCCCAATTTGTGATTCTGTTCAATAGGTGTGTCAGCTGGCTTGCAATCCAGGCATTCCTCTTTTCTGTCAACAAATCTAACACATACTTTCTTTGTGATAGAAATATGCCATGTTTAGATCTAGCAACCTCAATGCCAAGAAAATATTGTAACTCACCCAGTTCCTTCATCTCAAATTCACTTCCAAGGAGGTTCTGTAGATTCTGCATCTCTTCATTGTCATTACCGGTAACCACCATATCATCTACATAGATGATCAGGGCCGTAAGCTTTCCACCACGATGCTTTAAGAACAATGTGTGATCTGAGCTACTCGGAGTGTACCCAAATCGCTTCATGGAATCAGTAAATCTCCCAAACCAGGCTCGGGGTGATTGCTTTAGCCCATCCAGAGATTTTCTTAGCTTGCATACGGTATTAGGACCGGATGTCATAGGAATCCCTGGTGGTGGATCCATATATACTTCTTCTTGTAAGTCCCCATGAAGAAATGCATTCTTTACATCATATTGCAATAGTGGCCAGTCAAGATTTGCAGCCAAGGATATGAGAACACGTACTGTATTGATTTTGGCAACTGGTGCAAACGTCTCCTGGTAGTCACCACTTGGCCACTAATCGAGCTTTGTATCGGTCTATGGATCCATCAGCTTTGTATTTAACAGTGTATATCCACCGACATCCAACTGGTTTCTTCCCATGTGGTAAATGAACCATTTCCCATGTAGAATTCTTTTTCAAAGCTTCCATTTCAATTGCCATTGCTTCAGTCCATCTAGAATCTCACAGCATCCTGCCACTTACTTGGAACACATACAGTAGATAATTGATTGACAAATGATGCATATAACTTTGACAATCTATGAGTGGACACATGGTTATTGATGGGGTATTTAGATTTAGCATTAAGGTCAGGGCAATATTGAGGTTTAGGTTTTCCCCTAGTGGATCTAGGTGGAAGTGTATATGGTGCAACATTAGGTGGCTCAGTGATTACCTCAAGTACTTCTTCATCACTAGACGAATGATATTGTGGCAGGGGAAGAGGGGTTGTATTTTGTAGTTGATCATCTGGGGCATCTGGATCACCTTCTGGTTCCACAGTCTCAAGGTCTTCACTGAGGTTAGAACTGAAAAGATCAGGATCTTAAGGATTTTCAACTCTCTGAAAACGCGACTGGTCGCTGGATTCTTCGTAACCGGTCGCCTTAGGCACTTCTCCATTTTTTTCAGTATATTTTTCTATCGTCTCTTCAAATGATGAGTCATTCTCTTCACTCCCCCTCTCCCCCTGAAGAGAAGGGGTCTTGGAAACCACAAAGTAGGCCAAATCTTCATGAAAAGTGGCATCCATAGTGACAAAGAGCTTTTGAGTAGGAGGATGGTAACACTTGTATCCTTTTTGATTCAAGCCATAGCCAACAAACACACATCGGAGGGCACATGGATCCAGCTTACTCCGTTGATGAGAAGGAACATGAGCATAAACAACACAACCGAACACATGAGGAGGCAACTTGAGGATGGTAGGAATAGAGATGTGATGAGCCAAGGTATCTAGTGGAGTTTGGAAATCTAGAACACTACTAGGCACTCGATTAATCACATAGACTGGAGAGAGAAGAGCATGACCCCATAAGTGGTGAGGAACAGATTTATCAAGCATGTAGGCACGGGCAACTTCAAGTAATTGGCGATTCTTCCTTTCGGCGACACCATTTTGTTGTGGAGTGAAGGGTGTGGAGGTTTGATGGATGATGCCTTGGTCCTTGAAGAATTGAGCCAAGGCACCATTTACATACTCCCCACCATTGTAGACCGGAACACTTTGATGGATGCTTGGAACTGAGTGGTGATCATAGCATGGAATTGACGGATTGTGGTAGTAACATCACTTTTATGGGAGAGCAAGTACACCCATGTCATGCGGGTGCAGTCATCTATAAATGTAACAAACCATCTGTTGCCATTAGAAGAGATTTTAGCAGGACCCCAAAC
This sequence comes from Prunus fruticosa, assembly GCA_018703695.1. Classification (NCBI taxonomy): domain Eukaryota; kingdom Viridiplantae; phylum Streptophyta; class Magnoliopsida; order Rosales; family Rosaceae; genus Prunus; species Prunus fruticosa. The sequence goes on along the minus strand of CM031920.1, from coordinate 1,640,640 downwards.
ATCAGAGTGAACCAACTCAAAAGGAAATTCTGTTTTATTATCACTTGAGGGAAATACGGCACGATGGCTTTTGGCCAATACACACGTTTCACACTGAAATTTTTGATCAACTAGACCTCGAAATAAAGATGGAAACAACCGGCGAAGATAAGCAAAAGATGGATGTCCTAAGCGACGATGCCAGAGCCAAATCTGTTGGTGAGCATGTGAGTTTGGAACATGAGTATGAGCGGCACGTGATGGTGGTGGTGGTGAGACTGTCAAGGAATACAACCCCCCTCTCCGTTTACCATGCCCAATCGTCTCGTGAGTTAAAAGATCTGAGTTGGGGTTGGAGTTAGAGAGTAAGGCAGGAGACGGGGATGCATCGGTAGTCATAACACAAGCAGCTTTGGGTGTCATATTGCGGGTCTTGTGTGTATCCCACCACTCAGGATAACCATGAAGTTTAAAGCATTTTTCGACAAGGTGATCACCACCACAATGGGTACATTTTCGAGTTCCTTTCGCATCATCAGGTTTGAGGCCACGAGGGGGCAACCCAGAGGACGCACGGTGGGGTGCCCGATAGGGCTTAACCTCCATGGCACTGCTACTTCCAAGCATGGAGGATTGACGACTATCTTCCTCCATCACAAGTGCATAAGCTTCAAGGACAGGTGGTCCTGGATTCATAGCAAGGATCCGGCTACAGACTGAATCATATTGAGGATTCGAGTCCTCCCAGAAATCGTACACCCGATAGGCATCGAGTGCTTGTTGGTGAAGTGCCACACCATCAGGATTGGTGTGCTTGCAAGGACGAAGAACGTCAATTTCCTGCCAAATTAGATGTAATTTTTCATAAAAAACACTCACATGTTCACCATTCTGAGAGGTGGTGGTAAAGCTAACGGCGAAGCTAGTACAACTTGGAGCTATTCTGAGTAACAGGTATAGGTTTTTTCAGCTGCTTCCCACACCGTACAAGCTGTTGGGTAGTGATCAAATAAGGCACGAACATTCTTGGTCATGGAGTTGAGGAGCCATGACTGCACCAAACAATTATCTTCATCCCAAGTGTCATAACTGGGATCATCAATGGCAGGGGCAGATTTTTTACCATTGATGAAACCAGCCATACGCCGACTAGTTATGGCCAAACGAACACTACGAGACCATGCAGAGTAGTTGGACCCATCCAACTTATCTGGAGTGATTTGAGAAGGGTAATCGTGAGAAGAGCGAACTGGTGGAGTAGAGGAGTTAGCCTTGGAGGAGTCGTTGGCGTCACCCATAAGATAAGTAGGGATAAGTATATGCAGCGGAAGGATAAAACAACAAAGGGAACTCAACACAAGTTTTGTGTTGGAACAATATAGGAGCAAAGAAGTAAGGGCAAGATTAAGTAGAGGCAAGGTAAGGCAAGAACAAGGTAAGAACAAGGTAAAACAAGGTTATGCAGAGGCAACCAAAATCGATTGCTCTAATACCATGCCAAACAAAGTGTAGAGATTTGTGTAGAGATTTTCTGGTTTAGAATTCTTTCTTATGTCTTGCATTACTTACAATCAACACATATATATACAAGTTCCTAAGACATTAGGCAACCAACCAAGTTAGGCAACCAACCTAGTTAGGCAACCAACCTAGTCAAGCCCCCCACATATTGTAGGTGCCAAACATAGTAGGTGCCAAACATTAATTGACTATTACTAGCCACATTAATTGACTAATAGATAGACAACATAATTAACAAAAGTCTGCTTCTTCCTGTATGAACAATTATAAACTTTCATATGGTCAGCACAAGAAGCCAAAAAACAAGAACAAGAACAACAAAACAAAATTACTTTTTTACTCTTTCAAAAGTTTTCTATTCCAAGTCAATCTGAAAAGATTGAGGTTGCTGAAAAGTTTTCTATTCCAAGTCAAGTTATTCCTAAACATTAAACCAATCATTTCCTAAACCTCTTCTCCCATAAACTCACAATTACTTGGTCACATAAACTACCGATTTTGGTCACTAAATGCAAACAATGCTTTTTTGAATATATAATTAACCAATTAGACCAACTACATGAGCTAGCCCTGCTGCTATTAATTAATTTTACCTTGAGACCTTGTAACTGAAGCTGGTGGAGTAGGAAGAATCGAGGAGCGGAGGAGGAGGATGAAGTAGTGGCGGAGGAGTGGCAGAAACAACTCTATAAAATCGATACAATTCATATCTAACATTACAACTAGGATACAAAACTCTTCCTCCTTGCTTCCCATTACAACAAGCAGGAAGTGATGCAATAGCTCCTCGAAGACACCGCTCACAGGCGGTGCTTGACACGTCGGCGTGCACCGCATAAGGGTGTACATCTCCTGAGACGCTGTAAAGTTTACGACAACAGAATTTGCCGCAAACTTTTTATCTCCAGAGACCGCATTTGCTGCCCAAGGCACCGAGGAAGCGATTGTTCCCGCCAGGACCTCACTCAACCGGTTTGAATTATCGGTAATGTTTCCCGTGTTCCACATAAAAACTCCTGGGGCTTCATCCATATTGCCGAAAAAAGACACGTTTGAGTAGCGTAACATGCAATCATCGTACCAAATTATAGTGACTTTTCTTAAGGGGCAGGTACTCTTTGACCGTTTCTCTGGCTGCGGTGGCTACACAATCTTGGCATGCATCGGATGTGAGATCAGCACGGCATAGAAAGGAACCGTAAACTGCAGCGTTGGGATCTTGGGAGCCGGCAGTGGTGTTGTAGAAACCGAGTTCACGGGTGGCGTTGGAGGTGAGAGAAGATAGGAGGAGCTTAAGATTGAATTCGTAGGTGCTGTTGGGAGTGAAACTGGTTGTGTTAGAACAGAAGTGGAAGCGGTATTCAGCTTCACTCAAACTGCTAAGGCTAAGCAAGCCAAGCACAAGGGTCATCAACACACAGAGGTTGAAGGAAGGCATTTTGATAATCAAATCGATAACCTCTTCTTGATGATCACGATCACTTCCTTCTACAATGTGTAAATAAGACGGGTTTAGGTGAGCTAATATGCCTTTAGGCCGAGTTTGGCGTGTTTGCTCTGGTCAGGATTGTGATGTACTCATAAATTGACAGGAGTGTTAAGGTCGAAGTCAACTTTTGTCCTTTATTGAAGGAAGGTGTGAAGAAGCCCCTGTGATGTTGAATCCTGTGGAAAGTAAAGTTATTGAAAAGTCATTGATGAATTGGAGACGGAGGTGATAGAATTTTCAGCCCAACTGTTCTTGCCTTTTCTTTTTCCTCAATAATTTTCCAATATTTTACATCTTGATACTAATAGAAGAGTATGGTTTTATGCAACTGACCGAGAATATGACCGAGAATATTTCACACATTGATTGATTCATATAACCAGCTGAGCTGAGCTGAACCCATTTCCTTCCTTCCTGTGGTGTGAAAAGTCATTAATGTCGCCATCGCAATGGTGGCCGTCATTATTAAGAAATTCCACAAATTGTAGGTATTTCATTTTACATAGAGACGAAGATGACGAGAAAATAAAAAAATAAAAAAATAAAGATGTATCCATAACTCCCTGTTGAGAATTAAGCTACTTCCTGAGCTTAATACAAACTGCAGATGACAATCCTCCCCGATTGTTGCTGAGAAGAATGAAGAAATGAAGAACTATTTTTTTTAGGAAGTAGCCGTTAGCTACTCTATTCTATTTTGGGATAATTCCTACAGCTGGTTTTTTGTCTTTTTCTTAGCTGTATCCTGAGATAACCGATTCTAGCCTAGGTGTAAGAATCGTAGCCTCCAATGATCATGTATGGTAGGAGATAAGTCCTTGTATCTTAAATTTGATCATGTAAGCCGGTTGTCAATTTGGTATAAACTGAATTGGTGCCTTGTGAGCCAGAATTTAACCATGAAGAAGATTCAGCCCAAGCAGACATACAAATGAGAAAAACCTTTTTCAAGACATTGGTGTGAAGACTTAAAGGCTTGTCAATCACGTTCCTAATGCATGGGACCGCTATGCTGTAGGATGAAAACTCGTTGCCACAACTACGTATACCTAGAAAAGAAATGTAATATTTTCTAACCTTTTATCACAGGCCACCAACTTCATAGTGTCACTTTTTGCCCATGCCAGCAGCATATAAGCAGGAACTCTTCTCATGCGGGAGGCCAAGCTGATAGGATAATATTATCCCAATTTAGTTAGGGATTCATTCATGTTAATCTGCAGACTCGTCGCGAATTTGATGATAAATTTTCCAGATATTTGAGAGCTATGTGCACCAATTGGGGAGCTTAGATCCCAAATTTGCTAGCAAACGTATTAAGTACTAAGAAATTAGTAGATCTCAGTGTAAAAAAAATTGAGATTAGGGAGAGTGTATGATTAACATTTTCCCAATAAAATGACTTGTGCTGATGTGAAACAAAATATAAGCTTATAGCTTAAGCCTTAATTAATGGAATCCAATGATATTTACTTGATTCTCATCCTCGTCAGTGGGCCAAATCATTAGAAATCGTCAAACCATTGGCTGAGCAATCATGAGTCCTTACTTGATCATGGTGATCAATAGAAGGTACCAAATCCTACGTCGCCTCTGCAAAGGAAGAGGCAGGAGACGGTGTCGTTTGGGGTTCGAGGAGGAGGCGGTGGCGTTGTAGAAGCCGGAGGGCGGTGGCGTTGGAGGAGAGGGTGGAGAGGAGGCGGTTGTGGTTGGACTGGAAAGTGGAGTTTGGGGTGAAAGTGGTAGTGTTTGGGCAGACATGGTATGGATAAACCAATTTCTATTCTAAAGCCCGGTCCCTGTTTCTATTCTAAAGCCAATTTCTTATGTCCCTTAAGAGTTGAATCATGTGGAAATTAAAAAGCTTATCTAAAAGTCATGATTTTTAGAGGTGTTTGCTTCATCATCATAGTGTGATGTAATTATAAATTGACCGGAGTGTTTTAAGGTAGCGGTCCTCTAGCTAAAGGTCAACAAAGGGAGTCGAGAGAGGTGTTTCTTTTTTCAGTTTTACACCTCCAGAGGGTTTTGAGACTTTTAGTCTGCAATAATACAAGAGTACGGTTATATACAACTCTCATCAATACAAGAGAGTGATGTGACCACAAGCACAACTACCTAATTAAGCCGGTTGTGAATTTATTGGGTATAGACGTCACGAAACTGCAGAAGATTCAACCCAGACCCACAAAGGAGAGATCTTTCCAAGATACAGATGTGAGGACTTAAAACCTTGTCAATCACGTTATGTGGATGATAAATCTATGCTACCGGCACAGAGCTGGTGATTGTTTCCGCCAGTATCTCATTAAACAGGTTTGGATTAGTAATTCCCGTGTTCCACAAATAAATTCTTGGGGCTTCGTCCATATTGCCGAAAAAAGACACGTTTGAGTAGCGTAACATGCAATCATCGTACCAAATTATAGTGACTTTTCTTAAGGGGCAGTAGTCTTTGACCGTTTTTCTGGCTACGGTGGCTACACAATCTTGGCATGCATCGAATGTGAGATCAGCACGGCATAGAAAGGAAGGGTAAACTGCAGCGTTGGGATCTTGGGAGCCGGCAGTGGTGTTGTAGAAACCGAGTTCACGGGTGGCGTTGGAGGTGAGAGAAGAGAGGAGGAGCTTAAGATTGAATTCGTAGGTGCTGTTGGGAGTGAAACTGGTTGTGTTACAACAGAAGTGGTAGCGGTATTCAGCTTCACTCAAACTGCTAAGGCTAAGCAAGCCAAGCACAAGGGTCATCAACACACAGAGATTGAAGGAAGGCATTTTGATAATCAAATCGATAACCTCTTCTTGATGATCACGATCACTTCTCGCAGGACCGGCCCCGAATTCCTCGGAACCCGAGACGAATCCTGTGGAAAGTTTTCGACATCATATCGATGTCGGGCCCACTTACAAAAATCGGGCCTCTTTCCTGAAAAGGAGAAGGCCACGAGACTTTCTGCCGAAATTTCGGCAGAGTCTCCCCTGAAATTGGATATTTCCCAAATATTTCAACCTGTTAAGAACACAACTGGCAGCACACACAATGCAATACACACAGTCATCAACATGCGATTGTATAATAGGTCTCCAGCCTTCAATTAATTCGAAACAGATCCAACAATGTTCTTAAGTCGAACAATACACAAACCAAACAATTAATGGTCCCAAACAACTTTACGAATACCACTGACATCAATAAACCAATTCAAATCCAACAATCAGAATTCGAAAACCACATCAGAAATGCAATCACATACACAGAATCGAATAGACCTTTTAAACACAATAATATTTCGCGGCTGCACCTGGTGAGACCCCAGGCTGCCTACGTACCCTTGGACAAGGGATCAAGCCACACGTAGTTCTCATCTCAACGGTCACAACTCTGATAATAAACAATTATTTACAACGGAACCATCTATACATTTCAGATCTGACACAATTCCAAATCCAACAAAAACACAATGAACACATTCTCGAATTCTTCCTTTATAACGGTTCAATCCCGTAACCATACCCTATCCAAGGCGTATGTACATTAAACACATCATCAATTTCTTCCATTTATATCCATTCAATCCTGCAACCATACCCTATTCAAGGCGTATGTTGCCGTACAACACTTCCCAATCCAAGGCTCAAACATTCATATATAAACAGGGTACTCACAGAAGTACAAACTTACGAATCTCAAATCCAGATTCAAAATCACATATACTTATATGTAATATGTATAACAAGAAAAGAATAAGTATATATATATAAATACACTGACCTCTCACCATCATAATGTACCAGGGGAAAACAATCCAACCGGGGATTGTTGACTAGCTCACACTTATCAGCCCTCAAATGGACTATGTGGCTAGGGACGAGCCGTCCAAATGGGGGACTAACTCTCAGCCAGCACGTACGGACGAAGAATCAAGACTCGTACCCCTGGAAACAGTCCCGACGCGCGCAGACTACCCAATTAAGGGTCTCAGCGATACCCCGTTAAGGTATGCCCCGGGTTCCGTCATATCCAGACCATATCCATAATTTCCATGTATCAGTATCCAAGGGGAGGTACATGTGATGTTGCACATCATGTACTAGGGGAAACAATCCAACAGGGGATTGTTGACTAGCTCACAATTATCAGCCCTCAAACGGACTATGTGGCTAGGGACGAGCCGTCCAACCAGGGGACTAACTCTCAGCCAGCACGTACGGACAAAGAATCAAGACCCGTACGCCTGAAAACAGCCCTACGCACGCAGACTACCCAATTAAGGGTCTACAGCGACACCCGTTAAGGTATGCCCCGGGTTCCGTCATATCCATACCATATCCACAATTTTTTTCCGGCATCCCACAATTCGGGATCCATGACCAAATAAGCCCACACGCCCGAAACCCGGCACGTGTGTGAATAGTATATCCAAAACATATCCATATATCCATTTCCATGTATCCCAGTGTCCATATCCACTGTTTCCAAATATCATCATCCAAGGGGGAGGTACGTATGATGGTGGAGTTCGTAATCATTATATAAATATTATATAAATAATATTCTCATCCTTAGTTCAATTTTCTCAAAACAAAATACATATTCATAGTAGACAAATAACTCTCAAACATAAAACCCATAACTGGGGAAGTACCTAAGATAGGGTTTTCTCAAATATTATATATATAAACTCCAAGACCCTCGAACATATCAAATCCACAAATATATCACAAACACTTTACAAAATAATAATCTCGACTATTAAATATAAAATTCATTACAATAAACCATTTAATTCATATGCATAACATTTCCATCTCAAAACCATGCCATTTATTTGAAAGCAATACCCATTCTTTTCCTAATAATCATAACCGAGTCCCAAGACTCACTTTCACAACTCTACAAATCGAGTATCCCATAATTATTCATTTCATAATTTCAATTATCAAATATTATCCAAGAATCCCATAAGATATTATAAACAAGCTCATACTTGTAATATAATCAAGATAACTCAAATAACAATTAAGACTCATTTACAAGGTCATCATAATACTTTTCGAAGTGTGAAACTACCTCGGAAGACTCACGGTCAACCGAGGGTCAAACTTTCCAAATTTGGTCAACCGGGCCCGCCGGCCCCACAAGGTCTAGAATACATGTCCTTCAAGTTTGGTCCGAAATGGACGGTCGGATTGCTCGCGATCGCATTAAATGGACGATTATCGTAAAAATACAAACTTCAACTTATTGAATCGGAACATCGGGGCTCCGATTCACGATCCGTGAAATCCTACACAGTCCTAGGAATGCCTAGATTAACATATATTAAATTCGAAGCGATCCAATGGTTCTAACATATCGAACCCGGAATTCACACAATATGTACAATCCGTTCGGGGTTCAAACGTTATCCGAATTGAGATCCGTAAAATTCTACGCACTCGTGACAACCAGGGGATTGCATTGGGACACAATGCCCCTCTGCTACAGTGCCCACACGCCGCTACACGCACTGGCAGCACGTGGGTGTCCAAAGCGATAACGCTTCGCCGGAAAAACTTAATATCTTGACTCCAAACTCCTACCCTATGTAATAGACCTAATTTGGAGTCACTTTTGTTCTTGGGCTATGGCCAAAAAGTGACCGGAAGTGGCCGAAAATGGTGGCCGAAACTGCCAGTTTTTTTCAATTCGAAATTTGAGTTATAAACTCTCAAAATTTCTAAAAACCTAACCAACAGGCAGCTAGAGCATGAAAAATAGATGAATTTTCATACCTCACTCGTCCAATTCGGTGGAGAAACGAAGGAAAACGAAGCTGTCGAAGTTTCTTAAATTTTCCGCGACTTTTCTGCAACTTCCGGCGAATTCCAGCAGCTCCAAGGGCTGCGCTGGCCGGGGAAGAGAGAGGAGGAGGTGGCGGTTCGAATCGAGTCCGGTCTTGGCTCAGGTGGCGGTCGGTGATGGTGGCTGCGAAGGTTAGGAGGCGGCTGAAAAATCTGAAGGGGAGGAGACGCACGGGAGAGGGAGAGAGTGAGGAGAGAGAGAGGAAATTATGAGTTTTATTAAAATTTCACTTTTCACTTATTTAGAGTTTTGCCACTGAGGGTGTTTACCTTGTAACTTCTTCGTTACAACTCCAAATCGAGTCCACTACGTGTCTACGGACTCGGCTCGCCGTGCTCTTCGCAACGGTACAAACGGAAGTCCCAAATTCCTTCCCGAACTTAAAATGACTTTTTTGCCCCTTTTTTTTTTAAAAAATAATATTTTAAATTTTCAAAAACCTTAATTAATTCATATCATTTTATTTTATTGTTTACTCCAATTTATTTCCTCTTTATTTAATTATTTTACTTCTTTTTTAGGACCGGGATGTTACAACTTCCTTCTACAATGTGTAAATAAGACGGGTTTAGGTGAGCTAATATGCCTTTAGGCCGAGTTTGGCGTGTTTGCTCTGGTCAGGATTGTGATGTACTCATAAATTGACAGGAGTGTTAAGGTCGAAGTCAACTTTTGTCCTTTATTGAAGGAAGGTGTGAAGAAGCCCCTGTGATGTTGAATCCTGTGGAAAGTAAAGTTATTGAAAAGTCATTGATGAATTGGAGACGGAGGGGATAGAATTTTCAGCCCAACTGTGTTCTTGCCTTTTCTTTTTCCTCAATAATTTTCCAATATTTTACATCTTGATATAATAGAAGAGTACGGTTTTATACAACTGACCGAGAATATTTCACACATTGATTGATTCATATAACCAGCTGAGCTGAGCTGAACCCATTTCCTTCCTGCCACAACCTCATGTCGCCATCGCAATGGTGAGGCCTGTTTTGTTTGGGGATTATTCTTACCTGTCATTATTCGCAAGAAAATTACAAGTAGAAAGTTTTACCAAATCCAAATTTCATGAATAAATTAACAGAAGAAAAGTCACCACCACGAGTCCACGACTCTAAAGTCAAACTAGTTTTAATGTTTCCGTGTGTCAAATTCGTTGAAGAAAAGAAAGAAACTATATAAAATAAGACGATGGAGACGGAAGTTGCAAAAGGGATTTAGATGGAGGATTCCACCATGTAGTTTTTTCTTCCATTATTTTATCAAAGGCCAACTTGATATTGTAAAGATTATATTTAGAAAATTGTCATCTGTCTCAACGGGGAACATCAATAGAAATTGTCAAATTATTGGTTGAGCAATTTGGAGCATTTTCTTGATCATGCTGTTCAATACATCTTCCTGTAAAGAAGGCTGGTCTCTCAGGTCGGGGAAGACTAATAGCTTCACTGTCTAACATTCGAACAATCGATGACATGGTTGGCCTGTTGTTTGCATCTTCTTGAACACACAATAATCCAATATGGAGGTATCTCAAAAATTCATTTGGACTGCATGAATCTTTCAACAACGGATCCATCAACTCCAACTCTTTCGTTTCGTTCCATAATTGCCAAGCCTGCAATTAGTAGATTTTAAGCATGTAAGTTGATAGCTACATACATGTATTAGCTAGTTTGAGAAACTTTTGTATGATTTAACCTTACATAGCCTATAAGAGTAGGTGCACATTCTGTGGGATGAAAGCCTAAAAAGTTTCTTCTTCCTGTTACAATCTCAAGCAAAACTACTCCGAAGCTGAAGACATCTGATTTTACGGAATACAGTCCCTCCATAGCATATTCTGGGGCCATATAACCACTAATTGCAAGGCCAAAATGATTTACATGTAAGTTTAAAAGTTGAAATACGATTTAAGATTATTAATAAGATAGAGGATTAAACTTACTAGGTTCCGACAATTCTTTTGGTGTTTCCTTGAGTTTGATCATCAACTCCAAACATTCTTGCCATGCCAAAATCCGATATTTTTGGATTCATATTGCCATCTAACAGGATATTGCTTGCTTTCAAATCACGATGTATAACTCTGAGCCTTGAATCTTCATGAAGATATAGAATTCCTCGAGCAATTCCTCCTGTTATCATGCAGCGGCTCGACCAATCTAGTTGTTCACGTTTTTTGGATTCTACAAGTTCACATCAATTCAGTAAAGCACAAATATTGTTGTACTTGAGTTAGAAATTGCAAAGTGTTTTTATTAAAATGATGTATTCATACCAAAAAGAAAATAATCAAGACTTTTGTTTGGCACATATTCATAGACGAGTATGGTTTCTTCTCCTTCTAAACAAAATCCTAGAAGCCTGACAAGATTTCTGTGTTGAAGTTTGGCTACCAATGCAACCTCATTCTTAAATTCTTGTACACCTTGTTTGGAGCTCTTCGACAACCTCTTCACTGCTATTTCCTGGCCATTAGCAAGGGTTCCCTGAAAAGGCATATGAGGTATACTTTATCCGCTCATGTTAATTGTCATCTTAATTAAGTTAAGTTTAGAGTTGTACAAATTGAACAAAGTAGTGAGCACTGTGTATCAATATTATAAGCACCAATAGTTTCCAAGATTAAATGAGGAAATAAATTCATATCTTCGTACCTTGAAAACTACACCAAATCCGCCTTCACCTAACTTGTTACTCTCAGAAAACTTGTTTGTGGCAGTTTCAATAGTTCCCAAGTCAAATTGTAAGGACTCAACACTCTTTGTATCATAGTCATTCCTACCTAAGCAAGCAAACAATGAGGTTATCCATTTTACCTAAGCAAGCAATATTACATGAAAAGAACTCGAAAAATTTGGTGACAGAATAAATAAGTATTTTATCTAGATTTTACCGTTTTCTTGATTTGGGGCAGTATTGTACTTCTTTCTTATTGATCTTCTGCGTACGAAGAAGTAACCCGAAGCAACTAGTACCACAGAGACAGCAATGCTGCCGGCAATGAATATGGAAGGTGAAAGTCTGCTTCTTCCTGTATGAACAATTGTACATTTTCATATGGTCAGCACAAGAAGCAAAAAAACAACAACAACAACAACAAAACAGAATTACTTTTTTTACTCTTTCAAAAGTTTTCCATTCCAAGTCAAGCTATTCCTAAACACTTAACCAACGATTTCCTAAACCTCTTCTCCCATAAACTACCCATTTTGGTCACTAAATGCAAACATTTCTTTTCTGAATATATAATTAACCAATTAGACCAACTACATGAGCTAGCCCTGCTGCTATTAATTAATTTTACCTTGAGACCTTGTAACTGAAGCAGGAGGTGAAGGAGGAAGAAGCAGTGGCGGAGGAGGGGCAGTAACAAATGTATAAAATGGATACACTTCATATCTAACGTTACAACTAGGATACAAAACTCTTCCCCCTTGCTTCCATTCACAACAATTCGGAAGACGTGTAATAGCTCCAAGAAGACACCAATGACAGTAGGTGCTTGACAGGTCCGGCGTGCATTGCACAAGGATGTACAACTCCTGAAACCCTGTAAAGTTTGCTTCTTTTGCCGCAAACTTTTTAGCACCATTTGCTGCCACAGACACCAAGCCAGTGATTGTTTCCGCCAGCACCTGATTAAACCGGTTTGGATCAGTAATATTTCCCACGTTCCACAAAGAAACTCTTGGGGCTTCATCCATATTGCCGAAATAAGACACGTTTGAGTAGCGTAACATGCAATCATCGTACCAAATTATAGTGACTTTTCTTAAGGGGCAGTACTCTTTGACCGTTTCTCTGGCTGCGGTGGCTACACAATCTTGGCATGCATCGGATGTGAGATCAGCACGGCATAGAAAGGAGCCATAAACTGCAGCGTTGGGATCTTGGGAGCCAGCGGTGGTGTTGTAGAAACCGAGTTCACGGGTGGCGTTGGAGGTGAGAGAAGAGAGGAGGAGCTTAAGATTGAATTCGTAGGTGCTGTTGGGAGTGAAACTGGTTGTGTTAGAACAGTAGTGGGAGCGGTATTCAGCTTCACTCAAACTGCTAAGGCTAAGCAAGCCAAGCACAAGGGTCATCAACACATTGAGATTGAAGGAAGGCATTTTGATAATCAAATCAATAACCTCTTCCTGATGATCACGATCACCTCCTTCTACAATGTGTAAATAAGACGGGTTTAGGTGAGCTAATATGCCTTTAGGCCGAGTTTGGCGTGTTTGCTGTCAGGATTGTGATGTACTCATAAATTGACAGGAGTGTTAAGGTCGAAGTCAACTTTTGTCCTTTATTGAAGGAAGGTGTGAAGAAGCCCCTGTGATGTTGAATCCTGTGGAAAGTAAAGTTATTGAAAAGTCATTGATGAATTGGAGACGGAGGGGATAGAATTTTCAGCCCAACTGTGTTCTTGCCTTTTCTTTTTCCTCAATAATTTTCCAATATTTTACATCTTGATATAATAGAAGAGTACGGTTTTATACAACTGACCGAGAATATGGTAAGAGTAGTCATTGTTATATTACACTACACATTGATTGATTCATATAACCAGCTGAGCTGAGCTGACCCCATGACGTTCCTAATGCATGGGACCGCTAAGCTGTAGGATGTTCCTAATGCATTGTTATATTACACTCACACGTCGGGAGAGGTCTTTTAAAAAAAATTAAAGGAAAATTAGGTATTAGACATAATTAACTTTAGTAATTTGGATATGAGACATTAGGTATTTTGGTTTGGGTTTTAATACCCAAAAAAGAATAGGTATTTTAGATTAGGCCAAAGAGTAGGCCCAGATTTGTTGGGCCAGCTAAAATTAGACAATTATACCCTTTTTATTAAAATATTAGGGTTGGTCTCCCTTTTTATCAAATTAGATCTCTCTCTCTCTCTCTCTCTCTCTCTCTCTCTCCGAGCAACGACGACCATAGCCTTCACTTGTGGTTGCGATGGAATTCTCAAGCTGCTCATCCCTTCGGCCTTCACCGGTAACTCCAAGGTCTTCTAGCTCAAGATGAAGAGCGATTACGATCGCTATCTTGCTGAGTCTAGATCTAGCATCTGCTACTCTTGGTTGGCTTTGTGGTTGTGGATCTGTGTCCCTTGAGCCATTCTCTTGCGCCATTTGTGATCTGAAACAAGAAGGGATGAGAACACTATTAGGTCAAGTAAAGATAAACTACAAGGAAGAATTATAAATGGTTGAGCAGAAAAAGAAAACATCAAACATCAAACATAATAGACATATAATATGAGTTTCTGCAATGCAGTTTGTGTTTCTGCGATGCAGTTTGTGTTTCTGCAATGCAGTTTGTGTTTCTGCGATGCAGAAAACCAGAAGGAAAACGAAAACGGAACCCCAAACTGGAATCTAGATGTAGAAAACCAAAATCAAAACCAAAAACGAAACCCCAAAATCGGAATTTAGATGCAGAAAACCAAAACCAAAACCAAAACCAAAACCAAACGAAAACGAAAACGAAACCAAGATCTGAGTTTATTCCTTACACTTTTTTGCCGAAAGTGAGAGTGAAGACTAGGAATCTGAGATGGTCGTCGCCGTTGGCTGAGATTTTGGGGATTTGTGGAACAGTTGAAGAGGTTTTTTGGAGGTGAAGTTGAAAGGTCGCGCGAATGTCGTTTCTGTTTCAGTTCTGGGTTTGATGTCGTTTTGTCCAGCTTTGGTTTAAAATTAAATCCTGAAAATGGCATATGTTGTAATTTTCATAATTTGTAATGGTATTTTTGTTACATTTTGGTGTTTGGCTTTTTGCTAATTAGACTAAATTGTATTTCTTTCTACTAAATTAGTAAACTATATTATGGTTTAAAACTAAAGCTCCCAAAAATTAAATATAAAATTAGGATGTTTAGGTTAATTAATTTTTTAAAATTTTATTTTTAGAAATTAAATAATAGATTTGACCGATTTAATTAGTTAAATTAGTAATTATATTTTAATTATTATTTATTTAGTGAATAATTAGTATTAAATATTTTAATTAATTTCATGAATTATATTACTTAATAAATAGTAATTCAATTTTTTTTTCTTTTTTTCCTTTAATATTCACTAAGTAAACAATAACTAAAACATAATTACTAATCAAAGTAATTAAAAAAGAGAAATACATATTATGCTACTTAAAGGGTTCGTAAAATAGTATAGCCGTGCGGCTATACCGTTTAAAAAACATTTATAAAACTGCGTATAGCCGTGCGGCTGTACCGTTTTATATATATAAAAAAGAGGACCCTAATCATTAGGCATCACGTGTCAATACAATTCTACTTTTCAAAAAAATTAAATACACAGAGTATAGCCGTCCGACGGTACTATTTTTTTTATTTTTTTATTTAAAGGACCCTCAAGCGATTAGACGCCACGTATCACTATACAAAATTTTTAGTAATTCTCACAAAATTCACGTATTGTACAAATAATTCTCACATATTATTAAATACGAATAATATGTTATAAAAATTATACTAAAATATTATATAGTGTAACGACCTGGTCCTAAATTAATAGTTAAATATTAAATTATCTAGAAAAAGACAATTATACCCCGGGAATATTTAAATGATTGAAGAGTCGAATTTTTATTCGGGGAAGATTAATTAATTAAAATAAGAGGGAATGAGTTTAAATGAGAAAATAAATGGAAATCTATAATCCAATAAAATGATTTGAATTAATTAAGGTTTTTGGAAATTAATTATATTAATTAATATTAAAGGGACAAAAAGGGTCATTTTAAGTTTGGAAAAGAATTTGAGGTTTTCGATTGTACTGATGCGTAGAGCACGTCAAAACGAGTTCGTAGACACGTAGTGGGCTCGGATCGAAGTTATAATGAGGAAAATACAATCTAATTACTCCGATGGGCAAAATCGTAATTTAGGAAAAATCAGATTCTCCTTCTCTATCTCTCTCTCTCCCTCCTGCGCGCAGCAAAGCTCCATTGGAGCTGTTACTATTCATTCGAACCCCTTTTGGTTTGTCACCGATGCTACCGGCCACCGTTTTGGATGGCACCGGTCCCAAAATGACCGGGCCACTTCCCTCTTCCCATCCGGACCAATTTCAGCCACTGGAACCACCGGTACTAGCCAGAAATTGCAGAAATCCGAGCTGTTTCCGAACGGGATTTTGACAGATTTTCCAAGCCTTCGTTCTCCCTCATTTCTCCACCAAATCGGACGAATGAGGTATGAAATTTCGACTATTTTTCATGATCTAGATGCTGGTTGGGTAGGATCTCATAAATTTTGAGCATTGATAGTTCAATTTTCGAATTGAAATTCTGCCGATTTTTGGATCGTGATTCCGGCCACTTCCGGTCATTTTTCAGGGTATGTCCAAGAACAAAAGTGACTCAAAATTAGGTGTATTACCTACGGTAGGAGTCTTGGCCCGAGATTCGGAAATTTTCCGCGATGCGATATCGCTTTGGACACCCCCACGCGGGCGCGTGGGCGGCGTGTGGGTACTGGAGGAGGGGGCATTATGTCCCAATGCGATCCCCTGGTCGTCACGAGCACGTAGGATTTTATGGATCTCAGTTTGGATACCGTTTGAGTCTCGAATGGATATCGTATATTACGTGTTATCCTGGTTCAGCAGGTTTGGACCGTTGGATGGTTTTGAATTTAATATATGGTAACCTGGACATCCTTAAGATTGTGTAGGATTCGACGGATGCAAAACGGAGTCCGGATACTCCGGAAATGCCAACCCTAGGGTTAGGATTTCAGGAACCGTCTATATCGTGCGATCGTGAGCGATCTGACCGTCCGAAACCTGGACCAAACTTGCAGGACGTGCATCTTAGACCTCGTGGAACTCCTAGGAACTTCCAGTTGGGAAATAGGAGGTTATGGGCCCCACGGGCCAGGTTGATCAAATTTGGAAGGTTTGACCCTAGGTTGACCGTGAGTCTTCTGAGGTAGTTTCACTCTTCGGGGAGTACTACAACGACCCCTTTTGGACGAGTCCTTAACCGTTTTTTGATCTATGTTAATTATGGGGGTCTTTGAGGCTATTTTTATGGTTTTGTGTTGGAAATTTTATGCATATGAATTAAATGGTTTATTGAAATTTAGTTTATATTTAATAATTGAATTTATTATTTTTGGTAAAGTACTTGGTGAATATGTGGGTTTTGACATAATCCAATATCTTGAGTTATATTTAATATATAATATTTGAGAAAGTGCTATCTTGGTTGATAATGTGTGGGGTACTTGGATTGATGATGTGAGATGCTAGAAAGACATGAGTTAGAATGTCAGTTTTAAAGTGCTATAAGCACTACCTTAGGTACCTTACCGGTTATGAGTTTTATGCTTGAGAGTTTGTTGTCTATACTATGTATAGAGGTTTGAAACAATTGAATTAAGGAAGGAAATATCATTTTAAAATATGGTTATAAGGGTTACGAACTCCAC
This sequence comes from Prunus fruticosa, assembly GCA_018703695.1. Taxonomy (NCBI): domain Eukaryota; kingdom Viridiplantae; phylum Streptophyta; class Magnoliopsida; order Rosales; family Rosaceae; genus Prunus; species Prunus fruticosa. The sequence continues at coordinate 1,623,352 of CM031920.1, read as the reverse complement.
CATCATACATACCTTCCTTGGTTACTATTCACACACATGCCGTGTTTCAAGCGTGTGGGCTTTTTGGTCACGGATCCTGGAATTGTGGGATGCCGGAAAAATTGAGGATATGGTTTGGATATGTTGGCACTCGGACGCCCTTGATCAGGGGTTCGAGGACCCTTAACAGGGTAGTTGCGCGCGTAGGACTGTTTATAGACATACGGGTCTTGATTCTTTGTCCGTACGTACTGGCTGAGAGTTAATCCCCCAGTTGGACTGCTGTTGCATTCCTAAAAGGACACAAATTAATGTGCAAACAACCAATTAAAAATACCCGCAAGTGCACGAATCTAATGAAGTATAGATTATGTAAGTACAGGGTTCGATCCCACGAAAAACTTGTCGGCTTCCTATAAGTTCTAGTTTGAGTACGTAAAGAACACTTAATTAACACACCACAAATGCACAAATGCGAAATGGAAACTAAAAATGAGTAAAGAAGTGTAAAAGAAATGAAACAACACAAGAAAACTAGGGAAAAATACAAACAGCATTTTTCTATCGTCATTTTATCACCACTGTATCACCTGTGAACAGTGTCGTGAACAGTGTTTGGCGACCGGTTGTTTGTGAACAGCGACCGATCGTTTTTACACAGAATCGAAACTTGAAAAATGTGTGATGAGCAACCAGTCGTGAGACACTAGCGACCGGTCGTCGCTTTTGCACAGAATCGTTTTCTCTGCTTTTTTCAGTTTCGACCTCTGTCCAATTTTTTGACCTATAACTTTCCAACCGTATGTCCAAAATTCACGTTCTTTATACGGTTGGATTCAGCACAGAAAATTCAAGAACACAACACAAACCAAAAGTCCAAAACAATTACAAAAACAAATAAAATTCAGTAACAAAGACACATAACGTGTCGAACACAACTCACACACACATTTTGGGGGGGGGGGGGGGTTTGATTTGTTTCAAGTGACCTATTTCTATTGCATGAAAGTAAATGGACTTCGAATTTAAATGAGAATGGCAGAGATGAATTATCAAATTGTGAAATTAAAATGTAACAAACACTAGGGTTTCAGAATCCACCCTAAACAATTCTACCCAAGTTCATGAATACTCAAGTGATGAACTCTAAACGTGTTGATAAAGATGTTCGCAATCAAGACCAGTACGAGTGGCTCAAGACGCATTGATTCTCTCTAATATACCTAAAGTGCAGTACTAGTGCTACAATACTTGTGCCTTCCCTATAATCGAATCTATGTGTGCTTAGTACTTTGATTCAATTACAAGAAAAACCCATTAAGTTCAAAGAGAATATGAACATCACAATAATCCTAATAGCATGGTGTTTACATTAAGTATTCAAGAAACCAATTCATATGGATGATTCTTACTTCATCCATTTATTGCTTAGGATAACATTAAGATACACAATCCCAACAATCTCAAGAAGCATGCATTCAAAGATGATCAATCAAAGAAGAACACACATCAAGGATAGATTAATTTGGTGAATTGGAATTCATCAACAATATCTAGAAATTCATACACTCAAGCATCAAAACAATAAGGTAATCATGTTTAGGGCTTCAACCTAAGCCCTAGCTATGGAGTTTAGTTGCTCATACTTATTCCAAATACAAACTCAAAATAAAATTAGAAAGAGTTTACAGATTTTGAGGAAATGATGAAAGCTTCAAGGTCATCAATGGTGGAAGCTTTCTTCTCCACTTTGCTTGGCTGCACCTTGGCTTTCTCCGAGCTCCAAAATCTGCTCTCCCAAAATCGCTGCAAAATTATTCAATGATTCTGATTGCAATGGTTGATGCTCTTTGCACTCCTCTCTCCTCCTTTCCAGCTTTTCCAAAATATCTTTTAATACAAAACAATTACTTTTGTTAAAGCCTTAAGCCTTGTCCCCTTGCCATGATGAAGCCTTGTCTTCACAAAGATGTCAATTGCTTCAGAAAATATCTCATTTACTAAGGTAATTTCTTGTTACCAAGAGTTATGGTAAGAAGAAGAATCAAGATGACACAATGGAGGTAAAAACTGGCCAATTTCGGATTTCCAGAGCTGTGGTAACATGCTGGATTAGTTGGATAGGTAATACTTGTCCAATGGAGCTCAAATTTGGATATGTTGTAGTTAACATCCATTGGAACAAGTCTCATGAAGATCTTCACCTCATCCGAGCACCGGAGCATGCTGATCCAAGGCCAAGAAGTTGACCTACGAAAATGAACAAAAACAGAATTTATAACAAATAATGCACTTTTAGCTCATTTTCATTCCAATCAAGGTAAAATCTAAGAAAACACAAAAAGGAAGTAAAAAGCTATAAAATGTCAAGAACTAACTCAAAATAGTGGGTGAATAACATGAAAAATCATGTGTAAAAATGAACTGAACAACGGCTCGTCCCTAGCCACATGTCGTTTGAGGGCTGTTAAATGTGGACTAGTCAAACGATCCCGGCTGAATTGTTTCCCCCAGGTACATGATGTGCATCATCATATGTACCTTCCCTTTGATACTGATTATATGGACACAGTGGATATGGTTTGGATATGACGGAACCCGGGGCATACCTTAACGAGGTGTCGTCATAGACCATTGATTGGGTAGTCTGCGCGCGTAGGGCTATTTACAGACGTACGAGTCTTGATTCTTCGTCCGTACGTGCTGGCTGAGAGTTAGTCCCCCAGTTGGACGGCTCGTCCCTAGCCACATGGTCGTTTTAAGGGCTGTTACATGTGGACTAGTCAAACGATCCCCGGTTGGATTGTTTTCCCCTGGTACATGATGATGGTGAGAGGTGTGTGTCATTATATATACATATATATATATATACTCATTTATAGGCACGCATGTTACATATTGGTATATGTGGTTTTGATTCGGGATTGAGATTCTTGAGATTGTCCTTTGTGAGGACCCTGTATATGTATGAATGTTTGAGCCCTGAATTGGGAAGTGTTGTACGGCAACATACGCCTTGGATAGGGTATGGTTGCGGGATTGAACTGATATAAAGGGAAGAAATTGATAATGTGTTCAATGTACATACGCCTTGTATAGGGTATGGTTTATGTGATTGTTAGGTCACACGTGTCGTTGGAGTTTCTGACGTGTTCGCAGACCCCATACGTGGCTTTGGATGTTCCGGCGTATGGGGAGATTATGTGATTAGTGGAAAGATGTTTGAAAAATTTTGTGTTTGGTGAGTTGTGATTTAAAGAAAAGAGAAAGGGCTAAATTCTTACATCTATTGTTCGTATTACTGTAATTGTTTGTATGTTATTGGGATGTTTGTGGAAAGAACTGTTTGTGGCTTGATCCCTTAGTAAGGGTGCGTAGGCAGCCTAGGGTAGTGCCTAGGTGCAGCCGCAGGCTAACTTTTAACCTTGTCGTTGGTCCTGGAATTTTGGGTGTAATCGAGATGCGATTGTGTTAGGAGGATTAAAACCTCGTATGTTGGGCCTTAATAATAATATTTGAGTTTATAAATTGCCTTGCTTAAGGCATTATTTCACTTAAAGGTTTTGTTGGTTGTTTTGTTTCTGATTGAGTGAAGGCCGGAGGCCGAATATATGAATTGCATGAGATTATATTGTGCATGCTGCCAGTTGGTATTGTTAAATGTGTTTTATGCAGGTTCGAATTTTTGGGAATGTTCAATTTACAGGGGGAGACTCTGCGAAATTTCGGCAGAAAGTCTCGGGCCCTTATTCCTTTTTGGGCAAAGGAGGCTACAGTTTTAGTGTGTGGGGCCGACATCGGTGTGATGTCGGCAATTCCACAGGATTCGTCCCGGGTTTCGAGAAATTTCGGGGCGGGTCCTGCCATATAGTGACTTATTAATATCTACTTTGGATATGTTGAAACTAACAAATTAATATCTATAAAGTACAAGCTAATGAAACTTGGAGGGTCCTCTTTTCTTTTTTTAATTTATATATTACATAGTATAGATAGACCTTTTAGAATAGTATAGCCGTGCGGCAATACTACGATTTTTTTTTTTCCAAAAATAGTATAGTGACATGTGGCGTCAAATCGCTGGAGGGTCCTTTAAAAAAAAAACTAAAAATTAGTACAGCCGAACGGCTATACTCTGTGTTTTTAATTTTTTTGAAAAGTAGAATTGTATTAACACGTGGCGCCCAATGATTGGGGTCCTCTTTTTTTATATATAAAATATTACAGCCGCACGGCTATACTCAGTTTTATAAATGTTTTTTAAAAAGTATAGCCGTCGGCTATACTATTTTACGAACCCTTTAAGTAGCATAATATGTATTTCTCTCTTTTAATTACTTTGATTAGTAATTATGTTTTAGTTATTATTTACTTAGTGAATATTAAAGGAAAAAAAAAAAAAGAAAAATTGAATTACTATTTATAAAGTAATATAATACTAATTATTCACTAAATAAATAATAATTAAAATATAATTACTAATTTAACTAATTAAATCAGTCAAATCTATTATTTAATTTCTAAAAATAAAATTTTAAAAAATTAATTAACCTAAACATCCTAATTTTATATTTAATTTTTTTAAAAGACCTTCGACGAAATTTCGTCGGCATAGGTTATTTTGTCGGAAGAAACATAATCCGACAAATATTTGCCGGCATAGACCTATGCTGATGAAATTTCGTCGGAGAAGTGTTTATGTTATTTTTAAATTTTTAAAAATATATATATATAATTAGTTTCTTTAAAATATAGTCTTATATATATATACAAATGTATGTATGTATTTTTCAATAATACATTCGTATTCTATACACGTCTACTATTATTTAAAAAGCAAATGTATTATAGTCGTTTTGTACATGTACATACGTATTTCTAATGCTTAATACACATATTGTTTTACAAAGTTTTTAGTAATTCTCACAAAGTTCACATAGTATACAAATAATTCTCACATATTATTAAATACGAATAATATATGTTATAAAAATTATACTAAAATATTATATAGTGACTTATTAATATCTACTTTGGATATGTTGAAACTAGCAAATTAATATCTATAAAGTACAAGATAATGAAACTTGGAGGGTCCGCTTTTCTTTTTTTAATTTATATATTAAATAGTATAGATAGACCTTTTAGAATAGTATAGTCGTGCGGCAATACTACGATTTTTTTTTCCAAAATATAGTATAGTGACACGTGGCATCTAATCGCTGGAGGGTCCTTTAAATAAAAAAAAAAAAAAATTAGTACCGCCAGGACAGCTATACTCTGTGTTTTTAATTTTTTTGAAAAGTAGAATTGTATTGACACGTGGCGCCTAATGATTGGGGTCCTCTTTTTTTGGATATGTCAGTTTCGGCCTCCGATTCCGGCCACTTCTGGCCACTTTTTGGGGTATGTCCAAGAACAAAACTGACTCCAAATTAGGTGTATTACTTAAGGTAGGAGTCTTGGCTCGAGATTATGAGATTTTCCGGCGACGCTTTAGACACCCTCACGCGTCAGCGCATGTGGCAGGGCGTGGGCACTGTATCAGAGGGGAATTTTGTCCCAATGGGATCCCCTGGTTGTCACGAGCGTGTAGGATTTTACGGATCTCAATTCGGATAACGTTTGAACCCCGAACAGATTTTACATATTGTGTGATTTCCGGGTTCGACATATTGGAACCGCTTGATCGCTTCCAAATTAATATATGTTGATCTAGGCATTCCTAGGATTGTGTAGGATTTGATGGAATTCTTGGATATTATTTGATAATGGAAATTATGAAATGGATGAGTATGGGATACTCAATTTTTTGGGTTGTGAAAGTGAGTCTTGGGACTCGGTTATGATTATTGGAAATAAATGGCATGAGTTTGTGATGGAGGTATTATATATGAATGTGATGGTTTATCGAAATTCATTTTATATTTATTGGTTGAATTTATTATCTTTGTAAGTATTTGTGATATATGTGAGTTTTGACATATTCTAGTATCTGGAGTTATATATACACAATACACGAGAAAGTGCTATGTTTTGTTGAATATTGTGTGGGGTACTTGGGATGTGGTTGTGAGATGAGGAGAGATGTGAGTTAGAATGTCAGTTTAAGTGCTATTAGCACTACCTTAGGTACCTCCCTGGATATTGAATATGCTTGAGAGTTTATCGTCTATTCTATAAATAGGTATTGTGGGAAAAATTGGATTAAGGAAGGGAATATTACTTTAAAATATGGTTATAAGGGTTACGAACTCCACCATCATACGTACCTTCCCTGGTTACTATTCACACACGTGCCGTGTTTCGGGCGTGTGGGCTTTCTTGGTCACGGATCCTGGAATTGTGGGATGCCAGAAAATTGTGGTTTTGGTTTGAATATGTTGGCACTCGGACGCACTTGATCAGGGGTTCGAGGACCCTTAACAGAGTAGTTTGCGCGCGTAGGACTGTTCACAGGCGTACGGGTCTTCATTCTTCATCTGTATGTGCTGGCTGAGAGTTAGTCCCCCAGTTGGACGGCTCTTCCCTAGCCACATGTCGTTTGAGGGCTGTTAAATGTGGACTAGTCAAACGATCCCCTGTTGGATTGTTTTCCCCAGTACATGATGTGCAACATCACATGTACCCCCCTTGGATACTGATACATGGAAATGGTGGATATGGTCTGGATATGATGGAACCCGGGGCATGTTGTACTTTCTAACCGACACAAATTAATGTGCAAACAATCAATTAAAAATACCTACAAGTGCACGAATCTATTGAGGTATAGATTATGTAAGTACGAGGTCGATCCCACGAAGAACTGTCGGCTTCCTATAAGTTCTAATCCGAGTACGTAAAGAACACTAATTTAACACACCACAAATGCACAATACAAATTGGAAGCTATGAATGAGTAAAGAAAGGTAAAATAAAAGAAACAAAACAAGAAACCAAGGAAAAATACAAATAGCATTTTATATCGCCATGTTATCACCACTGTATCACCTATGAATAGTGCATGAACAGTGTCTGCGACCGGTCGTTGGATATTGGCGACCGGTCATTTTTGGGCAGAATCATTTTCTCTGTTTTTCAGTTTCGACCTCTGTCCAGTTTTTGATCTATAACTTTCCAACCGTCTATCCAAATTTTATGTTCTTTATACGGTTGGAATCAGCATAGAAAATGGAAAAACACACGTGGACCAAAAGTCCAAAACAATTACGGAACACAAATAAAATCAGTGACAAAGACACATAACGTGTCAAACACGCACACACACACACACACACACATTTGAGGGGGGGGGGGTTTGATTTGGTTCAAGTGACCTAATTCTAATGCATGAAAGCAAATGAACTTTAAACTTTTCAATGAGAACGCCATAGATGGATTATCAAAGTGTGAAAATTAAAATGTGACAAATATTAGGGTTTCGGAATCCACCCTAAAAAATTCTACCCATGTTCATGGATACTCAAGTGATGAACTCTAAACGTGTTGATGAAGATGTTCGCAATCAAGACCATGGGTCGTGGCTCAAGACGCATTGATTCTCTCTAATATACATAAAGTGCATGGTTCGTGCTACAATACTTGTGCCCTCCCCATAACCGAACCTAGGTATGGTTCGTACTTCGATTCAATTACAAGGAAAACCCATTAAGTTCAAAGAGAATATGAACATCACAAGAATCCTAATAGCATGGTGTTTACATTAGGTATTCAGGAAACCAATTCACATGGATGATTCTTACTTCATCCATTTATCGCTTAGGACAACATGAAGATACACATAATCCCAACAATCTTAAGAAGCATGCTTTCAAAGATGGCCAACCAAGGAAAAACACACATCAAGGATAGATTAATTTGGTGAATTGGAATTCATCAACAATATCTAGAAATTCATACACTCAAGCATCAAAACAATAAGGTTTTCATGTTTAGGGCTTCAACCTAAGCCCTAACTATGGAGTTTAGTTCCTCATAATCATTTCAAACATAAATTCGAAATATAACTAGAAAGAGTTTACAGATTTTGTGAAAATGGTGAAAGCTTGAAGTCTTCAATGGTGGAAGTCTTCTCCCTTCTTCCTCCTCTTGCTCTCTTGCTCTTTTTGCTCCAAAACCTGCTCTATCTCTCCAAAAAATGAATCCCACGTTCAAAATCTGAGCCAAATCAGATTGCAATCCCTTTGCCTTTGCCCATCATTTTCAGCTCACTTTCCAGCTTTCCCTTTTAATATAAAACTCATTCTTTTTTTCCAAAGCCTTCACCCCTTGTCCTTGTCAATGATGAAGTTTTGTCATTGTAAATATGCTCTATGTCTAAGAAAATCCCACTCAACCAAAGTGATTTCTTGTTACCAAAAGGCATGGTAACAAGTAGAAATGAGGTAGCACCAAGTGAAAGTAAAACTGGCCCAAAATAGATTTCCAGAGCCAGCATCAATTGTTAGATCATTTAGATAGGCTACACTTGTCCAATGGAGCTCAAATTTGGATATGTTGTAGTCAATATCCATTGGAACAAGTTTCATGAAGATCATCACCTCATCCGAGTACTAGAGCATGCTGATCCAAAACCAAGAAGTTGACCTACGAAAATGAACAAAATCAGAATTTACAACCAATAATGTACTTTTAGCTCATTTTCATTCTAACTAAGGTAAAACCTATGAAAACACAAAAAGGAAGTAAAAAGCTATAAAATGTCAAGAACTAACTCAAAATAATGGGTGAATAACATGATAAATCATGTGTAAAAATGAACCGAACAGGGCATCCTTGACAGGATGTTGTTGTAGACCCTTGATTGGGTAGTCTGCGCGCGTAGGACTATTCACAGGCGTACGGGTCTTGATTCTTTGTCCGTACGTGCTGGCTGAGAGTTAGTCCCCCAGTTGGACGGCTCGTCCCTAGCCACATGTCGTTTAAGGGCTATTAAATGTGGACTAGTCAAACGATCCCTATTGGATTATTTTCCCCTGGTACATGATGATGGTGAGAGGTGGGTGTTTTCATTTATAGGCATACATGATACATATTGGTATATGTGGTTTTGAATCGTGATTTTGATATGTGTGAGTTCTTGATTTGTGAGTACCCTATGCATGGGTAAATGTTTAAGCCCTGGATTTGGGAAGTATTTGTTTGACAACCTACGCCTTGGATAGGGTATGGTTGCGGGATTGAACTGATATAAAGGAAGAGTTTTGAGAATATGTTCATGATGTTTTGTCGGGTTTAGATTTGTGATAAATCGGAAATGTATCATTGATTCTGCTTTAAATAGTTGTGATTTGTTGATGAGAACTACGTGTGGCTTGATCCCTTGCCCAAGGGTATGTAGGCAGCCTAGGGTCTCACCAGGTGCAGCCGCGAAATATTATTGTGTTTAAAAGGTTGGATCGATTCTGTGTATGTGATTGGATTCTGATGTGGTTTTCGATGTGATTGTTGGATTTGAATCTGGTTTAATGGTTTCTGTAGTATTTGTAAAGTTGTTTGGGGTCATTAATTACAGGGTTTATGTATTAATTGACTTAAGAACATTGTTGGTTCTGTTTCGAATTATCTGAAGGCCGGAGGCCTATTATGTGTTTTTGCATGTTGATAACTTGTGCATGCTGCCAGTTGCGATATAAATTGTAAATTTTTAATAGGTTGAAAATTTGGGAAAAGTCAAATTTACACGGGAGACTCTGCCAAAATTTCGGCAGAAAGTCTCGAATTTTTAGTAAGTGGGCCCGACATCGTTATGATGTCGGAATTTTCCACGGGATTCTTCTCGGGTTCGGAGGAATTCGTGGCGGGTCCTGTCAAAAACACCGAAACTATATAGATCGGACTTGACAGAAAATTGTCCATGCATCGCATACTTTGGAGACATATAGCCACTGCAAGAAGCACAACCATCCATCAGGTATAGAAATTGTAGCAAAATTTAAGGAGTAAACTTATCATATTCATGTCAATAATTTAATCCATTCAATTTCGTGTAAGACTAAGTGGCTTTCATTATTTATAGAGCATGAACTATGATTCAAAAATTACATCATCCATGTCTGAGTTCGTATAGATATTATCAAGGGTCAAAGTGGACTTTCTGTTGAGTGCAGATGGGACCATTTCTCAAATTCATCAATCCAGATAATGCAGAACAAAAGTGGTCATGAGAAAAGAAAAGATGAATGAGAGAACTTACTATGTGCCAACAATTCTACTTGTGTTTGCTTGAGTTTGATCAACCCCAAAAATCCTCGCCATGCCAAAATCAGATATTTTTGGATGCATTTCCCCATCTTACAATATATTGCTGGCCTTGAGATCACGATGTATAATTCTAAGTCGGGAATCTTCGTGTAGATACATTATTCCTCGAGCAATCCCTGCAATAATCTTGTAACGTCTTGACCAATCCAATTGTCCTTGTTTCTCAGGGTCTGAAAATCATCAAAATTGAGCAATCAAGTTATCATCAAGGAAACATATTCAAATACATGTTGAAGTAACATTGTTTTTGCAGTAGAAAAGACTATAAGATGTTTCAAGGCACAAACCAAATAGAAAATAGTCAAGGCTTTTGTTTGAGACATATTCATAAACAAGTATCTTTTCTTCTCCTTCCAAGCAAAATCCATATAGCCTGACGAGATTTTTGTGTTGAAGCTTGGCTACCAATACCATCTCGTTCTTAAATTCCTCTGCACCTTGGCCAGAGTTCCTTGAAAGCCTCTTCACAGCTACTTCTTGACCATTTGAAAGTACACCCTGAGAACAACCTTCAATCAATTAATCGATCTGGAATGTACATTCTTGCACAACTTTTACAATTCCCAATACTAATTAAAACCTCCTTAGTGGGGTGTATTTGAGGGTTATTCGTAGCAATGGTCCCTCAACTATACCCCAAGTTACACTTTGGTCACTCAACTCAAATATTAGTTGCAGAGGTCACTCAATTAGGTGTTTTGTTGCACCATTAGTCCTGCCGTCAAGTCTGTTACTTTTTCTGTTTAAAATGATGACGGGGCAAGCATCTCTTAGATTATTGATGGGCAAATGTGACTTTTCAGTTAAGATTATTTGTAGCAATGATCCCTCAACTATACTTGGAGTTACATTTTGGTCACTCAGTTAGAGAGACTTGACGGTAGGACTAACGGTGCAACAAAACGCATAATTGAGTGACCTCTGCAACTAATATTTGAGTTGAGTGACCAAAGTGTTACTTGGGGTATAGTTGAGGGACCATTGCTACGAATAATCCTGTATTTAATTTAGATTTTAAAAGATTTTAAAGAAGTTTAAAAGTTTAGGTGTATTCAATCACGATTTTATAAAAGTCTATTCAATTCCTGGGTGTATTCAATTCAGACTTTTTAAACTTCATTCAAATTTAAATGTATTCAATCACGACTTTAAAAGACTTCATAAAAGTTTGGATGTATTCAAAAACTCATTGATTTTAAAAGGAAATACAAAAAGTGGTGGATTTCGTTTGATAATAGACTAATTTTACGCCATGAAAAATCTTTACTTCCTCCCAGAGATTTTGATAGATATATTATTTTTATTCTCAAGATATGATTTCACCACTTCTACTACCACCATTTTATCATGACTATCATCATAGCCGCCGTCGCCATCACCACCACCACCACAGTCATTGTCATCATCGCCGCCGCCACCATCACCGCCATCGCTGCCACCCCCTAGCACCACCACCACCACTGCCACCTCCACCACCACCCACCGCCGCCCCCACTACTAGCCCCACCATCACTCCCACCATCACCACTACTACCGCTAGCACCATCACCATCACTGCCACCACCACCCTTACCCCTACCTTCACCACCACTACCACCCTCACTATCAGACCCAACGTCACCAACACCACAACCGCTGCCAGCATCATCACCATCATTGCCATTGTCACCGCCATCGCCACCACCACCACCTCCACCACCTCACTTCCACCACCACCACCACCTCACTTCCACCACCACCATCACTATCACCCCCACCTCCTCCACCACCTCACTGCCGCTGTTGCCGCCACCACTACCACCCCTACCTCCCCCACAAACCACCATCGCCACTGCCATTGTCATTATCACCATTGGCATCACCACCACTGCCATCGCTATAAACTCCATTAAAATCAATAATAAAATTCTAACAAACTCAATTAAAATCTATAAACGAATTCAGTCAAAATTAATGTGGAGTTTGTAGAATTTAGTCAAACTCAATTAAATTCAATTAAACTCCATCAACTTTATAACTCTTTTAAAATCATTTAAAATCTAAATTGAACACACCCTCAGTTTCTCAAAATATTAAGACTTGAGATTTTCCGAAGCAAAAACGTTGATATACATACATACCTTGTAAACTTGACCAAATCCACCTTCCCCTAACTTATTATCATCAAAGAAATTATTCGTGGCCGCTACAATCGTACTAAAATCAAATTGCAAAGACTCTATAGTACTAATGTCATTCTCACCTACACAAACGAACAAGAAAAGCATTCATGTATAAAGATGAGGAAACAAAAGTATGCTTTTGATTTGTATGACAAACTAGAATTCATTTCAGATATATATTCTTTACCGCTTGGTGCCTCTGCTGCTGCACTGCGCTTCTTTCTTGATCTCCTAGTAATGAAACAGCAGCCCACAACAAAAAGTAGCATAGAGACGGCAATTGGGACAACAATGGCAACAATTGTAGGCATTTTGCTTTTTCCTGCATAATAAACAATAAGAATCTACACTGATACATAAAACAGCCAAATCCCAAAACCATATTCCCCATAGTTAGTGTGGGAACCGAATTAAATCAAAACCCTAGGGCAGATAATTCCTTCCATTTGGGGATTATTTGACCTAATTGGGAATTACTAAACCTAATTGAGAGTTACTCAATTTAATTGGGGGTTATCCAATTAAATTGAGAAATGCCTAATTAAGTTAAAAGAACTGATCGGATACCTACCACAATTAGGGATTTGATTATTTCCCTAAATCAAATCCCTAAATACACCAACCTCACCAACTTCACCAACTTCACCAACCTCACCAACCTCGTCAAGGCCCCTTATAAATACTTGGCCACGCACAAGGAATGAGGTACGTCAGAATTTCTACTAAAACTCTAGAGAGCTCTTCCCTTCACAAATCCTAGCCACCTCCTCTGTCTCTCTCTCTCTCTCTCTCTCTCTCTCTCTCTCTTTTACATAAGGATCCGGCCGCCCCCGGTTTATACCTTACATATATATCTCCGTACCCTATTTAGCTATTGGTTTTTCCCTAAATATTTTGAACTAACTTAGGCATCGGAGGGCCTTTGGCCAACACCCTCCTGGTGTGGTCCTCTTATCCAATTTATTTTGCAGGGAGAAAGATGCGGCGAAGAAGAAAAGGGGAATCTTTTCAACCGAATATTCTCGTGGGAGGAAATTTGCTCCCACAAATTGGTGCTTTCATTGAGAGATTAGAGATATACTCAATGCGATGCTCTCGAATCCAAATCAAGGGAAATTCGTTTTCCCCCCTCATTCATTGATTCCATTATCAATCCAAAGTTCTCAAATCACCATGGTGAGAGGCCCAAAAATGAAGAACACGGCAAGAACAACTACCATGGTTGGCGATAATTTCTCTAGGCACCCATGGCCATTATCCTCTCTGTGATATTAAAAATAAATGGAAAAATGGAGACCAAAAGAAATCTCTTTAGACACCCAATGGCCGTTCCCATCTCAGTGATTCTATCATTCCTCTGAAAAACCAATTCAAAGCCCAGGGGAATATCTCCTCTCCGTTTGGCGCAACTGGAGAAAGGCACAACGACAACAAAGGTGAAAAAAAAAATAACGATGCAGAGGAGCACGGAGCTGCTGCTTGCCGACATCTCACCACCACTGGCGGCGCAGCCTCTCCCACCGTGACCGGGAGTCTCTGACCTCCAAGCACAGCCGCTCACACCGACTGCCAACGCCGGAAAGCAACCCAGGTTGCTTCGAGGGAATTCTCCAGCCGCTACCATTCACGAGTCGACGACTTCCGCTCGTTGCTTGGCCACACGGACAACACCATCGCACTCGTGGCTGTCCAAACTGCAGACTCTGACGGAAAACTCCATGACCAGAAGCTGGAACCTCGTTGACGAAGCTGTGGAGAAGATGACAGCCACGGCCCAGCATGGATGGAGACCTTCCCGGTGTTGCCTTGCTTCACCGCCAACACCAGCGAACTCGCCGGCCTTTGATTTGCAGAACCCAGGAAGGAAGACGCCCGTCGAAGTCGTAGAGTCGCTGATCTCTTCAGACGCCTGATCCGCCCAGCATTCATGGCGCCGGTCCTTCCTCCACCTCGCGACACCGTCACCATTGCTGGAACCAAGGGGCTCGAACCGGTGGGTTTCGTGAAGCACCCTGTCACGGTCCATGGCGCCGCACGCGCTGGAGCTGCCAACCGCTCCTTCCTCACGCGAACAATGGCTTCCGCATATACAGGAGGGACAGTTTTTCTTTCTTATTCCCTTATTTACAATTCTCAATTATAATATTAATATTTAATTTTGAATTTTGAATTAATATATATTCTTAATAAATGTTAAACAATTAATATTTATTTTGAATTAATGCATATTCATAATAAATATTAATAATGAATATTTTATTATGAAAATATTGCACATGCCTTATTTAATAGATTTATTATTTAAAGGCGCAAGTGATATTATAGTTGGCATATAATTATACTTTTATCATGCCCACTAATTATATTTATTACTAATGATCGGAAAAATACCAAATGACTTGGTGACCAACCTACGAGTCCTTAGTCTGCCTGATTACGATTTTCCGGTCAATCTGACCTATGATCCATCGGTTAGCCCGATGCATAATCCTTCAAGCGAGGCCTGCAACCTCATATCACGGCTACCTCAACGTTGCCATGTCAACCCAAGGCCCCGTGGACGGATCTTGCCACCTTCATGGCGCCACTACCAAGCATGGTGGAACCTCCTATCAAGGTGGGCTCGTCACCATCGCCGACTTAGGTTCAATCTTGGAGCAACTTCAAGCTTTCCCTTCGTTGCCTCCACACTCGACGCACGCTCCCGCGTACACCTCCCATGAAACCCTAGCCCATATGCAGTTGGGCTCCACACACTTCTCTCCTCCCGATCCACGAAGTCAAACAAACCTTAATTAGAGAGTTGACCAGCTAGCTCAGAAAGTTGACCAGCTCCTCAACCATATAAACTTAGGTAAAAACCTTGACCTTGGACCACTGGGCGAAGAGAGAAGGATGGACGACTGCGCCAAGAGGCAGATCGACGGGAGCCGAGCAGGTCGAGCAGGAATGAGCGGACAAGGAGAGGGACAACAACGTGATCAGCTCGCCAACATGTCACAAGCATCCACAAGCCGCACTCAGAACAACGTGGGAGGAAGGCTGGGCCCACGACTTGATGTCGGCGCCCGCCTGGCCCGCAGAGGAATGTTCTTCAAAGGCTAGGCTCCCAGGAAGGTCAACCTGACAACTTTCACGGTGAGGATGGCGAGGAAAGGAGCTCCGCTGTTCACTCTCGAAGAACTCACTCCAGTCGACAAGCTACGGAGGATCACTCGCAAGCGCAGCCCACCAACATGCCGCCTAAGTAACGCAGCCGAGAAGCTCGAACCTTGCGAATCAACGAGGAGGTCAATGAGCGTCGCCCAAATCGCGAGGGTCGCCAACGTGTCCAACCAGCAATGCTTGCAGAAGACGTCAAGAAGCTTGTGAATTACCAACTTCGAGACTTGAAAGCCGGCGGGGACTTCGAAGATGCCCTACGCAAGGAGATGGACCAAGCAAACTCCACGCCTTTCACTGTCGAAATTGAGCAGGCGACTCCCCCGAAGCGGTTCTCAATGCCTTCGTTTACGCCTTTCAATGGAGACTCCGATCCCGAGAGCCACCTAAAACACTTCAAAAGTGTCATGATCCTCCACAAGGCCGACAACACGTTGATGTGCAAGGTGTTTGTGATGACCTTGCGGGGAGCAACTCAGGACTGGTTCCACACCCTACCATCCGGGTGGACGAGGCTTCAAGGAGCTGGCATATGTCTTCGCCAAAAAATACACGTCCTCCGGACAATCAAGAAGAACCCTGACCATCTGTCAACCTACGCAAAAAGTCAGACGAATCCCTTCGATACTACATCAAGATATTCAAAGAGAAAAGGCCAACATCATAGGATGTGACGACTGGATCGCATCCTCCGGTTTCAAGAAAGGTCTTCCAGCTAAACACGACTTATACCGCGAGCTGACTATCGCTCCCAGCCAGACTCTAGCAGAGGTTTCGCAACCCGCGAACGCTATGCGCTCTGGGATGATGATCGAATCGTCGCGAAAAAGTCTACTGAAGCAGGAAGATCAACCAACCAAGCGAGCAGACCAAAAGAACGACGGGTTTGGCAACAAGAACAAGGACAAGCGCAGATCGCACCCAAAAAGGATGCTACGGCAGGAGAAAATTACACCAAGTTCTCCATCCCCATACACCAAATCTTAGCCCAAGTGAAGGACAAGTGGGATGACGAGTGCGAAGTAGTTTTTCAAAACTTGAAAACCTACCTCACTTCACCTCCCCTACTCTCAAAACCGATACCAGGCGAAGACTTGTACATCTACCTAGCGGTGTCTGACTCAGCTGTCAACTTAGCTCTCATCCGAGAAGAGCTGGGGGCACAACATCATGTATTCTACACTTCAAAAGCTCTACTCGGCGTAGAGACTCGCTATCTGAAAATGGAGAAGCTCATTTTTTCGCTTACACGAAATTCATCGCAAGGGGGCCGTCCAGCAAATCAAGGATCGTGACGTAACTACCAACGAGCCTCCACGAAAGAAGTCATACGGACCAGCACGATCCTGACTCTAAGAGCCCCAGCTGACCACCGGGGAGCAGGAGAGAAGGATCAAGCAAGCGACTTTTGTCTCCCAAGCTGTCACCAGCTACCTAGTCATGGAAAACGATCTTGGCATCATCTTTTAAGAGAAGGAAATTTCAAGACAATGGAATGCCCATCATCTCGGAGGTACTATCCACGAAGCTCCTCGCCTATAAGCTCGGCACCAAGCAGGCGGCCAAGCCTCCCTCACCTCCATTGAAGACAAGTTACTTTTGATGATACCCCTGCAACTCATCTCTTTTGTTCAATAAAGAAATGAAGTCATGCATACATCAATACAAGTTAAAGATTTTCTCTCTAATAGAGTGCTCACAAATGCAATCGACACGTCTCCGGACGTAGGCTAAATGGGCCACACTCAACGACACGTCTCCGGACGTAGGCCAAACGAGCCACTCTCATCGACACGTCTCCGGACGTAGGCCAAACATGCCACACTCATCGACACGTCTCCGGACGTACGCCAAATGGGCCACACTCATCGACACATCTCGGACGTACGCCAACGGGCCACACTCATCGACACGTCTCCGGACGTATGCCAACAGGCCACTCTCATCGACATGTCTCCGGACGTACGCCAAATAGGCCACACTCATCTACATGTCTTCGGACGTACGTCAACGAGCCACACTCATCGACACGTCTCGGACGTACGCCAACGGGCCACTCTCATCGACACATCTTTGGACGTACGCCAAACCGGCCACACTCATCGACACATCTCCAGATGTATGCTAAACGGGCCACTCTCATCAACATGTCTTTGGACATAGGCAGAACACGCACGGAGTCCCTTAAGGGGGACCCTGGCCCTTGCCAATTTCCTAAGGGAAAACATCTTACGGGATGCGCAGATTACGCAGGCAGTCCCTTAAGGGGGACCCTGGCCCTCGCCAATTTCCTAAGGGAAAACATCCTACGGGATATGCAGACCACACCCGGAGTCCCTTAAGGGGGACCCTGGCAATCATAAATTTCCAAAAGAAGATGCGCAATCAAAATACAGGCTAGTTACTCAAGTAGTCCACAATTCAATATGCCAATTAAAGTTGAAAAAATAACTGAAATTTTCATTGCAAGCTGACCAACCGGCCAAGTTCAACAAAAGGAAGATGGTCGAATAAGACCAATTATTATAAACAAGAAATCAGACTACAAGGTGAAAAGAAATAAAGGAGTCTTCATTTACTCTAAGACGCAGCGGGAAATCCATGATCTCCAGCCTCTTCGGCATCTGCTTCATCAGCCACGTCTCTCAGGCTTCACCCCTGCTTGATCCGCGACGTCCTCGACTACCTCATCTCCTGCATCCTCCTCTGCTTCATCCTCTTCAGCTACCGCCTCTTCGGCTGCCTGCTCTTTAGCTCCTGCCATGTTCACAGGCATTAACCCTGCTCACTTTGCACATGGAGCAAGTCAAACAGAGCATCTCAATGTCTCCATCTCTAATGCAGACTTGTTATAGGTGCCAAACCTAGCAAGAAGCTTGTCATAACCAAATAAGACGGCAGCATTCTTGCGCTCAAGACGGAAGTAGGCATCTTTTCGACTAACCAAGTCACCAGGCAGAAGAGGGGGCAACAACAGACGAGTTTCAGATAGTTTCAGCAGCAAATACTAATCCTTTTTTAAGCAAATGGAGTGTCGTTTCCCTTTGTTTTTCCTAGTAAAGACTCGAGAGGGTGCCAAGTTCGCGGCCTGGAGACGTGGTTAACCAATTCAGCACTTGACAGAAAGTTCACCTTGATCAGACGAGACACGCATGCACCTCCTGGGGTTGGGCTTGTCAACCTTGGGACGAACAGCTCACATTTCAGAACAGGAACGAGCACAAACTACCTCACGAAGCAGATCATGATTTTCAAGATCGTCAGGAGGAGACTCGGATGATGATGGAACAGACCCCACTTGAGTCTTCTCAGGAGAATGGGACTTTGGCTTCTTCCTCAACGGAGACACATCATTCGCCTGCGAAGTTGCAACTCCATTTCTTAAAAGACTTGACATCAGCCTTCCTTTTTTAGGGAAGTCCGGCAGAACACTTCTCCTAACCAGTTGGCAGATCATAGAAAGTCTGGACCATTCCGCTTCCATCTCTCAACATCCTAGGCTGGGGGCAGAGCATGATTTTTCTCCGGATACTTGCCGAGCTGACGAGCCCCGCAACGCATGAGGCCAACCATGCTCCAACCTAGACTTGTGACGATAGGCAGGAGCTGGTCCACCTTGCGCACCTGCCTCCACCACGGCTGCCGCCCACTACTAGCCGTCACCTGTCACGACGACAACTAGTCGGGCTTCCCCTAGATGATCCTCGAAGCAAAAAAAAGAAGAAAAAGAAATATACGTGCTCAACTTACCTTGGGATGCACGGCGACTCCTCTCTTCGACAAGTAGTACAAATTCTCCAAGATCTCTCTCAAGCTAGAAAGTAGAGAAGTTAAGTTTGCGATGTGAAGAGTGAAGAGAAGCCATGCATTTGTACATGTTGGACATCCTAGGTCAAGAAGGAATCGCAAGCCCATTCCTCCTGAGAACCCAACTCCAAGAAACAGTCAAAAGCCCACTCCAATTGGGAGCCTAAATCCAAGAAGGAAGCCCAGTTACAGCTAACCCAATAGATAATTCACATCTCCTACATGCCACCACGCGCCATGCAGAAGCTATGGGCATTTGTGGGAACCGAATTAAATCAAAATCCTATGGTAGATAATTCCTTCCATTTGGGGATTATTTGACCTAATTGGGAATTACTAAACCTAATTGGGAGTTACTCAATTTAATTGGGGGTTATCCAATTAAATTGAGAAATGCCTAATTAAGTTAAAAGAACTGATCGGATACCTACCACAATTAGGGATTTGATTATTTCCCTAAATCAAATCCCTAAATACACAAACCTCACCAACTTCACCAACTTCACCAACCTCACCAACCTCGTCAAGGCCCCCTATAAATACTTGGCCACGCATAAGGAATGAGATACGTCAGAATTTCTACTAAAACTCTAGAGAGCTCTTCCCTTCACAAATCCTAGCCACCTCTCTCTCTCTCTCTCTCTCTCTTTTACATAAGGATCCGGCCACCTGGTTTATACCTTACATATATATCTCCGTACCCTATTTAGCTATTGGTTTTTCCCTAAATCAATTGAACTAACTTAGGCATCGGAGGGCCTTTGGCCAACACCCCCGGGTGTGATTCTCTTATCCAATTTATTTTGCAGGGAGAAAGAGGCGGCGAAGAAGAAAGGGGAATCTTTTTAACCGAATATTCTCGTGGGAGGAAATTTGTTCCCACAGTTAGCATAGATACCTATTCCCCCCTAACTATTTTAAGACATAATTTGAATTGAAAAGCTGGTCACTTCACTTTACCTTTAGGCGGCAGAGGAGGAGGTAGAGCCCCCGGTGAAGGCGTAGGTGCTGACGTGGAGTTCTGTTGGTAGAAAGGGTAGACTTCGTACCTAACGGTACAACTCGGATACAACACTCGTGCCCCTTCCTTTCCACTGCAACAATTCGGAAATTGGGCTATGGCACCCCTGAGACAGCGGTTGCAATCCGCTGAGGACAGGTCCTGCGTGCACTGTCCCAGGCTGTAAATCGAAACCAACCCACTAACATTCTCCTGACTCGTCGCAAACTTGTCGGCTTCGTTGGCAGCCTCGGTGGCCACCTCGTTCATACGGGTGGACAGGACCTGGTTGAAGCGGGTCTGTTCGGTGGCGTTCTGGGTGTTCCACATGAACAGGCGAGGTGTGTCGGCCATGGTGGAAAAGAAAGACTCGTTGGAGTAGCGCAGCATGCAGTCGTCGTACCAAATGACAACCTGTTTCTCGGTGGGGCAGCGCTGGACGGCCGAGGAGGTTGCGGTGGAGACGCAGGTTTTGCAAGGGTCGGTGGCGGCGACATCGCCGCGGCAGAGGAAGAGGCCGTAGACGGGGTCGTTTGGGGAGGAGGAGGAGGCGGTGGCGTTGTAGAAGCCGGAGGGGCGGGTGGCGTTGGAGGAGAGGGTTGAGAGGAGGCGGTTGAGGTTGGACTGGAAGGTGGAGTTTGGGGTGAAAGTGGTAGTGTTTGGGCAGACATGGTATGGATAATCAGCTTCAGCTGGGCTGGGAAAGCTGAGCAAAGTAACAACAAATATGGAGGAGAGAATGGAAACAAGCACGAGATTAGTCATGGGAAGCATTTTGATGTTGATGAAGCCAGCCCAGGCCATCCCCTATGCTTAGCTAATTAAGCTAGCTAGTCCCTCCCTGTTTCTATTTCTCAAGCCAAGTTGAACTTGAAAGATATATTATCTCAGTGGTGGTTGTCTTGATCATCGAAGTCATAGAAAAAGAAGAGGAAGAAGAGACAATGAAATAAAAGACAAAAAACAGAAGTTTGAAAAAGAGGAAAATGAGGACGGGAGTGGGAACAGCCGTGAGTGAGGCAAGTTTTGTTTGGGGAGAGAGAGGGAGATATTATGATATTGATTATTATTATTCGCAAGAATATATTACAAGTAGAAAAGTACGAACATATTATATCTGAAAGTTTCAGAAAAGTCACGTCACCACTCTAAAGTCAAACGACTTTTTAATGTTTCCGTGTGATGACTTGCATATCTCACTTCACCGAATTTTCCAAAAGGGATTCTATATTTCTCCAGCCAGTTCAACCGAATTTTCCACAAGATCTCATCACATTCTTTCACAAGGCTTTGGTTTGGTGTACCAGAAGTTCATAATAAACAATATAATAATAAAAAGAGAAAACAAACAATATAATAATTCTGTGGTCTTCTTTTTTTTCTGCCGGGTCTTGTTTTGTTGGTTCATTTGCTTTGGATACTTGTTTTGTTATATTTTTGGCCTTGTCCCTTCTTCCTTTCGTTCCATAATTGGATGTATCGCAAAAATTCATTTGGACTGCATGACTGTTTCAACAACGGATCCATCAACTACAACCCCTTCCTTTCGTTCCATAATTGTCAAGCCTGCAATTAATACATTTCAAGCATGTAAGTAAAAACTCTTCCTTATTATGAGTAGGTGCACATTTTGTGGGATGAAAGCCTAAAAAGTTTCTTTTTCCTATTATAATCTCAAGCAAAAGTACTCCGAAGCTAAAGACATCAGATTTTACAAAATATAGTCCCTCCATAGCATATTCTAGGACTATAGGTGCCGACAATTATTTTCGTGTTTCTTTGAGTTTGATCATTGGCTTCAAACATTCTGGCCATCCCAAAATCTAATATATTTGGTTTCATGTTTCTATCTAATAAGATGTTGCTAGTTTTAAATCACGATGCATGTATTGTTGACTATTGTCTCAAAGCAATATTGCTTTCGTCGAAAGTAGAATTTATTATTGCATTGGCAGACAAAGTGGAATGGAAAGCTTTTGCATGTGGGAGACAATCGTTCATGGTTGGACTTTGGCCTTTGGCCTTTGGCCTTTGGTTTGTCTGAAGAGCCAACTTCCTTGGCTATAAAGGAGAAGCACGCAGCCAGCATTTGAAGGCGGGAAGAGCAGAAGCTGGAGAGAGAAGTTAGCAGAGAGATTTCCTTTTCTCTAAATTTGTACTCAATTTGTATTCTCCTGATATTCTTGAGTGTGTGAGCTTGGGTATATTTGGGGCTTGGGTTTCTGAGTGTTTAAACACTATTGTATTCTCTCATTTGATTATAGTGGAATACTCTGTCGTCTCCAAACTGGATGTAGGCAATTGTCGAACCAGGTATAAATATTGTTCTTGTTGGTGTTGTTTTATTGTTCATTATTTTATCTCCTGCTAGTTGTGTTTATTTTCACTCGCACTTGGTTGACGCTTCCGCACAACAAGTGGTATCAGAGCTCCAGTTTTTTCAACTGGGGAAATTGGCGTGCTACAGGACTGTGAACAGGACCAGTCTACAGCATCGTGAATAGTAGCTGCGCTACAGGAGCCGTGAATAGTGATTGCTACAGGAGCCGTGAATAGTGCCGAGTAGATTTGATGGCTGGAGATAAAGACGAATCTGGGAAGGAGAAGGAGTCGACATCGTCTTCGTCGACACCTACATCCAATAGACATCCGATCGCTACTACAAGGTTAGAGGTTGATAAATTCAATGGCTCTAATAGTTTTGGTATGTGGCAATGTGAAGTTATGGATGTGTTGTATCAACAAGAATTGGATATAGTTCTGGAGGATAAACCAGAAGATATTGATAACAAGCAGTGGACGCGAATTAATCTTCATGCTTGTGCCACTATTCGATCATTCCTTGATAAGGAGTTGAAATACCCGTATATGAAGGAAACTTCTGCAAAGGAGTTTTGGACGAAATTGGAGGAGAAGTATATGACTAAGAGCGCAGAAAATCGGCTCTTCTTGAAGAAGCGACTTTTCAAATTTCAGGATCGTCCAGGTATTTCTATGCACGAACACCTCAATGATTATAATAAAATACTTGCTGATTTAGCAAACCTTGATGTGAAAATTCCTGACGAGGATAAGGCAGGTACTATGTTTGTTAAATTCATTGCCTGATGATTATGATCATTTGACAACTACTTTGTTGTATGGAAAATCTGAGGTGAAACTTGAGGAGGTGTCTGCGGCGTTGGTGAATCATGAGTGTCGTAAGAAGGAATTGAAGACTCAAAATCCACAAACCGAGGCACTTGTTGCAAGGGGTCGAACAGAGGAAAGAAAATCTGGAAAGCGGGGAAAATCTCGTTCAAAGTCACGAGGGAAGTTTCCTGCTAAAGATGAATGTGCCTTTTGTCGCCAAAAGGGTCATTGGAAGAAAGACTGCCCCAAATTGAAGAACAAAGAGAAGGAGAAAGCGAGTTCTGAAGCAAATGTTGCAAAATCTGGAGATGATGATTTCGAGTTTGCTTTGGCTAGTTCATCTACTAATGGTCACTCCGAGGAGTGGATTTTGGATTCAGGTTGCACCTATCATATGTGTCCCATTCGGGAATGGTTTTCTAGCTTCGAGGAGCTGGATGGTGGTGTTGTTTTGATGGGCAATAATAATGCCTGCAAAACACAAGGGATAGGCAAAATCTATTTGAAGATGCATGATGGAACAGTCAGAGAATTGAGTGATGTTCGGTATGTACCGGATATGAAGAAGAATCTTATCTCATTGGGCGCTTTGGAATCCAAGGGTCTCAAGATCACCATAGAGGGTGGAGTTCTTAAAGCTGTGCATGGGGCACTGGTGGTGATGAAAGGTACAAGACGGAATAACTTGTATTTTTTGCAGGGGAGTACAGTTATTGGTGGAGCAGCTGCCATTAAGGAAGCGCGACGGATAGAGCACAGACACCACGAGGTTATGGCATATGCGTCTTGGGCATGCTGGTGAAAAAGCGTTGCAAGGATTGGTGAAGCAAGGCTTATTGAAAGGTGCAAAGGCATGCAAATTGGAATTCTGTGAGCATTGTGTGTTGGGTAAGCAAACTAGAGTAAAATTTGGCACCGCTATTCATAACACTAAAGGCATTCTTGATTATGTTCACACTGATGTTTGGGGACCTTCCAAGAATGCATCTTGGGGAGGTAGCCATTATTTTGTCTCCTTTGTTGATGACTTCTCTAGAAGAATATGGGTGTACACCATGAAGCGTAAAGATGAAGTCTTGAAGATATTCCTGAAGTGGAAAAAGATGATTGAAACGCAAAGCGGTCGAAAGATCAAGACTCTCAGATCAGATAATGGAGGTGAATATAAGTCTGATCCTTTCTTGAAAGTTTGTCAAGATGAGGGTATTGTGAGGCACTTCACGGTTAGGGAGACACCGCAACGGGAATGGGGTGGCGGAGCGCATGAACCGTACTTTGCTTGAGAAAGTCCGGTGTATGTTGTCTAATGCTGGTTTAGGCAAGGCGTTTTGGGCTGAGGCGATTACTTATGCAAGCCACCTCATTAATCGGTTGCCTGCGCTGCGAACGAGGGCAAAACGCCCATGGAGGTATGGTCTGAAAAACCTTGTACTGATTACAAGTATTTACACATATTTGGTTGTCCTGCTTACTATCATGTCAGGGAAAGCAAGTTGGATCCAAGAGCAAAGAAAGCTCTATTTATGGGCTTTAGCACTGGCGTGAAGGGATACCGACTCTTGGTGTCCAGATGAGAAGAAATTTGTTGTAAGCAGAGATGTGACTTTTGATGAAGCTGCTATGGTTAATCAGAACAAGCATGAAGGTGAAATTGAAGCAACCAAGACCATGAGTAATTCGAAGCAAGTGGAGTTAGTGAAGACTCCAGTTGTTCCAGGTAAGGTCTGATGTTACAGACACTAGTCCTACAGTTAATTCTGATGATGAGGACGAGGATGATGAAGAGGAGGCACCTACCCAAGAGCCTCCACAGCAACAAGATTTTATTGCAATCGGAAGGCAGAGAAGGGAAATTCGGAAGCCTGCTCGGTTTAATGATATTGTGGCATATGCACTTCCCGTTATTGAAGATGATATTCCATCCGCCTACAAAGAAGCTGTCAGAAGTTCAGAAAGCGTGGAGTGGAAGAAATCTATGGATGAGGAGATGAAATCTCTTCATAAAAATGAGACTTGGAAGCTGGTTCAGTTACCAAAAGGGAAGAAAGCAATTGGTTGTAAATGGGTGTATGCCAAGAAGATGGAATCTTTGGGAAAAGACAATGTAAGATTCAAAGCCAGATTGGTAGCAAAAGGCTACGCTAAGAAGGAAGGCATTGACTACAACGAGGTATTTTCTCCTGTAGTAAAACATTCTTCTATTCGTATTTTGTTGGCTTTGGTTGTGCAGTTTGACCTCGAGTTAGCTCAACTTGATGTCAAGACGGCGTTCTTACATGGTGATTTGGATGAGGAAATTTATATGTCTAAGCCGGAAGGTTTTAAGGTTGCTGGCAAGGAAAATTGGGTTTGCAAATTGCAGAAATCATTGTATGGCTTGAAGCAGTCTCCAAGACAATGGTACAAGCGATTTGATAGGTTTATGATCGGGCAAAAGTACACAAGAAGTCACTATGATCATTGTGTATACTTTCGCAAGCTACAAGATGGAACCTTCATTTATCTCGCTTTTATATGTTGATGATATGTTGATAGCATGTAAGAGCAAAGTGGAGATTGAAAGGTTGAAGACTCAACTGAGTAATGAATTTGAGATGAAGGACTTGGGAGAAGCTCGGAAGATACTAGGTATGGAAATTGAAAGAGATAGAGCGAAAGGCAAGATTAGTCTGTTTAGAAGCAGTATTTGAAGAAGGTACTACAGCGATTCGGGATGAATGAAAATTCAAAACCGGTTAGTACACCTCTTGCCCCTCATTTCAAACTTAGTGCTTCTATGTCTCCTAATACTGATGATGATAGTCATTACATGGCTCAAATTCCATATGCAAGTGCTGTTGGTAGTTTGATGTATGCTATGGTGTGTACTAGGCCTGATATTTCACAAGCTGTTAGTATTGTCAGGAGATATATGCATAATCCAGGAAAAGGACATTGGCAGGCTGTGAAATGGATTCTACGGTATATTTGGGTACTGTGGATGTTGGTTTATTGTTTCAGCAGGATAAAGTTAATGGTCAATGTGTTGTTGGATATGTAGATTCTGATTACGCAGGTGATTTGGACAAGCGTAGGTCTACTACAGGTTTTGTATTCACTATCGCTGGAGGCCCAGTGAGTTGGAGGTCGATTCTGCAATCTACAGTTGCCTTGTCGACTACTGAAGCAGAATACATGGCGGTAACAGAAGCTATAAAGGAAGCCATCTGGCTTCAAGGGTTGCTTGATGACTTAGGGGTTCAACAGGACCATGTGGATGTTTATTGCGACAGTTCAGAGTGCTATTTATTTAGCAAAGAATCAAGTTCATCATGCGCGTACGAAACACATTGACGTGAGGTTCCATTTTGTTCGTGAGATTATTGAAGAGGGAGATATTCTTCTTGAGAAGATTGGAACCACCAACAATCCTGAGATATGTTGACGAAGCCAGTTCGTTATTCAAGTTTAAGCACTGCTTAGACTTGATTGGCATTTGTAAAATTTGTTGATTGCCCCGTGGGGGATTGGGAGACGACTATTGGGAGTTCTACTTTGATAGTTTGAGCCAAGGTGGAGATTGTTGACTATTGTCTCAAAGCAATATTGCTTTCGGTCAAAAGTAGAATTTATTATTGCATTGGCAGACAAAGTGGAATGGAAAGCTTTTGCATGTGGGAGACAATCGTTCATGGTTGGACTTTGGCCTTTGGCCTTTGGCCTTTGGTTTGTCTGAAGAGCCAACTTCCTTGGCTATAAAGGAGAAGCACGCAGCCAGCATTTGAAGGCGGGAAGAGAGAGCTGAGAGAGAAGTTAGCAGAGAGATTTCCTTTTCTCTAAATTTGTACTCAATTTGTATTCTCCTGATATTCTTGAGTGTGTGAGCTTGGGTATATTTGGGGCTTGGGTTTCTGAGTGTTTAAACACTATTGTATTCTCTCATTTGATTATAGTGGAATACTCCGTCGTCTCCAAACTGGATGTAGGCAATTGCCGAACCAGTATAAATATTGTTCTTGTTGGTGTTGTTTTATTGTTCATTATTTTATCTCCTGCTAGTTGTGTTTATTTTCACTCGCACTTGGTTGACGCTTCCGCACAACATGTATAACTCTAAGCCTTGAATCTTCATGAAGATAAAGAATTCCTCGAGCGATTCCTCCAATTATCATTGTACGACTCAACCAATCCAGTTCGTTTTCGTTTTTTTATCTTTTGCACTTACATTTACCAAGTTCAAGTAGTACTATTTAAAGTTGGAAACACATAAATTTATTTTTACCGACACAAGTAACAAACCAAGTATATAGACTTATGAGTTGATACTCACATACCAAATAGAAAATAATCAAGACTCTTGTTAGGCACATATTCATACACAAGTATATAGACTTATGAGTTGATACTTCTACCATTTTCTTGTCTTAGGGCCGTATCGTACTTGTTTCTTGCTCTCCTGTGTAGAAAGCAGTAGCCCAAAGCTACAAGGACCACAGAGACCACTAGAAGAGCAGCGACAATGATATTAATGGATGACTGCATGCTTCTTCCTGCAGTCGGGGTCGGATTCCCACACTTGGGCGGGGGTGAAAGTGGTTGTGTTTGGGCAGCTATGGACGATGTAACGAACTGCTAGCAGCAAGCAAACTGATATATTAATCATCATCCCCGGCCCCCCTTGCTCTTCTTAATTAGGATTATGTAGCACATAAGTTATATAGTTAAGTTCAAATGGTTGAAAATTGCAAGCTTGACTTGGAGGATCACCCTGGACGTAAAAAAGTGCATGCCAGCCAAGTTTGACTTGGGCAACTCTTACTACATGCTTTTCCACAGCAATTTATACAAAGAAATGACAGCGAGGGTAGGGTGAATACATGCATTCACAAGTTTACCATGCTCACTCTATGATAATTATTTCTCGGCCGAATTAACCACATGGCAAACGAGAAATAATTTACGCTAGCTTTTTCTTTTTTCATTCGGTCAGAGAGGTTGTTTTCAATGAAAACCGGCAGAGCCCACGAAAACAAAGAGAAAGAGACAACAGGGGAAGTCCACAACAGCCAGGCAGGACCTTCAAAGAAAGAAGACAGAGAAAGCAAGGAGAAAACTACCAGCTGCAAACCAATACAACATCCTACAAGTCTGAGAAGAACTCTATGTTGAAGCTTGGCAAACCAATACAACATTAATTCTCGTACACCTTGTCTCGAGTTCTTTGACAACCTTTGCATTTGACTCATACTTTTTTATTTTTTTATTTGGTCATTGGTAAAACAAAAGCAGTAAAGATTATGTCATCTGTCTCAACGGGGCACATCGCTGGAAATCCACAAACCATTGGCTGAACAATTATGATCAGCCTTTACTTGATCACGGTGATTAGTAGTTCTTCCTGTAAAGAAGGCTGGTCGCTCTGGTCTGGAAAGACTACGAGTTTCACCTTTCAACGCTAGAACAACTGATGACATGTTTGGCCTGTCGTTTGCACCTTCTTGAACACACAATAACCCAGTATGGATGTATCTTACAAACTCATTTGGACTACATGAATCTTTCAACAATGGATCCATCAACTCCAACCCTTTCCCTTCATTCCATAATTGCCAAACCTGGAATAAATACCTTTCATGGATGTAAGTACTATCTCTTTGATCTTAGTCGGACAAAATGTTGTATAATTAAAATACCCCAACGTAATTAGTAACATATAATCTTACACGTGCTATAAGAGTAGGTGCACAATTTGTGAGATGAAAGCCCAAAAAGTTTCTTCTCCCGTTAGGATCTCAAGCAAGAGTATTCCGAAGCTAAAGACATCCAACTTTATGGAGTACAAATCCTTCCATAGCGTATTCTGGAGCCATGTAACCACTTGCATACCCAACCACATATCATGAGTGTGATCAATTAATTATATCATATCATGGGGAAGCATAAGTTGAAAATTAACTTACTAAGTGCCGACAATTCTTCTTGTCTTTCCTTGAGTTTGATCAATTCCAAACATTTTTGCCATCCCAAAATCTGATACTTTTGGATTCATATCGCCATCTAACAGGATATTACTAGCTTTCAAATCACAATGTACAATTCTAAGCCTTGAATCTTCATGAAGATATAGAATTCCTCGAGCAATTCCTTCAATTATCGTGCACCTTCTTGACCAATCCAGTTGCTTTCGTTTGTTGGGTTCTACAATCACGTTCACCAAACACAAGGAATGCCACATTAAAGTTAGATGTTAAAAAGAAATAGGCTTATTATCATAAAACGTCCCTGACGTTTGCGAAATTATCACATTGCATCCCTAATGTTTTTTTGTATCATTAATGGTCCCTAACGTTAATACATGTACTCTTAAATAGTCCTTCTGTCAAAAGAACCGTTAAATTTAGGGGTATAATCGTCAAATCAATCCAAAATTATAAAAAAAAAAATTCTTTCCTTCTCTCTCTCTGTTTCTTTTTTTTTTTCTCCTCTCTTTCCTCCTCTTTTCTTCTTCTTTTCCTGGCTGTTTCTTCTTTTTCTCTCCCTTTTTTTTTTCTTCTTTCCTTCTTTGTTCCTCATTTTTCTTCTTTCCTTCTTTCTTTTTTTTTTTCCTTCCCTTCTCTCTCTCTGTTTCTCTTTTTTTTTCTCCTCTCTTTCCTCCTCTTTTCTTCTTCTTTTCCTTCGCTGTTTCTTCTTTTCTCTCCCTTTTTTTTTTTCTTCTTTCCTTCTTTCTCTTTTTCTTGTTTTCTTTTTTCTCTTTTTTCTTCCTCTTTCCTTCTCTCGGGGTGGTGATTTGGGTGGCTAGAGTGCTGGGTTGGTGGGCTATGGAATGGGGCAGGGAGAGAGTTGCAGAGAAAGTACATAGAGGGGGTGGTTATGGAGGTCGAGGTGGTGGTTTGGGTGGCTAGAGTGGATGGGTTGGTGGGCTGTGGGAGGGGGCAGGGAGAGAGTTGCAGATAGAGTGGTGGCTTTGGTGGTCGGGGTGGTGGTTTGGGTGGCTAGAGTGGTCGGGGTGGTGGTTTGGGTGGCTAGAGGAGACAAAAAGAGAGAGAGAGAGAGAGAGAGAGAAGGGAAGGAAAAAAGAAAGAAAGAAGAAGAGTGAGCGGGGCAGGCGGAGAGAAAGAAGAAAGAGAAAGAAAAGAAGGGAGAAGGGAAGAAATTTTTATATATATAATTTTGGATTGATTTGACGATTATACCCTTGAATTTAACGGTTTTTTTTTACAGAAGGACTATTTAAGAGTACATGTATTAACGTTAGGGACCATTAATGATACAAAAAAACATTAGGGATGCAATGTGATAATTTCGCAAACGTCAGGGATGTTTTGTGATAACAAGCCAAAGAAATATTACATTAATATTGTTGACAATTAATAAAGTGACTTCATCATCACATGACATACCAAATAGAAAATAATCTAGACTTTTGTTGGGCACATATTCATAAACAAGTATAGTTTCTTTTCCTTCCAAACAAAATCCAAGAAGCCTGACGAGATTTCTGTGTTGAAGCTTGGCAACCAATATAACCTCATTTTTGAATTCTTCTACACCTTGCCCAGAGTTTTTGGACAGTCTCTCTTACTGCTATTTCTTGTCCATTACCAAGTATTCCCTGAGAATGTATATAAAGGTATTTTATCCAATCCATTTCACTGGGCCTTAAGTAGAACTATTCTTTGCACGAATAAGATTAAATGATCAATCCCCTAAATATAGATGGATTGATTGCTAATTACATACCTTGAAAACCTCACCAAATCCGCCTTGACCTAACTTGTTATTGTCGGAAAACTTGTTTGTGGCGATTTTTAGGGTTCCCAAGTCAAATTGCAATGACTCAATAGTGTCTTTTATATCACTTCTAACTAAACAAATAAATAATGAGTTGCACGTAAACGACTAGAAAACCTATGAAAATGAAGGAAATTAAGATAACCTCTTGCATTTGATTAATTGCAGTCAATTTTTTACCTTTTTCTTGTGGTCGTGCATTGTACATCGTTGTTGCTCTTCTGCGGATGAAGCAACAGCACAAAGATACAAGCAGCTCGCGGACATGAACAAGAACAAGAGAACAAAGATGACAAGGATTGTGACATCTGTATGATAAATTTTTGTTTATTGTTCTATACTTGACTAGAAGAAAAAGAAGAAATGTGAGTTGCAAAGATTGACCAAACATTTATGTCCTAATTATGCAGTAGTTTTAGTCAAATAATATGGTAGAATATTTTCAAATATATTTCATTCTCCAAAATGAGGTATTTATAATACAGGTTGCAAACCCTAGTAGGTTTAAACTAGGAAAATAAGTGATATCCTAATTACATAATATCTATACAAAAAGAAATAAACAAAACAATATCCTAGTAGAATATGGATATCTTGCTAACATTCCCCCTCAAGTTGAAGCAAAGACGTCACGCATGCCCAACTTGTCAAGCGAGTTGAGAAAGATACTTGTAGAAACAGCTTTCGTAAGAACATCAGCTAACTGATACTCTGAACGGATGAAGGGGAAGGACACAATCTTCGCATCCAACTTTTCTTTAATGAAATTTCGATCAACCTCCACATGCTTTGTACGGTCATGTTGTACAGGATTATGAGCAATTGCAATCGCAGCCGTATTATCACAATATAAATCCATGGTTTTATTAGGCCCAAAACCAAGGTCTTTCAACAATATCCTCAACCATAGTAACTCAGATACACCATGGGCCATTCCCCCGATACTCGGCCTGAGCACTAGATCTAGACACCACCTTTTGTTTCTTGCTCCTCCACGTGACAAGATTGCCACCCACAAACATAAAATACCCAGATGTCGAACGCCTATCTGTGGCTAAACCTGCACAATCAGCATCTGTATATCCTTCTACATCCGTATGGCCATACTTGGAGAAAATTAACCTCTTGCCAGGAGTTACTTTCAAATACCTTAAAATACGAGTCACATCCCTCATATGATCTACACTAGGAGAGTGCATAAACTGACTTACTATATTTACAACATACGCAATGTCCGGACGGGTATGAGCTAAATAAATCAACTTCCCCACAAGTCGTTGATAACGTTCTTTATTGAGTCGGAACTTGATCGGGATATATTCCCAACTTATGATTCTGCTCACTAGGGGTATCAATCGGTTTACAATCCAACATTCCAGTTTCTGCAAGTAAATCCAAAATATACTTTCTTTGGGATAGAAAAATACCATGTTTAGATCTGGCAACTTCAATCCCAAGAAAATACGTTAAATCACCCAATGATTTCATCTCAAACTCGGAAGCCAGATACTTCTGAAGACTCTGTATTTCTACATGATCATCTCAAGTCACAATCATATCATCAACATAAATAATTAAAGCCATCAATTTACCTTTATGACGCTTCAGAAACAAATTATGATCAGAGTTACTTTGCACATACCCAAACTTCTTCATGGATGCAGCAAATCTTCCAAACCACGCTCTTGGAGACTGCTTCAATCCATACAAGGATTTCCGTAGCTTGCACACCACACCCTCCTTAGAGGTCACAGGGGATACCCGACGGAGGATCCATATATATTTCTTCCTTGAGGTCACCATGGAGGAATGCATTTTTGACATCAAATTGTAGCAGCGGCCAGTCATGGTTAGCAGCTAAGGATAAGAGTACGCGTAGAGTGTTGAGCTTAGCTACTGGAGCAAAAGTCTCTGTGTAATCCACTCCATATGTCTGAGTATATCCTTTTGCTACCAATCTTACCTTGTAACGGTCAATGGAACCATCAGCCTTGTGCTTCAAAGTAAACACTCATCTGCACCTAACTGCCTTTTTCCTTTTGGTAAAGGAACTAACTCCCAAGTAGCATTCTTGTTTAAGGCTTCCATCTCAACATGCATTGCATCTACCCAGTTTTGATCAAATAGAGCATTATGCAACTTAGTTGGCGCACATACACTAGATAATTGACACAAATATGATGCATATGACTTAGATAAACGATGAGTTGACATATAATGATTAATGTGATATTTAGACTTGGCATGTATATCAGGAGAATATTGCACTTTAGGTTTCCCACGGGTAGTACGTGGGGGCAAAGATGTCACGCCCCGGACCCGGGGGTAGGCTGAAACTCCGCGCCCGATGCGTGAGAAAATAAAATATAAAGAAGCCGGAACATAAAATAAACTTTTTCTTATAAAAATAGTTTCAAAATCTTACAACTTTACATTTAATAAATAAAGCTCCATCACTCTCATCTAATTCAGCCTCAACTGGTTTAGTCCTTGTCTTGCCCACTAATTCATCTGAAAAATTAAACAAGGTGAGGGATGAGCAACAACTGCTCGGTGAGTAGATTATGTAATATGCCAGTCAAGCAATGCCGTTTTGCACACTCTATAAAATATAATGAAAAGATACACCAATTCAGATCATATCACATCATCCCTTCATATCTTGGTTATCCTTCATAGCATGTAACCAACCACGTGATCCCTATATTGGCCTTACTGCCCTATGTCCCCGTGTGGTACATCTATCCCTCGGATACCCAAACATTGAAGTTCTCATGTTCCATGAATATACATACTTCATAAACATTCCAATCAATATATACATAGTATGAAAGATTGCATCAAATTAGACATGCTTGACTTGAAATAGAGAGATATTTGTAAATAGAACAAATCCACGATAATTCATGGTTTTCATATTTTATCACAAAATAAGAACTTTTAGAACACATTACATAAACCACTCACCTCGCTAATGAGAACCCTTTAAATAAATTGGCAAAACAACCCATCTACTTATCTCCTCCAATAATCACCTCTCTCTCTCTCTCTCTCTCTCTCTCTCTCTCTCTCTCTCTCTCTCTCTCTCATTTCTCAAGTTTTGAAATTATAAGGTTATGCTTCTATTTATAGTGGTTATAGGGATAGGATAAACTTCAATATTGAAAGGATAAGAACATCCAAGTTTATCCAGAAGATAAATATCCCAACAAGATAAGATCATCCAAGTTTATCCAAAAGATAAATATCTAAAAAAGATAATATCATTCAAGTTTATCCAAATGATAAATATCTTAAAAAGATAATATCGTACAAGTTTATCCAAAAGATAAATATCTTCTTTTATCCTTTTAAAAAATACGGGTCTTCACAAAAGAATAGGTAGGCACATCACTAGAAAGTACCTCATTATCACAGCTTGATTGAGGCAATAGCAGGGCAGATGGGGGGTCTATTATCAATTTCATATGTACGAGAGTCGCCAATATCACTGTTATGTCCTTCTGAGAGAGGCTCGAAAATACCAAAAATATCGTCTGCGAACGGTCGCGTCACTCGTATCTGGGTCCTGTTAAATTCAAAGAGACGGGGTCAGCGGCCACTACCAATAACACCGATATTGTCCCCAACTTAACCACCTACAAAGCCCAGGAGGTGTGGGGTTTTATCACAAAAGGCATCGGTGATATTAGTAGTGGAATCATTCATTATATATTGTATTTTATTTAGTCAAGTTTCCAATGTAGGATTTATATTCTTCAACACGCCCCCTCACATGGGACCATCACATAGTGGACCACACGTGGAGTCAAGTCCACATCGGAGTCAATCATTTAAGTCCAACACGTGAACACCACGTATTGGATAAGGGGTATGGGTAAACATTCAAGCCCAACATGTGAACACCACATATTGGGTAAGGGTAAATGCCCAATTCAGGCCCAAGTCAATCAACCCTCTGATACCAAGTCAAGTTATATGGTAGAATATTTTCATATATATTTCATTCTACGAAAGGAGGTATTTATAATACAGGTTGCAAACCCTAGTAGGTTTAAACTAGGAAAATAAGTGCTATCCTAATTACATAATATCTATACAAAAAGAAATAAACAAAACAATATCCTAGTAGAATATGGATATCTCGCTAACATTTTTACCGTATCTAAACATAGGCCGGAAATCCTCGTCTATTGCAGTGCCGTAGAAGGGGGAGAGTTGGTACCTAATATAACAACTGGGATATAGAAAACGTCCTCCTTGGTATTGGCATTCTTTTGAAACTATATGTCCTACGGCTTCCTCAAGACACCATTTGCAATCTGCACTGGACAGGTCCGGCGTGCACTGCCCAAGGCTGTACAGCGTATCATTATTGAACCCTTTTATTTGGCCTTCTTCGGTGGCAAAGTACTTGAGAACAGTGCCATTAGTATTATTGGCGGCTACCTTGGTGAGTAACTGATTCAGAGTAGTTTCCAGAACCTGGTTAAAGCCGACCGGTGGTTGCATTGCATCTGTCGACGACCGGAGGAAGTTGTGAGGTGTGTTAACGGCGGTGGAAAAGAATGGCTGGTCGGAGTAGCATAGCATGCACTCATCGTACCATATCACAATACCTTTTCCGTTTGGGCAGCGTTGGATTGCATCCATATTGGCCGTGGCCACACAGTTTTCGCAAACGTCTGTGGCCGCCACGTCACCGCGACAGAGGAAGAAGCCATAGACAGTGTCGTTGTCTGAGCTTGAGTTTCTGCCGACGGTGTCGTTGTAAAAGCCGGTGGTAAGGTAGGAGTTGGAGTGAAGGGAGACAAGTAGGAAGCTGAGATTGGATTGGAAGGTGGAGTTTGGGATGAAGGTCTTGTTTGAGCAGTTATGGGTGATGTAATTAGGGGCTGGAGCAGCTTCATTGATAGCAGAGGTCAAACTGATAAGCAAGCAAAGGATGCATGCGCATGTGGACAGAAAGAAAGGGATCAATGACCTCATGGCTAGCTATGTCCACATTTCATAATTAAGGAAACGGCACATGGCAATTCAATTGATCAATATTATCACCTTTGTATATATTCTTTGGTACGATCAAATCTATGTCTAATTATATGCCGAGTTCATATGTACGCTTCAAAGCTATATCTTTCTTCTTGTCCCTTGGTTATATATATATATACAGAGAGCTTTCCGCTTGTCATTCTGCATTGTACTTCACTTATCCAAAACATCTATTTTGTAAATATTCATTCAAAAATCATCTCTACAAAAAAAATTACGTGAATCCAATATCATTTTACCACTCAATTAAATTATTGAAATTTTAGTACTTTCTTGAAGTACCGTGTTCATTGATTTTGTAGGATACAATTAGATGTCTATATTGTTTTCGATTTGTCTAATTTTTTACAAAAATGATCTATGAATGAAGATCTAAAAAAAAAATAGTTTGGATAATTGAAAAAAAATTTGTAGAGTACTCTAAAGGGAGTCCTTCAAATAAAATTATTTGAGGAATCCCTCAATAAAAGTGGATTTCGGTATGCATGAATGAGATTTCAGTATATACAACCTTTGTATGCATGAATGAGATTTTGGTATGAAAAGAATCCCCGGAAAACATAGGCTTAACTAAGCACTATATAATTTGGTCTCTCAGGATATATATATATATATATAGGATTTTCCGCTGGATTAAGCTTGACTTTAGAACAGCCGATGACATAGTTGGCCTATTGTTTGCATCTGCTTGAACACACAATAATCCAATATGCAATAGTCCAATCCAATATATATGGACGTATCTCAAAAATCCATGAATCTTTCAACAACGGATCCATCGACTCTAACCCTTTCGTTTCATGCAATTAATACGTTTGAATGATGTAAAGTGCTAGTCTCAAAAGTCGACCCACCTTCCCCAAATACAGGCTGAACAAAACAGAAGTACTAATTAGCTAGCATGGTATATTTTTATACTTCATTTGGAAACTTCACCAAATCCGCCTTTACCTAACTTGTCCTTTGAAAACAAGTTAGCTGGGCGGCCATTTCGATAGTTCCCAAGTCATCAAATTGCTAGGAGCAGAGACTAGTTCCCTGGGCTGGGTCTCTGTTTTGCTGATAGAGAGAGCCTCCTGATATTAATTCCTCCATCAGTCCCCCCTCTTAGCGCATAAGCAAATGCTGATAACATGTTCTTGCTCCACTGCCATGATATACAGTTCCAATTACGTACAAGGCAAGCAAATAGTTTTTCAAAGTCATGTATGAACAAATTTTATTATAAAAATTTAAATAGAGTAAATGTACCCAAAACCCCTGTTATGCCATATATATATTATAAGAATGGGAGGCTATAATTCTCGGATGTGAGAGAAACAAAAACAAAGGGGTATGATATTGATGGATCATCAAGCCCTTGCTCTTTAATTAATCTTTGGTATGATCATTATATCATGTCTTACATATGTAGTTTGGGATCTTTAGCCGCTTCAAAGCTTTTTCTTGTCTACTAGCAAATGTCTAATTTAGAACTATAGATACAAACTTTGGACGCACGCAAATGTCTAATTAAGAACTGAATATCATAAAATATATGTTGAATTTTTCATGCTCCCCTTCCATTTGCAGAAAAAGACTTTCCTTTCCATGTCCCATTACTTTGAATATACAAATCACATCTTATCTCCTATGTTAAAGTCACTTATGCTACAGTTTTCAATTTACAGTCTTGCAGCATGAGAGCAAGCGAATTCGAAATCTTGTCTGCGTTCACCGTGGCGAAACGATAGAAAGAGTGAGCCCGTTTGAAGTAGGATCAGTTGTAGACTCGCTAATTAGAATTCTACCTACAGAAAATATTGCCGGTTGCTTTGGCTCAGGAAGATCTATTGATTCACTTCCAAGCAATACAACCACAGCTGACATGGCAGGCCTCTCTTCAGGGTCTTCCTGGACACATAAAAGCGCAATGTGCATGCATTTCAAAACCTCTGCTGTTGGCCAAGATTCCATCAACAAAGGTTCCACAAATTCCAATTCTTTTCCCTCTTTCCATAGTCTCCATGCCTATCAATTAATTAAGAAACAAATATGCTTTTTTAAAGAAATTATTATGTATCAAACTCAATGAACTAAGACTGTTATCAAGGTAGACAAAGAAACATACATATGCAACGAGTGTCTTGGCATGTTCTGTGAGATAGAACCCACTATTCCTTTTCCCACTAATAATCTCTAGCAAGATTACCCCAAAGCTGTAAACATCAGATTTTACAGAAAATAGACCCTCCATTGCATACTCCGGAGCCATATAGCCGCTGTTTCATGTAGAATAAGCTAGCATTAGTTAGCAAATTCTCTTCTCAATTAAATTTGAAATGCTCTTGCTGGAAGGAAGTTATAGGACTCTAGATATAAATAAAGGAGATGTCAATTTAAGAAGCAAACTCACTACGTTCCTACAACTTTTTTAGTGTTAGCTGTGTTCTGGTTTTCACAAAAGATCCTTGCCATGCCAAAGTCTGATATTTTGGCAACCATTTCATGGTCCAACAGGACATTGCTGGGCTTCAAATCCCTGTGAATGATTTTGAGCCGTGAGTCCTCATGGAGATACAGAAGTCCTCTGGCAATGCCTTCAATAATGCTGTAATATATTTTCCAATTGAGTTCAGCTCGTCTTTCCGAATCTGAAATTCAATGGTACTAATCAAATTCAGTACATGCCATCAAGTTGAAATGTACGTCTGCATGGTGAAATCATATAAGGATAAAAGAACATTTATAGCAGAAGAGTACGCTAGGTTGAAACTTGAACCAACCAAAGATGAAGACATCTAGGCTTTTATTTGGCATGAACTCATACAACAGCAGCTTTTCCTCTCCCTCAAAGCCACATGCCAAGAGCCGCACAAGGTTTCTGTGTTGAAGTTTTGCAATGAGCATGACCTCATTCTTAAACTCCTCCAAGCCTTGCCATGACTTCCTTGACAGTCTTTTAACAGCTACTTCTTTCCCATCTGGTAGCAAACCCTGAAAAAATATTTCCCAAATCAGATACAAGTATTGGCCTGTGAATCAATACTAAACTCATTTAGAATTAGAACCATAGGACATAGTATTACCTTGTAAACAGTACCAAACCCACCTTGTCCAAGCTTGTTTGAATCTGAGAAGTCATTAGTTGCTATTTTTATAGTAGCTAGATCTATGAAGGCTAGCTCCTCAGAACTTACGAATTTGCCTTCTTTTGTGATTGTGACTCCAGTGGGGCTCGCCAAATCATGTAATAGTACTTGCTCACTTTTTTCTTCATCTGCAGAAAGAAAAAAGTAAAAAAGTAAATATTAGTTTGTATCCTATATAAGCCCAGAAGAATTTCCCAGTTTTGATCCATGCACCTTCGATGTTTTCTAATCCCTTTTTCATCTGACGATGGAAAGCGCAAAATGAAATGACCACTAATAGTATGATCGATGCACATGGAGTCACCACCTTCCAAGTCTTCCATTTATCCCCTGCTTTTAATAGGAAGAACCTCCTTGAGTTACAATTTACCATGAATATTATCAAATTTTAGATTGTTAGAACTCAGTGACCTCCTTTTGATTCAAGTTTTACAATGTAGTAAGGCTCTTACTGGAGGTATATACTCAATGTTTCAACAATATGCATACATAAGATGATTAACCAAAAGAAGAAAGAAAAACGTTTGAAGTCCCTGACCTTTGGAATATGGGAAATTTAACAGAGAACTCGAGGTGTCGTTAAAAAATGAGTGCAGTTCGAACCTCACATTACAATTCCTACTAACAACAGTTCCACCTTGGTGAGAAGAGCAGCACTCCGAAAGATCAGCAAGAGCAGAATTCAAACAATTATTGCAGTTACTTTCAGAGATGTCTCTAGTGCATTGTTGTAGACCATAAATAATATTCTTTTCTGAATATTTAACTTTCCCAGTTGCAAACATATGCTTTGAAGAATTAAACGCAGCCTCTCCGGAGAGGTTTCTCATTAAATACATCAATACATCCTTGAAATGATGTGGATTTGATACAGTCTTCTCCTCATTATTCTTGTCTGGATATTTTCCAGTATAAACCATCAATGAAAAGGATATCTGGTAAGAATATTGAATTTGACAGAGTTCATACCATATCATTGCATCTGTTGTTTTACAGCTCTTGAAGATTTCTTGGCTTGCTTCATTGACACAGTTTTGACAAACTGTGGAGTTAACATCCCACCTACAAAGTGATTGTCCATAGACCATGCTAGGGCCATCTCCGATCGTGTCGTTGTAGAAGCCGCCTGAGATGGAAGTGTTGAAAGACAATGACTCAAGGAGCTGCTTGAGATTGTTTTCAAATTGGCTATTGGGAGTGTAGTTTCTGGCATCAGTTGAACAAAAGATTGAAAGGGGGTCTACAGCAGAAAGGCTAGCCGGCATCAATAGTGTTATAATTATGAAAAGCATCACAGGAAGCCTATCTTTGTCCATTTCCATTATCCTGAAATGGATTCACAGTGAACACCAATTTACACAAATTTAGGCCAATAGAAAAGGGAAACAGAAAGATGGCTGTCGACGTTTTTTTTTTTTATGAGATAGGCCTCTCTGACTTGTCAATTTTGACAATGAAGTTTGGCCACTAGTTTGCATATGAATACGTCACAGAAACGTTCTTGCTGAGGATGCAAACTGGCTGAATAAAGTCATGCTGCTGCATATGGTGATAGAGACCAGGATTATTGTTGTATTTGGAAGATTTTATTGAATTCTTGATTAATCAAAGACTTTGAAGCCTGGGTCACATATAAGTCATGTTTAAAATACATGATAAAAAAAAGTGTGATTATTTTGTAGGCGATGTTTCTAGGACTCTTTGTTTGACCATTCTACTTTAACGGAAGAAGTCATGAAATTACTAGTAGAATTTGAGCTTACTTGATACAAAATTTCCTTGACATGACATCAAATAAATAACAGCATGTGAGTTTATGCAGCCCCTAATTTTAATCCTTTATTATATAATCTGACAGCAACTTGCGTGACACAGAAACATTGTTTTTTAATTACTAATTTTGTCTATTATGTTTACTTTGAATCTGAATAGTGAATCGATGACCAAAGGACAAAATGCAGTGCAGATGCATAGATATGACAGGCAATAGATGTAATCTTATTGAAGACTTTGGATTTCCTAAATACCGAATCAGTAAGCATGTTTAATTATATTATTGAAGGCTTCGGATTTCCTAGCCTCAAATCATCCAACTGAAAGTTCATCCTCCATTGGGAAGGAAGGATGTATGTATATTCTCATCAAGTATTATTTATTTAGTTTTTATTGGTCCCTCAAACTGGAGGAGTTGTAAAGTCTGTGCAGTTCCCACAACTTGATTATGGAAAAGCAAATATATTCTTCAATTGTAATCCAGAATTTGAACTCTATATCAGTTTAATATTCACAATTGTGATCTCTGTATTAAACAATTGTGCTTGCTTACATATCATGCCAAGTCAATAACAAGCAGATATACAAAGCCTCATTGGCATTAAGGCTTCACAAATTCCATGGACCCTGAATCGGCTCTGTTATCGCGGCATGACATCAGAAACTGTTAGTCCATTGATGGAGTTATTATCAGTAGCTGCCACATTATGATCAGTAAATCTTCCCATGGATAAGGCAGGTTTTTCGGGCTGGTTAAGAGTTACAGTTTCACTTTTCAACATTACAACAACAGAAGACATGGTTGGCCTGTCTTGCGCATCTTCTTGAACACACAACAATCCAATGTGGAGATATCTTAGAAACTCATCTGGATCACATGAATCAAGCAGTAAGGGATCAAGTAGCTCCAACCCTTTTCCTTCATTCCATACTTTCCATGCCTGCATATCATCACTCAATTGGATAAGGGCCATTAAGCAGTGGTTTAGCCTATGGCATGTGATCACTTTGAGAAAGTGCATAAACTTACATATGCCACGAGGCTAGGAACACGTTTTATTCGATGAAAGCCAGCGTTCCTTCTCCCAGTTATGATCTCAAGCAAGAGTACTCCAAAGCCATAAACATCAGACTTGACAGAATATATTCCCTCCATTGCATATTCTGGAGCCATGTATCCGCTATTCCAAACAAAAATTCAGACAAAATGTTGAGAAACTCAGAAACAAATCCATCTTAAATGATGGTTGGAATCAAAAGAATTCTCTCATGAGAGTTTCTGTAAAGTGGAAAAAGAAAAGGGTTTAGAAATAAAGAATTTACTAAGTCCCAACTATTATAGCAGTATTGGCCTGCCCTTCACTTCCGGAAAAGATCCTTGCCATGCCAAAGTCTGAAATCTTTGGGTTCATGTCATTGTCCAACAATACATTGCTGGCTTTGAGGTCTCTGTGGATGATTCTTAGTCGAGAGTCCTCGTGTAAATAAAGAATTCCCCTTGCAATTCCACTAATGATATTTAGACGTCTGCTCCAATCAAGTTGTGCTCGTTTCTTTGAATCTAACCATCATGAAAGGAGAAGTCATAAAACAATTGATTCAGATCCCAAAGACAGAGGAATTTCCTAGAGTAAAAAGAAAACATACCAAAGAGAATGACATCTAGGCTGCTGTTTGGCATGTATTCATAAACAAGCAGTTTTTCCTCTCCCTCAACACAAAAACCCAATAGCCGGACGAGATTTTTGTGTTGAAGTCTCAAGATCAGTAGAACTTCATTTGTGAATTCCTCTGCACCTTGCTCAGAACAGCTTGATAACCTCTTGATTGCCCCTTCCTTTCCATCACTCAGTATACCCTGAGACATTAAGAGCAGATTCTTTTCTCAAATCACAGAAGTTACTAACCAAGCAGATCATGTGAAACTGTTTTGCATAACATGTTAAAAAAACAATGATTTTACCTTGTAAACAGGGCCAAAACCACCTTCTCCAAGCTTATTTGAATCAGAGAATTTGTTGGTTGCTGCATGTATAGATGCCAAACTGATATAGGGGTACTCCTGAGCTTTCGGGCTTCTTCCTTTAAAACTTTGTTCAGGTAACAATGCATTTGGTCCTAAATTCGCACTATTCCCTGGACAGAGACAAAAAGAAAAATACTGCTTTCAGAAAACAAATTAGTGTGAGCTTCGAAATAAACTCTTTCAGAAGCAATAATATTACCCATTTTGTTCCTTCTCTTTGCAAGACAGACACAAGAACCCAAAACTAGTATGGCTAGACATGCTGACACAATTGCAAGGATTGTGATCATCCATATTTTCCTTCCTCTGCCTGCATTTAGAAACAACCATTTGCAGTATATAATTAATTTTCCTTGTGAAAGCCGCAC
Organism: Prunus fruticosa; assembly: GCA_018703695.1. Classification (NCBI taxonomy): domain Eukaryota; kingdom Viridiplantae; phylum Streptophyta; class Magnoliopsida; order Rosales; family Rosaceae; genus Prunus; species Prunus fruticosa. Next base: position 1,579,724 of record CM031920.1, on the reverse strand, counting down.
AAAGTAGACACAAACTTTACTAGTACTCACCATCCCCTTTGTTATTATTCGGATTGCTCGAAATAGAAGCTTCAGTTGCACCATCATAGAAGGCATATAACTCATACCTCACGTAGCAACTACGGCTCAAAAGTCTTGCACCAATGGAGAAATAGAACTCTCTTAAAACGTCTTTTATGGCTTTCTGAAGGCAGTGACCACAGTCATCTCCAGATAAGTCTGTAGTGCACTGCACAAGAGCATACACCACTTTATCTTCAAAGGGCACATCTCGAGTAGTATACATCTTAGCCGAAAGATTATAAGCCGCTTGCTTGGCCAGGCCTCTCAGTGTCTCATTCACAACATACTCAAACTTTTCAGGGTCTGAAATATTTTTCTTGTTATCTAAGGGAATGTTGTCTGCTACATTCAACTTGCCAAAGAAATTCGCATCAGAGTAACGCAACTGACACATTTCCTCCCACACAACGGCTTCTTTCGAGCTGGGACAAAGTGTCACGATGGCAGACTGTGCTGTGTTGATGCAATTGCGACATGTCTCATTTGTAACATAGTTGAGGCACATGTAGAGACCATAAACTCTGTCTGCAGGGTCATTTCCAGTGGATGTATTGTACAGCTTGGAAACAGAAGCATTTGAAGGTAATGAAATGAGCAGGCTGTGGAGGTTCTTCTGAAACGTACTGTTATCTGCATAGTTGCTAACGTTACCCGAGCATTTCCAATAAGGAGGGTCAGCAAAAGCTAGATCACAAAGGAGGGAGATGAGAAAACAAAGCAAAAGTGGCAGAATGGTTTTCAGAAATTGAACCATATTTCAGTCTGTGCTAGTGTCATAGCAAAAGATTGGTACCACTTTTAAATAGCTAAGTCTTCTCCTTCCTGCTTGACCTTTTGGCTACAACTACCAGAAGCAATTCGTTAGTTTTGTGCTATCTCTCAAGTTTAACAATTGAATTAAGAGGTAATTTCGTGGAAGAGTTGTTAATTAAGTAGCTAAAGTAAAATCACATCAATGAATGTCCTAAGACGTAATTACCACTGAAACACATGGCAAACATATTTTATGAATTTCTTTATTTTTGTGCGGCACGAGGTTCTTGACTCCTGACCCCAGGAAACAACCTTCACATATAAATAAAAGAAGACCAGGACAAATCAATTGGCTGTAGTGTCCTGGAATTTGTTCAGTTTAAAAGATTTATTGACCGAGACTAATAGATAATGACAAGGACATCATAAATCTATAAAATAACTATAACATAAATCCGTCACAATTAGACATAGACATGTTTTGGAGTGCTTCTGTAAATGTCAAACATTGTTAAAATCACTTTTAATTACATAAAAGCGCTTTTAACTTCCCTATGACAAACTCACTATGAAAAGCTCACTACATCAACCAATTTTGTTGAATTATAACATGTTTCAGACAGAGTGATTTTGTTCATAATCGCTTAATACATTGAATTTCTTATTTAAAATCATTTTAACTTGCTTTTGTCTCCTAAAATCATTTTTAGTTATCTGAAAGCGCTGTCGTAACTACACAAGCTCATTAGCCTAGCTCCGTAACCAATTATGCTCCAAGAATTGGGCTTGGGTTGGTATTTTTAAGCCCAATCATTGTGTTGGTCCAACTTAATCCAGCAAACATAGATCAAGTTGCAGGCTGTCCCTAGGCCCAATAAAAATACTCTCCACGCGAAAGCAAAGCAGCAATGGCATATATATAGTTGGCTTCAGGTTTTTATTTTTTCGTTGGCTTCAGGTTCAGACACGAACCGCCAACACTGCGCTCTTTCCCTCCTCACTTCTAGTCACTCCTCACTTAATGGCACTCGCTCTTAGAAGATTTGCAGCTTCATTCGGCTACCCGCCACACTTCCAATGCGTTCGAGCCTTGTCTCCGTTGCGCTTTGCAAATAGTTACAGTTCCTTCGTGTCGTGTGACTCGTCCGGTAAGTCCTGAACCTGCTTGTGAAAATGTCTCTTAGACATTCTGTTTGGCATTAACAGCCATTTTCGCACATGCTCTGCATTTCAAGATTAGAGGACGGCGTTGGCGCTGATCATCAAGAATTCCGAAAGTGGCATAATGGCGGTGGGTCGTTCCACAAGTTTGCCTGCATTGACCGGACAGTTTTCATTGAGTTTGGTGCTGTTGTTCATTCAAAATCCGTGGTGGGCGAGCACGCTCATATTGGTTCTGGAGCTGTCGTTGGACCTTGTGTTACAATTGGGCAATCAACAAAAATAGGGTAGTGATCAAATCTTTTACTTGACATTGTCTTGTTAAAGTTTACACTTAAGAGTTGCCAATTTGAAATTTATTTGATGTTAATGGAGTTACCACGTTTCTGTTCTCTGCAGCTACAATGTTGCACTCAGTAATTGCAGTATAGGAGATTCGTGTATAATCCACAATGGCGTATGCATCGGTCAAGATGGTAAGGCCACTTTGTGTAGGCTTTGATTCATTTGATGCAGCTAATGAAAGCTAAAGGAATATAAATCTGTTCGGTTGGAATCTGATCTTGATGAATTATTCTGAATTATAAGTGTGCCTAATAGCATATTGGGAATATTGATATGAATACTGTTTGATGTGAGCCGATTGATATTGGCATCTGTTATTCAGGCGATGTTGTTTATCTACAGGATTTGGATTTACGGTGGATGAGCATGGGAATATGTTAAAGAAGCCTCAAGTTAGTGATTTTTTATTCATTTATTTATTTTGTACTTCAATTGAAGTCTATTTTAGTTTTCTTTTTCTTTCATTTTGCTTTTGAGCATATTTCTCTCATGTAATTTGAATTTCTGAACGAAATTATGGATCTTTAGTGTTTGAAAATCAACATAATTATTTTTATACTGGGTCGTCACATTGCATTATGTGGGTATGAGAGTCTTCATGTGTTTGACTTATATGACCATACAGGTTATCTATGCATATGCATACAACCGTAGAATGCAAGCATCTTATTGTATGTCTTTCTTGTTCTTCATTCCATACTCAAGATGCTGAATGCTAGGGTAGGGAACTATGTGGAGATTGGTGCAAATACATGCATTGACAGGGGCAGGTGAGACATATAGCCTTTTATATCTTTTACACTGATGTTTCATGCATGATTATAGTTTCTGAATCAGTTAGTACTCTAATACTGTTGAAGTTTAACTACTAATTAAAACATATTTTGGTTTATGCAGTTGGAGAGATACGGTTGTAGGGGATCATTCCAAGATAGATAATTTAGTTCAGGTTGGCTTTTGCCTTTTGCATTGTTGGCTGAATTTCCTGGAACATATGGTTATCTGTTTGCTTGGGTTTGCAGATTGGTCATAATGTAGTTATTGGGAAGAGTTGCATGCTTTGTGGACAAGTTGGGATTGCAGGCTCAGTGACGTACGTTCTCTCTCTCCCTCCCCCTCCTCCTTTCCCTTTCCTTTTTATTGTGGATTTATAAAGTTCACCATGGTATATGAATATGATTCAGTTTCACTTCAATGAATTTGTCAACGTTCCAAAAAATCTGCCAGTCTAATGACTTTATTCTCTTTTTTGTCTTGTAGGATAGGAGACTATGTAACTATGGGGGGAAGGGTAGCAGTTCGTGACCATGTCTCCATTGTATCAAAGGTGTTTGCTTACATAAAATGACCCAATCTACTAGTAACCTAAATTAGTAATGACTTGTCACTTGTGGAAGAACTCGGTCTTCTATTTAAATATCATTTCGGTTTTGAAGGTTGGAAGAGCCCGAGAATATCACATTCTTTTTCCATTGTTATTTTATCTCATTCTTTTCATGCTCTCGCATTTTTTAATTGACTAGGAGTATGGTTGAATATCTTATTGCATGGACTTTGCAGGTACGACTTGCCGCTACTAGCTGTGTCACGAAAGATATTACAGAACCTGGAGATTATGGTGGCTTCCCAGCTGTAAGTGACATCTTTGTACTTTCTTCTGAAATTCTTTTCATGCATTGCGTACCAAAAATAATGTAGTTGGTGCAGTGTGATTGTTGGATGTTTGGGTTTGATATCCAATTGATATTCTAAATAGCTTAATTTGGTTGTGTTTCAGGTTCCGGTCCATGAGTGGCGAAGACAAGTTGCAAACTACTGTCGAACATCAAAAAAGAGGAACCCTTAGAATCATTAGAAAGGAAACTCAGGTTCACTCTTATGTTATTAAACCCTTGCACTGTTATTATGAGCTTTGCTGGGGACTGCACTTAGCGAAGATAACTACTCAGGGATTATGATCTAGACATAGATGCAATTTGTGCACTGCTCTACTATGTGTTCCTATATTCATGAACTGCTGATAGCACCCTTTGCTTCATGCATTGAACTGTCGTAATCAAACAACAGAAACCGAAAGTAGAAATGATAATTCTTCTATGTTTAATACTTACAATATCAGAGTGTGGATGTGAAACTAACATGAACAAACAACCTTAACCTGATACTTCTTAACAGTGTTTGATAAGATTGAATCTACATTATTTTAGCAGCTGTGAAGATTTTAAACAGATAAGTATGAAGTAAATTTGATTCATTCTTTAATCCTTACAAAAAATAGTAAAAGTAAAAGTTCTGGAATTTTGGAGTGGGTTTGCGCCAGCCCTCTTGGCTCTTAGTTTACATTAATAAATCATAAGCCAAAAACCTTTAAATACTGGTCCCTTGCATGAGTTTGCAATGTACCATTATCATTTGCAGAGATTTAGGCAGCTACAGTAACAGTAGGGACAATAATCAGTATATTATAAACAAGACCATGAAATTTAGGCAGCTATATTGTAAATTTGCAACATCTAGTATAACAATCGTTGTCTGGTACTCCTCCATTTCTTGGAAGCACGGCGTAGCTTAATTTTCTTCTTCTTACCAAACATCTTACCATCTGAACCAACCAATAATTTACCTTGCAAGTGTAATCCATGATGCTTACTCTTCACTCCCCATGTTCTATATCGAAGCCGAGTTAGTAATGCCACCTTCAGTTCTGCAGTTGCATTGGATATGGAATTGCGAATAGCTTTCCAAACTCGTGGGTTGACATCCACAGAATCAGTCACTTCACGGGTTTTACGTCTTCCTTGATGAAAAGAAGGTATGGTTTTCTCCCCAACAGTATCTGACCCATAATAGAATCTCAAAATGGTGTCATCATAGTAAATACTAGAGTCTTTGTTGGAATTTTTAATTTCAAGGATCTATAAGATAGAGCCATTTTGACCCCCATTGTCTATATCGGACTTTGGGATGGTGATATCCACAATGGTATACTCAGGGGATTCTGGACGTAAGGCCAACCATAGAACGGGGGCTAGGAGACCCAGGAGGCCGAAGAATTGTAGAACCCATAAGTAGAAATTCTTTGTCTCGCACATTTTTTAGGACTGAACATAAAATATTGACTTCTGATTGTTTAAATGAGTTTGGTTGCACTAATTGAGAAGGAGAAGGGAGAAAAGAGGTGAATTATGCAGTAAGAAAGGAGCAAAAGTGGGAATATTGAAGGGTGTTTGGTTGTCATGTAAGTTACAAGAGGATATATTCTTTTCTTCTAGAGTGAGTTGAATGGGGTATCAGCCTTTGCTGTTGGAGCGGAAAGTAATATGTGGGAAACTAAAGCGTTAGGTTAAAGTTTGTGAAACTTTCATACATTTGATTCCCCACGAGTTGATCCTTGGAAGAGAAGGAACATGATTCTTTACTTGTGTAGGATGTAATTGCTTTAATGCTTATCTGGAGTTAGTTTTCCTTTGGGAGACTAACCTGCAACCAAAGTTTTGCAACCTAGGTTAATTCCACTTTCCAGCAGAGAAGCCAAAAATAAAATGATAGAATGCGACGGTTTTTCTGGTGTATAGAGAAAGAATGGCACGATCATTTACTATCTTGATTTCCCCTCAGTTATCCCATATTAAATCATATCTATATTCCGATTTAATCAGGTTTTGGATCCATGTTATGGTCTGGATCCGACATTGTTTGTTCAATGAAACAGAATCTGTGCCTGGGGCTAGTAGTTGCGAATGGTTAGCAATCATCCCAACTTCACAACCCCAATCAGTCGACCCCCACACAATCACCATTTGTAGAAACCAGACAAGGATCGAGAGTTGAGATTCCGAGATTCCGAGATTGTGCAGGATCAGATTCATGTTTAGGATATATGTTATCCTTGATAATTGGTTTGAACACTACTGTAGGACTATGCAGGAGGCCATGATTTGGAAAAAGAAGCTCAAGATTCAGTAACTTTTTTCTGTCCCAAAGATTAACATTAACATTTAAAAATGTTCTTTCCATTTGCATCGGAGGAAACATGGAAATCATATATTGAAAATATGGGTCAGGTCAGTTGGCCAAGGAATTGGACCGTCCTTGCACTCAAGTTCGAGTTGCCATGCACGCAAATTAGATTAATTTATAGTAGTTTGGACTATCGTTTGTAAATAAAAGCTTAAAAGTGCTTCCTAGCTCAACCCGATAGAAAGTTAAACTTTTGTTTATCATAATACACAGATAGCAATGCCCACCTATTTTAGTCAGCCATGATCACACTAAAATTCCCCAATCAATTTAGAAAGATTATACAACAAATGAAGTAAATCACAGCTCTTGTGGTCAGTAAGCAAATCCAAAGCCAATAACCCCCAAAAGCATACGAAAATATAAACACAAGTTAATGTAAAAATAGAAGTTCCCTAATCTCAGTTGAAATCGACAGGGCATCTCCTACTTTCAGAAATGTGAACGTGAAACGAACATGAATAAAGAACCTTAGCCTGATGCTTCTTCACATTATTTTATCAGCTGTGAAGATTTTAAACAGATAAGTATGAAGTAAATTCGATTCATTCTTTAATCGAATTCTGGAGGGATTTTAGAGTGGGTTTGCGCCAGGTGTATTGGCTCTTAGTTTATTTTAATAAAGCATAAGCCAAAAACGTATTCAACCTTTTAATACTGATCCCTTGCATGAGTTTGCAATGTACATTATCATCCGCAGAGAGTCTAGAGATCATATACAAATTGTCGAATTGTATATTCTGCTACAGTAACAGTAATAATCAGGTAAATTATAAACAAGACCATGAAATTTAGGCAGCTATATTATAAATTTGCAACATCTAGTATAACAATCGTCGTCTATTAGTCCTCCTCCTCCATTTCTTGGAAGCACGGCGTAGCTTAATTTTCTTCGTCTTACCAAAAATCTTACGATTTCAACCAATCGATATTTGACTTTGCAAGTCTAATCCATGATGCTTACTCTTCACTCCCCATGTTCTATACTGAACCCGAATCAGTACTGCCACCTTCAGTTCTGCAGTTGCATCGGATATGGAATTGCAAATAGCTTTCCAAACTTGTAGGTTGGCATTGGCATCCACAGAATCAGTCACTTGACGGGTTTTACCTCTTCCTTGATGAAAAGAAGGTATGGTTTTCTCCCCAACAGTCTCTGACCTATAATAGAATCTCAAAATTGTGTCCTCATAGCAAATACTAGAGACTTTGTTGGAATTTTCAATTTCAAGGGCGTATATGATAGAGCCATTTTGACCCCTACTGCCTATATCGGACTTTGGGACAGTGATATCCACAATGGTATACTTAGGGGATTCTGGACGTATGGCCAGCCGTAGACAGAGAGCTAGGACAAGCAGGAGGAGTACGGAAAATTCTAGGAGCCAGCAGTAGAAATTCTTGATCTCCCACATTTTTTCCAATTGTTGATAAAATATTGACTTGTGATTTTTTAAAATGAATTGGGCTGCACTTTGAGAAGGAGAAGAAGAGAGAAAAGAGGTGAATTCTGCAGTAAGAAAGGAGCAAAAGTGGTAATATCAAAGTTGAGCAGCAAGTTACAAGAGGATTTTTTTTTTTTTTTTTTTCTCCTAGAGTGAGTTCAATGGGGGTTTCAGCCTTTGCTGTTGGAGCAGAAAGTAATAAGTGGGAAAACTAAAGCAGTAGGCTTAAGTTTGTGAAATTTTCATACATTTGATTGCCCACGAGTTGATCCTGGGAAACCTAGGTTAATTCCACTTTCCACCCGAGAAGCTGAAAATAAAACGATAGAATGCGAGGGTTTTTCAGGTATATAAAGAAAGAATGGCACGATCATCCAGTGCAAAACATCATCCGAATTCGATTTAATCGTGATTATGATTTAATGTCTAAGATTACTATCTTGATTTCCCCTCATTTATCCCATATGTATAAAGAAAGAATGACATGATCATTTGGCGCAACCCAATTAATAAACATCACCCGAATTGGATTTGATCATGAATATGATTTCATGTCTAAGATTACCATCTTGATTTCCCCTCATCCTATCAAATCATATCTATACTCTAATTTACTAGGGTTTTGGATCCGACATGATTGTTAAAACAGAGCTGTGCCTGGGGTTAGTTGCATATGGAATGAGCTTTTCGTTAAGCCTGTAGTGCTACTGTGCTAAGATATTATGTGGACGACAAATCAAATGGTTAGCATTCATTCATCAGAACTTCACAACCCAAAACCAGTCGACCCCACGCAATCACCATTTGTAGAAACTTCATGACGACTTGGTTTGAACTGTACTGTAGGACTATGTAGACCATGATTTGGCAAAAGAAGCTCAAGAATTTGCAACTTTTTTCTGTCCAATAGATTAACATCAAAAGGAGGAAGTGTTCTTTCTATTTACATCCGAGGAAACATGGAAAGCATATATGGAAGAAAAAGTATTTAGGTTAGTTGGACATGACTGAGTCGTATGTTAAACTATCGCTTGTATAAAAACAAAAAAATAAATAATTTTGAACCATTCAATTTAGAAAGATTATACAACAAATCAAGTAAATCACAGCAAACCCAAACCTTATATAACCCCCAAAAGCATACGAAATAAAAACACAAGTTAAAATGCAAAAATTAAAAAATTAAAAATAATAATAATAATAATTCTCCAAATTCAGGTGAAATAGACTGGGCATCTCCTATCTTTAGAAACGGGCAAGATCAAGCCATCCTGGCCCACATCGACATCACAGTTGGCGTGCATCCGATGGCGCTTACTATCCCACGACTGAATCCTAAACCTAATCGTAGCCGAAAATTCCAGTCGAAACACGACCGTTCCTCTCGAACGATCATTGATGAACTCCATCCAACGCTGGCTATTCACCGTTAAGGTGGCCCCAGTAAACGACCCAGCCACGATCGTCGTGTTCTTAGGCCCTTGATAAAACGGGGGCAGTAACCCGGAGATTGACCCAATCCGCTGGTCCTTATAATAAACCGACCCGTCCATTGAATCATAGTATATACCAATATCATGGTTGGCGTTACGGGCCGTGGCATTGAATGTGATCTCAGCATTTTGAAACCCGCTTTCTTGGTTCAAACCCGGAACCGTAAATGCGTGGATATGAAACCTTGGGCGGTGTGGACGTAGACTAAGCCATAGTATGAACGCTATCATGCCAAGAATGAGGAGGAGGCCCAAGAAGATGGTGCAGAAAAGCTTGGAGACCCGGGTGGTGAGGCTTTCACGGACCCGGTGGGCGATGTACCGGGGGGTATGCTGACGCTTCAAGCGTTGGGGCTCCGGGGTGGGGTACTGGATCGGCAACCGGTCGGGGGAGTTGTACATTTTTGGCAGGGAAGTTTTGGGGAGGATTTGATGAATAGGATAGAGGGAGGGGTTTGTTAATGTTTATGTAGTGAAGAAGGTGGCGGGGAAGAGTGAAGGGAGGTTAAAGCATTTTGGGTGTTTTAGGAGGGAGAAAGAAAAGAATATAACGGACATTGTTGTATGTATTGTATCAATTCCGTTTATGAAATGTACGTACAAATAATTACATACAGAGACTTGTATCCGAATAAGGCATAAAGGTTTCCTACGGATTGTGAAAAAGTATAGATACGAACTCTAAGGAATCTTGTGAGCTGGTGATCCAATATTTATTTGTACTTTATTCATTTTTTGTTTTTTAGGTATCTTTTGTATATTGGTC